>SSNS01000321.1:391592-524477 GCA_006937985.1 Aphyosemion australe | reverse complement strand
CTCCGTCCAAAGACATCGCCGTCACCCCCTTCAAACATGTCTCCCTCGCTCTCTCCCTGGATGTTTCCTTCACCCCCTCCAAAGACATCTCCCTCACCCTCTCTTAACACATCTCCCTCACCCCCTCCCAAGACACCTCCCTCACCCTCTCTTAACACATCTCCCTCACCCTCTCTTAACACATCTCCCTCACCCCCTCCCAAGACACCTCCCTCACCCTCTCCCTGGATGTCTCCTCTTGGCATGTGTCTCTCAACCTCTCCCAAGACATCTCCCTCACCCCCTCTGTGCACGTCTCCCTCGCCCCGTCCCATAACACCTCCCTCACCCCCTCTCAAGACATCTCCTTCGCCCTCTCCCAGGATGTCCCAGAAAACAGTTCAGCAGCAAGGTGCAGTAGTATCACAAACAAAAAAAGGTTTTTGGCCCTGTTGGCCATTGGTTCAGACCGGTTGGTCAATTATTTGCATGTTTGTTCAATGCCTGCTCCTGTTCATGTCTGCATGCTTCTTTACTGCCTGCTCCTGCTCATGTCTGCACAAATTTCCCATTGTTCCTAATATATGATGTTGGGTGTACTTTGCTAAGCTTTAAAAATAATTTTTTCTTTTTTTTTTTTGCAGTACTTAAACTTTGGTCATTGAAAGACTCAGGCCAAATAGAAGCTCTGGTTGGTCCATATAAACTGTATGACACATCTTTTCGAACACTATGTGGACATGGGTGGCTGCCAGATGAAGTAAGACTACTTTCTCTTGGAAGTACATATTTTTCCAATTCTGTGGATCTAGAAAAAAATTTAAAGCTGCTATTTTTTTCAAAGATCCTTGATGCTTATCTCCATCTCATCGTGAAAAAAAGCAAGGTATAGAGATTTTGTTCATAAGATATATATCCATTTTTAATGAATAAATCATTCACAATTATGTTTTATTTCAGATACCCATACACCGATTGGATGCAGTAATTGGATCATCTGTATTTCATCTAGGGCAGCACAGGGTTATTCGAAAAGTAATTATTTGCTATGCTATACTCCTGTCTAAATAAAAATTAATTAAAATTAAGGATGTTTTCTGTCATTTAAAAAGATGGTGTTCCCAGAAGCCTCGATTTGGTTGTGCCCTGTAAATGTCGGTGGTCATTGGATTTTAGTGGTATGTTGTCTTTGTTCTCAGAACTACATCAATCTATCATCATGTGAATGGCGTAGATTATATGTAAAATGTAACAGATTTCATACTAAATTAACAGCTTGTCAGGATGGATCACAAGGAGGTCATTGTTATCGACCCCCTTGGCCATGAGGGGATTTACCAAAGAAAAATTCTTCGTAATTGGAGGTAGTGTGAATCAGGTCATCATAAGTCAGTTCCTAAGTTGTTTATATTGTGCTAACAATGTCACTAAATCAAGTATTTACGCTTCTACACAGGAATTTCTTGAGAGCCAGAGATGCAAGCCAGGGCCACTGGAAGGTCAAAGCTCTGCCGCATGGACTGCAGCAGGATGCCAGCAGTTGTGGGGTCTTGATTTTGAAGGTGCCAAGAATACAAATGCAATAATTTTGGTAAATAAGATTATAAATTTAAGATACATTTTTTTTGTAGTTTGCAGAAAGCTACATGCAGGTGGGAGATCTGCAGTCTGTTAGCACTGCACCTGCTCAAATACTCCAGGACAGGATGGACATTGCGACAACACTGCTGCAATGCAAAGGTGGAAAATACATATTGCATACACTTTGTCATGTACACATTAATTTATAAAATACTGTCTGTTTTACTATCTGAGGTTAAGAGGTTTGGAGATTGTGTATGACAGACGAGACTTTGTGCAGGCATAAAGGATAGATACTGTATGTGGTTATGTAGAGAAAAAATAGATGTAGTAGATTAATGTACTACAGGTATGGTACATGGATGTGTTAAAGGAGGACATGGTAAGTGTCATGATTACAATAGATTATTTAAGAGTTCAACATGGAAAAGGGTGACTTGATTTTGTAAAAGAATGTAGGATGTTACATATTTTGATTGATGTACCACAACACTAAGCCATTCTACATAGGATTTAACTTACTTATGTGGTGAGGGCGAATGTTGCTCCAAAATGAGGTATAATTGTAGTTAAAATTATTTTACTTAAACGACCAATAAGAATCATATTCAAAGGACACGCAAGTCCATTCTACAAAGAAGGCAGGAGACATGGTTTAAGGAATGATTTTACAATTTATTTAAAATGAAAGACCTCAATGACAGAATTACTTACTAAAACCAAGTAAAAAGAATAAACACTAATAACGACTAAAACCCAGGCTGAGGCTTACCAGTGGGGACCGGTCAATTACTGGTAGACGGACCCCCAATTAAAGAAGAAAAAAAAAAAAAACTAAATCAAAAGGCACCCCAAACACTCGTGACCATGCATTCAGGAGTGAAGGAACCCTTGGACACAGCACACACAGGAAGATGGACAGCCACCCGGAGACCTTTCGGCCTCCACCTGCAGCTCTCAGCCTGCAACAAAAGATAAAAGGTCACAAACCTAAATGAATTACCACTGCTAAAAACGTACGCACACACCTGTTATGCGCTGGTGCCTCAGTCCTTTTTACTGCTGCTGGGTATATTGTAGTCCCTCAAGCAGTGGTACAGCTGGAGTGTCCTAGTGGACCAAACACAGCGACTCCCAGCGTGATGCAACACTGGAGTCGAGTCATTACCTGCCAGCTTGACACTGGCGTGAGGAGGAAGAGGACACAGGCACAGCAGGAGGTCCTAATGGGCCACACGCCAATCTTCACCCGAGCCACTCTTCAGGGAACCAGGCATACAATCAGGAGCTATATTTAGCCTGATTGTGTTAAAATAAATTCTCATTTGTGTGTCTTTATATTACAGATAAGGTGGAAGACTACTGTGTTTCGTGCAACATGCTGCACTATGACGCATGCCAGGATGTCATTGAGATGGTAAAAATATAGCTGTAGAATTTTATACTTCCAATGCCTTAAACATGACCTTATAACCGATTTTTTTTCATTCTGCCTCATAGATACAGTGTGACTTCTGTCCAAGATGGACTCACAAAGAGTGTGCCACTCATTTTGTTGACTTTTGGAAGTGTAAAAACTCTCCCTTTACTGGATATGTATTCAATGGTCAGCGTGTAAGAGTCGGATTGTTACTGCAGTATGCTCAACCCTTTGTCATGGATGTCCGAGCGGGGTGGATGGGGGGGTGCAGAAGCGCCAACAACGTCCTGGATCACCGGCCGTTCTGGGTTTCCCTTCCCATCACCTCGCTCACTGCTCATGTGTGACCACAATTTGGTCTACATGTTTTCTTTTTGTTTTTTATTAAACAAAAAAACATTTAATGTTATTTCTGTGCAGCCTGGAACCAAGTGATCCGTGGACTGGTACTGGTCATTGGCATGGTGGTTGGGGACAACCACTTTACATAATTCCAGTTAATCAGACCAAACGTGACATTGTTCAGTCAGTTTTAAGTGTCATGACGGAAGCATTATGGGGTGTTTCAAAAATGTAAAATTTATTTATAAGAAAAATATTGTGGATAGTAAGGGAATGTTCTTATATACCAGAACACACTGGGATGTCGTTCCCACCAGAGAAGAAATGTGACATCAGAGGAACCTGCAGCTTGACCAGGCATTAGAACATGATCATACACATTATATATATATATATATATATATATATATATATTGGGGTGGGACTCGATTAAAAATTAATCTAATTACCGGTAATTAGAGGCTTTGTAATTAATTAATCTTGATTAATCGCATTTTAATTGTTCAAGAAAATTTGCCCCAAAAGCAATTTTTTAAAATTATAAATAATGAGACAGAGAATCAAACAATAGTCATTGACATTATTATTGTAAACACAAGCTCTTTTAATTTCTAAAAAAAATGCTTTTAACTTGTATTTCAATTCAAAACAGGAGAAAAAAATATACGGTATATGTATATCACTGGCAAAAATAGGACAGACCTAAAAGTACAATACTACTTTAAGTACATTTTGATAATGGTATTGTCTTTAAAATAATAATAATAATAATAATAATAATAATAGGTTGATAGAATGTGTGCAATTTGATTTGATTTAGCATCATTAGAGACAGAAATGAAGGCAAAAACACATGTAGAGGGATTTCTGATCATTCATGTGATTGTAGTTCTAGTTGTGTTTTGAACACATAAAAAGGTTTACATGGTCTTGTAGTCAAGGTTCCGAGCTTTCTTTAGAGGTGCAGCTTGACTAGATTGATATTTAGGGCATGGATTTTGCTGCTAAACGTCAACATCCCAGGTGATCTTTTGCAACGTTACATGTTGGGTCCAAATCTGGTTTAATTTTAGATAATCTGTCTTTGGACCAGTGCAAACAGTGCACCTCTGGATAATACTGTGTCTCACACAAATGGAGGACTTGTGAATGTTTCGTTGAACCCTTTGCCAGACCATCTCCGGTATTCCAACAGCTAGGTTCAGCTCTCATTTCTGTTTTAAAACATTCAAACTGGTCCAGTGATGTGAACTGAGCCGAGTGTAAAGTTGACTTTTTTAGTACATGTCCATCAGTCCAAAATCTCATTGAGAAGAGTCCGAGACAGGCACAGGGGAGAACACTCAGAATTATATTTAACAAAGTCTCTCAGTTGTAAAAACTTAAAGAATTGAGTTCTGCATATGAAATTTGACCTCTAGTTGTTCAAAGGAGGGAAACGTACCCTCAACGTACAAGTCATATAAAGTATATGCCTCTAGTAACCCACCCATTGAAAGCTTCATCAGACACAGAAGCAATAAACATGTGGTTCTTTGTCACAGGGGCAGCAAACGATAAGTCAGTGAAGTGGTTCACAGCCGAGTGTGAAGCAGCTTGGATGAAAATCTTCAGTTGGGAGAGGGTAGAATGCCTTTTTCCAGTTCAGGGACGAGGTCCTGCCCCAAGAGGAAAAGTTTAAGTATCTCAGGGTCTTGTTCACGAGTGAGGGAAAGATGGAGCACGGGATCGATAGAAGGATTGGTGCTGCATCTGCAGTGATGGGGCGTTGTACCGGTCTGTCGTGGTAAAGAGAGAGCTGAGCTGGAAGGCAAAGCTCGGTCATCCGGGAGGGGCTCGGAGTAGACCCGCTGCTCCTCCACATCGAGAGGAGCCAGTTGAGGTGGCTCGGGCATCTGATTAAAATGCCTCCTGGACGCCTCCCTGGTGAGGTTTTCCGAGCACGTCCACCTGGGAGGAGACCCAAAGGAAGACCCAGGACACGCTGGAGAACTATGTTTCTCAGCTGGCCAGTGAAAGCCTTGGGATTCCCCCGGAGGAGCTGGCCCAAGTGGCTGGGGAGAGGGAAGTCTGGGCTTCTCTGCTTAGGCTTAGGGGGACAAAAATGGATGGATGGATGGACTTGTATGTTGATTATACTTTTGCCTCTTTTGAACAACTTGTGGCTAAATTTCATATTCACAAATCACAGTTCTTTAGGTATTTACAACTGAGACACTTTGTCAAATCTAATTCTGAATGTCTCGGACTCTACTCGAGATCGTGGACTATCGGACATCCACTAAGAAAGTTTAGAGCAAAGTTTACACTCGGCTCAGCTCACACCGTTCGATCAGTCTGGATGCTTTAAAACAGAAATGGGAGCTGGACCTGGGCATTGGATTGTCGGAAGAGGTCTGGCACAAGACTATATGGAACATCTATAAGTCCTCGATCTGTGTGAGAGACAGTATTATTCAGTTCAAAGTGTTGCACCGTTTGCGACTGGCTAAAATTAAGCCGGACTTGGACCCAACTTGTGAGCATTGCAGGTGGTCACCTGCCACACTTCTCCATATATTCTGGACCTGCCCAGCACTAAAAGGATATTGGGGGTCTGTTTTGATGCACTCTCCAGGATTTGTTCGACCACTGTACACCCATACCCTTTGACCGCTGTGTTTGGGCTGGTCACAGTGGATGATAGCTTGATGTTCTTTGTTAGCCAAGAGGCTCATCCTGTCCAAATGGAAGGATTTCTGTCCTCCGACTTACGACCACTGAATTGGAGAAACTATGAACTATTTGCACCTGAAGAGGATTACAGATGTGACAGTGTGAGCATCCTGTCACTGGATCCCGATTGATCATGCGCCCTGGCTGCTTGGCCACAGGGATATCCCTTTGGCTGACTGGTTAACGCGCGTGACTCTCATCCAGGAGTCTGGGGATCAAATCCCACCCGGGCCCTCATTTCTCCACCTTGCCACAATTGGCGTTGTTGGCAGGATCCATGTAGTACTGTGAAGTAGGTCCATGGATTTGGAATTTGTGGCACCCTGCGCTGGAGCATGGGGATGTGCTTGTGGAAAGAGGGGGGAAGATGTGACAGTGTGAGCATCCTGTCACTGTATCCCGATTGATCATGCACCCTGGCTGCTTATCCCTTTGGCTGATTGGTTAGTGCACGAAACTCTCACCCGGGAGTCTGGGGTTCAAATCCCGCCCGGGCCCTCGTTTGTCCACCTTGCCACATAGACATGGTCTGACAGGGTCGGTTGATAAGTTTAATGTTGTATGATTATTGTTTATGTCTTTTTTTAACAATGTACCTTTAGAAAAAAAATTGTGATTTTATTTCTTATGTAAACTTGTATTTGTGTTTGGTAATGGTGATGTCATACACAGTCCTGTTTTATGTTTTTTTTTTTAAGTGGCTCCAGTGTAGCAGGGTGGGTGGGGGTGTTTTGGTTGTTTTCTATGCTTTGGCTGGTTAAAATTGTAAAAGTTCAATAAACATACTGTGTTAAAAAAACAGTGAGGTCAGACCAAAGTCAAACCCAGAAGTGTGTGATGATGTAAAGTGTTGTTTTTTAGGATCCGTGGGGTCAGCGGTGCAGGTGTCCTGATCTGATCGTTGTGTGGGGGTAGAACCAGCAAGCTGCTGGTGGCCAACAGGAAGTGGTCATCACACAACAAACTGCACTGATTCAACTCTTCAGAAGGACTTTTTCTGTTCCCTAACAAACCCTGACAAAGGTGTTGGTGTTAGGGGAAGATCCTGCCTCAAGCATCATAGAGAAAGAGACATCATTTAAAACATCTCATCGTTTTACAGCAGCAGGATGTTGATTCTCCTTTATTAAATCTATTTGCTGTTTACAAGAAAAATAACATAAGAATTTCTATAAACATTAAATATCTAAAGTCTATTCTATCTCTCTGTTTGAGCCTGCTGTTCACTGAAAATAACCCTCTAGGATTTATTTAGAGGCTCTTAAAAGTTGTTGTTGTTTTTTAAAGCTCCGGGGTTGAGCCCCGAGAGGTAAAAAGCTTGTCTCATCCTAGAGAGCCTAAATGACTAAAAGTGCTTCACTGGTGAAAGAGAAACTATCTAATACAGCTGTCAGCATGTGTTTGTTGTTTTTCCAGGTCTATAAATAGATAAATAAATAAACTTTTGTTTATAAGAGGCTCATGTTTTGTCCATCTGCAGGAACGCTTCTCCTGTTTGACTCATCCTGATCCAAACCATCAAACACTTTGTAGGAGTGCAGATTTCTGTTTTTCATTTGTTTTTAATAACCACATTACTGTTTTTATTCCTGTAGCTGTTACACTCATCTGCTCTCACACATTTACATCGATGTTTCTGCAGCAGCTCACCTCCTGTGACATTTCTACTCTTTAGATTCTGCACACATAATTCCCTCCACAGACTGCAGCTCATTTCTGATTCTAAAAAATTACAGAAACACTGAAATTTCCCTTAAATATAAGTAATTTGTTTACTTTTTATTTTTGCACATCACTCTGGTTATCATCAATGCAGCAGCGGGCGCACGTTTATTCAAACTGATCACTGACGCATTCAGCACCGGTGGCCTAGTGGTAGAGTGTCCGCCCCGGGACTGGGAGATCGGGGCTCGAATCCCGGTCGGGTCATACCAAAGACTTTGAAAAAATGGGACCCAATGCCTCCCTGCTTGACACTCAGCATTAAGGGGTTAGATTGGGGGGTTAAACCACCAAATAGTTCCCGAGCGCGGCCACAGCTGCAGCTCACAGCTCCCCACGGGGATGGGTCAAATGCAGAGGACAATTTTCACCACACACCAGTGAGTGTGTGACAACTGACGGCTTTAATCTTAATCATTTTGGGCTGAAAACAAGGGCGGGGCACTTGTGTGAATTATTAGACCTGAGCACAGAAACTGGTGCCAAGGCTGATTATAACTGTAGGCTTACTTTTAGGCTTAAACATGAATGAAACTCACATGTACTTTAAAGGAACACTAGGCAGTTTTGGCTTGCTTTTAGCACCCCCTAGTGTCTGTTTGTAGAATCGAAAGTGAAACTTATCTCCTCGCTGTGCGTTCATCTTTTTAACACCTTAATCTAACTGCTGAAACGTCTCCTCAGCCTTCATTAGTGTCTACAGGAGCAGTTCATCACTAAATCAAACAAATCAGCTGCGTTCATGATCTAAAACATGCAGGAAACATGCTGGAAGCAGACTGCAGCACCAGGCACGTCAGCTCAATTTTACTAAGTCCAACAGGAGGCGGTCCGCCACTCTGAAGTTGCAAGTGCGGTATTCTGGCCACAGAGGGCGATAGGGGCTGGGTGGTCTTTCATTAACCCTGTAAAGGGTAATTGTAGCACATACTGGCTCAAGAACATTGTTTGAAAATATGAAAAAGTTGCAAAGTTTAAAGCAAATCCACATTTTTTTTGAAGGTTTTAAAATATGCATGAATAAAAGACTCAACAGGTCTACCGTTTTGGAATCTGCCCGTGGATCTTCAATCCTGCAGGTTTGTCATTGTGGCTCATCATGGCAGCATGAATGGGATTTGTCAGCGTTTGTTGGACCCACACTGATCTGTCCTTCTCAGATGAAAGGGCTCAAGTACAGATGTTCAGGTTCAACCCAGGAACCATCAATGCTCAACCCTACCATGAACTGGATCCTGCTGGAGCACCAGTGTCTATCTACGTCAAACCAGTACATCACCATGGGCTGAGAGGGTGGAGACCCAGAAATGGACTCCTACTTCAACCTCGGCTGGAATCTGCAGCTGTCCACATGGAAAAGACAAATGTCTCCTGGAAAAAGGTTTCATGGTCAGACGAGACAAAGAGTGAGTTCTTTGAACTCACAGACAAGAAACAAAGAGTTTTTTTGCAGAAACAGATAAATCAGGTTTGATACATTTACCCAAAATGTACATTTTTATTATTCATGTGATTTCAGTCCCAATGAAGTTTGGTGATTTTAATCAAAAATGGCTTTTATCTGTTTTCACAAATGAACTCTTTAAATCTGATCAGAGGAGTCAAGGCGAGGCTTTCTGACCTAAGAACAGCGGTCCACATGTACAGTATGGTGCGGGACTGGTGACTGACCCTTAAATTCACCATCAGCTGGACGGTTGAAACCTGAGCCTGGTTGGATGTTCCAGCAGGACACTGACTTACCTTGAACTTACGAACTAAAGCTGAATTTTGTCAGGAGTGATCGAACATCAGCCAGAGTTTTAACAGAGGCTTGGTGGTATTTGTGAGGGTGCTTGCATCCGAGTCTTTATGGAAGAGAAAATCCACCCTAAACTCAAGCTGGTGCACTTATTTATTGTTTTAAAAACTATTATACGTTTTATAACAATTCCAACCTGGATGATTTAAATCTTTCACCAGAGCCCAAAAAGGAAACTTTCCTTCATGCCTATGATGAGTTTATGTCAACTTTTGACCACAACTGTAGACCTATCGTCTAACGAAACGCTCAGGGCTCCTAATAAAACCAAAACTGAAATAAAAAGTTGACTTTTTTGCTCCATAAACAAGGTTCACATCCTTGAAGTAAGACTAGCTTTCCAAGTCTGATCTACTGTAAGGGTTTTTGATCCCCCCCCCCCCACCCCCAGAGTTACGCTGGACTCCTTCCAGCAGCGCTGCATGCCCATTTTCACACCCAGATGCAGAATATTTGCTTGTTTAAAAGAATTTCAAACACAGCAGATGCTCACTCTCAAACCCAAGGAATGAACCCCTAACCGGGACGCGGTCCAGATCTTCCTCCCAACATTTTCCCTATAGTCAGCTTAAACACATCTTAAGCTTGTTTTCTTAAAGGTTTTGGCACATTAAATATATAAATATATCAAAGCTTCTTCCAGCACACAAACTTTCTTTGAACTTTTTAAACGGAGAACTTGAGTAAAAAAGGGAAAGGTGAAACCAAACTGAACTATAAAGCGTGATTAAACCACGAGGGAACTAAATTAGCCAATGCTCGTTGTTATGTTTGATAACTCAATAAAAGACTTACAGCCTGGAGACGAGGCTGTGTCTGAAAACTGGCCAGTAACACTGAAAAATCAATGCTCTCGCTCCGAGGCAGCCCGTAGGAAGTGGTGCTAAAACTTGTAATGAAGTCAAAGCCTTGAGCACAGTTTTAAGCTCCGCCAATCGATCTTGGGCCACATAAACGGACTTAACTGTACGATGCATCGCACGCTAATGCACATGACCGGAGCTGGAGGCAGCAGCGGCTCATCTCACAATCAAACCTGCCTCTGCAGCCTCGTTCACATTCATTCTGAACGACGGCATCAGAGAAAATTGCGTCTGCCTTTAATCTCGGGAGAAATGCGTCTGGTGAATCTTGATGAAGGAGCGTCTTTGCTGAGAGCACGCTTAGATGCCCGTCGAATCAAAGCAGCCCCACGCTGCCGGCCTGTGGCTCCCACGTCAACAACCCTTGGGGGATTAGTGTTGATTTCCCTGTTGGTCTGGTGTCACCCCTCAGAGGGCCCAGCCCGCCGTGGTGCTGGGTGCGAGCGAGCGCCGTCCTCCGCGCTGATACCTCGTTTGCTGTTAGATGCTGGGCATGTCCCTGCAGCTCCTCCACTCATCCATCACTGTAACCGTGAATGGCGTGTGGGGATGGCAGAGGAACAGAAGAGGGCTACTCCAGACCCTCCCCCCTCTCTCTCGATATACTTAGTAATCTGTGGCGACGCTGTTCCCTGAATGGAGAATGGGGACCTTGTGTTCTGAGCATCCAGATGGGCAAAAACGACCCAGCACACAAAGCTCGGGTCCTCGAGTGGGATAAAGGAGAGTGGAAGGAAAAGAGGAGACTATTTCTGCTGAATGCTAGTGTTATTGGGGAAAAAAGCATTAAACTTTATGTACTAACTGTGGAACGTCTGCAGAAATCCCAACATCAATTCTGCATGAATCTAAGGCAGAATGTCCCTAATTTGATGTATAACCTGTATAAGAGCAATAAAAATCAATAAAAATGTCAAAGCTGCTGCCTGTGGCTCATTAAGGTCGCCATGGAAACTGCCAGTTTCTCAATAACTCTCCATGGTAAACATAAATAGGTGTCTAATGAGCTTATTAGTCAGCCAGAGAGGAAATGTGCGAAGCAGAAGGAATATTTTGGTCTAAAATATAACTGAAGTCTACGGAAGCTTGGATGTAAACGCTCTGATCTCTGCAAAAAAAAAAAGGTCTGACAGCAGAGAAAGACACGGTGAGTGAGAGAAGACAAGGTTATAGTTTTTATACATACTAAAAACCTATATGTGGTAGTAAGAAGAGCTGGATTCAAAAGTTAGTGTGACATCATCAGCTGTCAGTAGAGCATTCTGGAGAGAAAATCACACGATGCTGGTGTAAAAACCATGAAAGACATCACAACCCTGGTTTGGTCTGTTAAAGTCCACCTTTCTGTGACCTGTTTAAAGTTTGAATAATGTTTCTACTGTAGAATCTACCTGAGCTACCAGCTCCAAAAGGGGCGGGGTTTAGTCACCTGCTCCACCCTGATTTGCACATTTTTAAGGTGTGAAAATGGAGGAAGATCAGCAGCAGGGTTGCTTTAGTGCTTCATACGTTGACCTGCCTATAAAAATCCTTTACCTGAAAGCACCTTTCTGTTCTGTGAATGAATCCATCAAACTGCTCAGAAATGATAAAAAACACCAACTTTAATTGCACATTGTGTATGTACAGCACACTCTTGAACAACGTACCACACACATCACACAATATGATCCTGCAGACCAATTATGTAAGCACGTCTGTGGCGAGAGGGGCGTAGAAAGAATCACATTAGCTGCACAGTTTAGTTGCCTCGGACTCTGTGTAGTTAGGGTGTTTGGCACTGTAAGCTTGCAGGGCAGTGAGTATCCTGGTCACGTCTGCGCTGGACAATTTGAGTCTGTGGCGGAGCAGACAGGCGAACAGATCCACGTGCGGAGCCCCTGGAGGCGAGAGGCGGTTCACCCTGTAGCGCAGCTCCACCAGCTGCAGCAGGGCGGAGTCCTGTGATCCCTGAGTGTATGGGTAGTCCAGCTGCAAAATCAGGTCCTGAATAGCCTCGGGGTCAAAGTGCACGCTGTACCCAAACAGCTGCATGCTGTTTACCTTCATGTAGCCGATGTTGTTGGGTGGATCAGGGTCCTCCGGAGGCTCGCGGTACAGAGTCGTGTTCCTGTTGCTTCCTGACCCTCCCAGGGAGTCCCTGATGTGACTCCTCAGGTAGAAATGAACCGTCTCAAAAAAGCTTTTCCACCTGTTTCCAAGATTCAACGTCCAGTTGTAGCAGTCCAGGGGAATATCCAGTTTGGTCCGCTCCCAGTCAGGATACCCATGCTGACCTATGGGCATGGTCCAGCTCTCAGAATGGCTGCCCCCGAAGGGGTTCACAAACAGCGACAGCGTTGGCTCGAGAGTGCTGTTTTTGCTCAGGCAGAACTGCATGGTGATTCCGAGGAGCACGTGAACACGGTTGGATTTGACCCGGTTACTCTTGAGGGTGAGCAGCATTCTCTTCCTCCAAGACGGATCAAACCAGGTGTTCACGCGCACGTCGTTGCTCACAAAGACGGCATGCAGGGTGATGCGTGGGTCACGCCGCTGCAGCAGGTAACGCAGCTCCAGGTCCTGCAAATCTCTGTCGCTTTCCATGCCCAGGTAGGGGTCTGTGGGGTCGGGAACTGCAGGCCTGCAGACTCCTTGGACCAGAGAGAAGCCCAGGTTACAACTAGAGCACCGAGTCCGATTCTCCGCGGAGCAGGAGGCACAGCGAGAGCCATCCCCCACGGAGCAGGGAATGAGGCCCTGGCACGGCGGATGGTCGTAGGGACAGGAGCAGCTGCGGCTCTTCTCGCTGTAAACGCCAAGCTGCTTGTTCTCTCTGCAGTACAACATGGAGAGAGCGAAGCTCAGCCAGAAGTGGAGGGGCCTGAGGGAGAGACGACATCACGCTTAGAGACTCCACCACGGAAAAAAGCTCATATGCATCTGACGCTTTGAAGATTAAACAAGCTTTGACTGAATGTTGTTTAAACATGAAGCAAAAACATCTGAGTCTAATCCAGATTCAGCTGCAGCCTCTGATGTGATTTAGATTAATGCAGATCACACACACACATACCTATACGTGTGCACACACACGCACCTATACCGTGTGTACACACACACACACACACACCTATACGTGTGTACACACACACACACACGCACACACACACCTATACGTGTGCACACACACACACCTATACCTGTGCACGCACACACACACTCCCTTTACGGGTGCGCACACACACACACAAACACACACCTATACGCATGCACACACACACACACACCTATATGGGTGCACACACACGCACAAACACACACACACACCTATATGGGTGCACACACACGCACAAACACACACCTATACGCATGCACACACACACCTATACGCATTGCACACACCCACACACACACATGCACGCACGCACGCACGCACGCACACACACACCCACACACACACACATGCACGCACGCACGCACACGCACACACACACACACACACACACACCTTGACTCAATTCAAGCGTTCTACATAACGTTAACATTAGGGCTGTAATGATGCTTTGGGAATCGATTTTAAATTGATTCCACCTAGTTTAAATATCCATCGTTGCAGAAAGAAGATCGATTCACAGCAGCCTGCCAGAGACATAAATGCAGATGAGATACAAATTATATGAAACCTTTTTCGAGCATAAAAAGGTTTGTGATCATTTCCATCTCATCTTTAATTACCTCTATTACTTTGTTCAGTGTTAAGTTTTGTTAGTAAAACAATATAAAGTTACAATTTGAAACGAGGACTGAGGGGCAATTTCAAAAAAGAATTTCATTTGCCATAAAATAACTGAAATTCATTTTGTTGTGAAAAATCGTAAAAAATTGGAACTGTGAAGTTACATAAAACCGGCAATCGAATCGAATCGTGGCTTGAGTGAATCGTTACATCCCTAGTTAACGTCATCATCAACCTGTTATAGCAGCAACACGTCTCAGATCCTCTCATGTTCACCCTCGGCTGAAAGGTGGGCAGTAATGTTTTTGCCTTTATCTGTGTTCATCTTCTTAATATCAGCTGGATGGATTTGAACAAGACTAAAAAATGACTAAATAAATAAATAAAATAAAACAAACATGTTGGATTGCCAAGCTCAAACATGCTGCCTTTGAATCTTTTATCACCTACGGATTAGAATCATAGAATCAGCCACTGCATCTGAACCCAAACATTCATGTTTGGGTGAATGGAGCTTTTAAATGAGCCTTTAGTGTGTATGTGTGTGTGTCTACACGTTAGAGGGTTTTCTGCTCCAGCGCGCCTGATTTTAACCAGCAGGTGATTAACAGGCTTCTGCAGAGGCTGATTCCACCACTACCTCAGGTGTGCTGCAGCAGCAACAACTTAAACATGCTGGATGGTCCTGGAGGACCAGGGTTAACCACACACGTACCATGTTTTCAGCCCCACCTTTACGTTGGTCAGGATTTCTCCAGGGTTGCTATAATTGTTTTATGCTAATTTTGAGTCCAGTCCTGACAGTGACCAGTACAATCAGACCAGTCCGTAAAACAATGTGAAAATAAGCATAATTCCCTGATCATAAGTGGAAGGGTTGAGATGAGCTGTCTGCAGCTGGAGGCAGAAGTTGCATTCGAGTAGCTCGCTGATGGATTGTGTTATTTAGCTAATTTCCCTGCCAGACATAGCTTCCAGTATTGAGTGTTTGATAAGAGAGCCATCAGTCTGTCTGAAATGGAGCATCCAGGTAGGAGTAGCAGCCGATAAGAGCAGCTTAAACTTCTAAATGTGTTTTCATAAAATGAATGAAAGTCCGTGTTAGGATGATTCATTATAAATCTGCAGACAGTAAAAAGTTTGTGTTTGGCCAAACACCATCCACTTTGTCTTCCAGCAGGAACATGGAAGCAGCTCTGCTCCTCTCAGCACTTTTCACCCCTCTCCAAGACTACTTCTCCTCAAGCACCTTCTAATAAGCACCGTCTTGCTCGGCTGCTCTCTCGCTCCACGTTGGCGCATAAATCATTCTCATAATTATACGTTTTGGGGAGCACCTTGTCTTACTGTGCGTCTTACCTCGGCCTCGGCAGGATGATCTTCGGCTGCTTTCGGCACCTCTTGCTGAGGCTGAAGAGCCTGTTAGCTGTACGGTGAGCTTTGGTGAGAAGCTGCTGGCTGCCGGCCTCCAGCTGCCTGTAGCGCTGCAGCAGGCCAGCATCCATCCTCCACAAGTGCTCCACGACAGATGTGTTCACAGCGTAATGGGCTGGCAGCTTCCCAACGAAGCTCTGGAACTCCTCTGGTATGAAGGAGAAAATGAATAAATAAACTCTGCCCGTGGCTACGAGCTGAAGGATTAACAACATCCACATCCTCTGTTCTTCATTGTTTGCCCCAGAAACACAAACAGCTAAACAGTATGTGTGGTAAATGGATGTTTACATATTTAAATTTTCTTTAGGTTCCTTCAAAACAAAGTTCTTAATTAAACATGATTAACAGAAAAAAGCAGTCAGGGGGAAAGAACGGCTACAGTTTTTAAATCTTGAGTCTTGCAGGTCAGGATTTTTTTAATCTAACCTCAAGTCAACAAAAACACAAACTTTTCCACCAGCTCATTATTTATTAAAAATAAAATATGAAAGTGAGGAAAATCAGCTTCATCCTGCTTCTTCTAAGAGATTTAATAAGAGGGAAAGTATCAGCTGTGTGCTGCTGATCCAGTGTTTAAGTAACTCATCTTCATCAGCTCCTCACGGAGCTTTACAGTGGGATGCAAAAGTTTGGGCAGCCTTGTTATGGGCACACACACAGGCGACATCGCCTCTCCTCCATTCATTTTCAATGAGACAAGCACGACAAAGCGATAATTGCGGGTCTCCCTCCTGCTAAGCGAAACGTGAAAAACGTGCATGTGAAAGTTTGCGCTCGTGCATGTGTCGTGCACATGCGAGCCAGCGACGCGATCCCAGAAAGTTGAAAAATTTTCAACTTTTCACCAGTGTCGCTCGGACAAGGACCAATGAGCGGACAGGATGCTCCGGGTAAACATGGAGGAAAAGTTAATACTTGCCATGTCTGATGTCCCAGAGCTTTACAAGACTTCACCTAACTCTATCAAAACCTTGTGAAACTTCATATCTACCACTTTTTCAACTCTGAACTGCTTTAATAATCCAAAATTCCCTCCAATCTGACGGCCAATCAAAACAACGGAAGGCTCGCTATTCGCCCTGGAACAGAGGCGTCGCTGGCTTTTGCCGCTGGCCGCTTGTCACCTCCCGTGTGTCAGGTTATAAAAGCGATAGCGATGAGTTTCGCTGATTGCGGTCGTTTGTCACCTCCCGTGTGTCGAGCCCATTAATCTTCATGATTTTTCTGTATAAATCGTTGGTTGTTATAAGAAATTTCAATTAAATATATCATATAGGAGACACACACAGTGATATCTGAGAAGTGAAACGAAGTTTAGGATTTACAGAAAGTATGCAATAATTATTTAAACAAAGCAAAAAAAACCCTAACCCTCTCCTCCACCTATCTGCTGCTTTAGCTTCTGATAGAAAATAGACTCTAGGTGAAACTCTAGGATTAGAAAATCCTGACAGATCTACGTCACACTGTCACTTAACATTCATGGACTCACCCATCTTGACTCACGACGGGGAAGGCTGTTGTTGGTTTAGCGTCCAGGAAACAGCAGAGAACGTCTGGGCTAGTAGAAGCTAACTGTTAGCACACAGCAGAACTCCTTCAGGCTTGTGTTATTAGTGGAGATAAAACATCAACGTTGCAGAGGAAACAGAGTCAGTGGTAGAGTCGTGTTGCTGTTAGCCAATCAGAGGAGAGATGTCCACATATCAGGAAATAAGACTCCAGATCCTGTCGTCTGAAGCCACTTTCTCCTGCAGCTGACTACGTCCTCAAACAGGCAAACCAGAGCTCTTTATCCCCAGAGTACAAATTACATGGCACTCACTAGAAACCACTGCAAATGTATTGATCAAATGAGTGACCTACACCTTTAAAGGTTAAAGCAGCATTCCGCAACTTCTTTCTTTCTTTACTTGCATTGTGTCCGCCAAAACGCTCGTTCAAGGCGCGAGTTTTGGCAGACATAATGCTCACTTTAGAACACGCAAGTTTTTGCCCCCTTTGGCGTCAAAACTCGCATTCAAGACGCGCATTTTTTTTTTTATCCCTTTGGCTTGCCATATACTGCCATAAAGCAACACCCAGTCAGTACTTCCGGTAACGACCAGAGCTCAAAACTGTATAGTGCGGTAAACAGACGTGGGACCCCCCAACACTATCACAGGTACGAAAATGAACATAATAGATGATAGTATGACACCAAAACTTTACAAAAAAGCATAATTTTAAGGTGTATAAGTTGCGGAATGTTGCTTTAAAGGGTGGGACAGAAAGAGCCTGAAGACGTCTGACTTGTTTAGAAGGGTTGAAGGAGAAAAACTTCTAAGAAAACTTTAGTTTGTAAAGTTTCATCTGAAGGACAAACGTCCTTCAGACAGATGAGACTCGAGTTGACATGTTTACCCATATTCAGTGTTGGGAACTTTAAAAAGTTATTAGTTATAGTTACTAATTACTTAGTCAAAAATTAACTGAGTTTGTTACTGAGCTACAAGATTATAAAAGTAACTAATTACCAGGAAAAGTAATTATTGTTACTTTTTCATAAAAATATGCAAAAAAAAATGGGATTGCCTCCTAACAGAACTTACTTCAATACTAAAATATGAATGACTAAACAGACGTGAAAATAATAAAATGTATATGTCAAATTGTTTAAAATAAAACTGAATATTAGAAATAAATGGGCCCCTAACAGAAAACATGACACTAGTCTAAACTATTCAAATGTCACTGTGTGATATGAAACAAGACCCCAGTCAACTAAAACGTACAGTTTAATTGCAAATAGAAAACACCTGCAAAGGGTTCCTGAGCCTTTAAATGGTCTCTCAGTCTAATTACTGAAATAAATGGACTTTTTCCCAGTATTCTAATTTTTCCAGTTTCACTTGTTAGTATATGGTATATGGTGTTTTTATTAGCATTTCTATTCCTCATAATCTAGTCAATCATATCTATAAATAAGAATTTATAAAAATGACACTAGAACAGGCACAAATCTGATTGAGGACTTAAATTTACTAACTTGGGTCAGACCCAAAAGTGCTGAAGCTGGGTGGTAAAGACACACAGTTAGTTCACCGGAGTGCCCATGATGTCTGAGACTGATACCATTAGTGTTACAGCGGGACTAAAGAAATGATCGGGAACACTAACTGGATGAAGACAGAAAATCACGACGAGGGATCATGTCTGAGCTATAAAAAAGTGAGTGGACCTTCCTTACATGGGAAGTCCCGCTGTCATGTCAAGAAGGGTACGGCTGCAGACCCACAGATTCACACCTGCAGCAGCGAATCTGCGATTCTCCAGGTCTGCAGCCTGATCACATCTTCCTCTTTCCTCACTGACAGCTTTGATGTAAACGTCCGCCCCGTTAGCTCCCGATCAGATGATGACACCTTCAACTAGTAGCGCACGCATTTTCTTATCCGTAAAGGAAACCGTTATGATGAAAGAAGACAGTACTTAGATTACAAGTTACTGAAAAAACTAACTTCCGTTAGTAACGCCGTTGTTTAAATGCTGTTATTCCTAGCACTGCCCATAATGTACTGCAAGTCATCACAAACAGCTGATACCACCTGACAGCACGGTGGTGGAGGGCTCCTCTGAGTCCATCATGAACTCCTCTGTAGACCAAAGTCTTCTAAAGTTTGATGTGAGTCCATCTGTCTGATTGAACCAAACTGGGTCTTAAAACAGAACCATGATCCCAAACAGAACAGCTAGAAATAAAGCAATCAAGGTTCTGCAATGATCCAGTCAAAGTCCAGACCTGACTCACACTGTGGTGGAACCTGAAAGGGATGTGATCATTGGTGATGTCCCTCAAAACCAAGGGAGTATCTAACAGGAGAAACATCTAAGAAGGGTGGAATATTAGAGTAGAAAGATTATTAGGAATAATTCGACCACCTCAGTGGCCTAGTGGTATGAGTGTCCGCCCTGAGACTGGGAGATCGGGGTTCAAATCCCGGTCGGGTCATATTAAAGACTTTGGAAAAATGGGACCCAATGCCTCCTCGCTTGACACTCAGCACTAAGGGGTTGGATTGGGGGGTTAAACCACCAAATGGTTCCCGAGCGCGGCCACAACTGCAGCTCACCACTCCCTCAGGGGATGGGTCAAAGGCGGAGAACAAATTTCACACACAGTATGACAAATAATGGGACTTTAACTTTATATCCATAGCAACCAAACAACATACAAATTAGTTCTGGTGCTGCATAAACTAAACAGTCTCATACAAAACTGTAGAAAATCAGAAGATAAAGTAAGTGGACACATCCATGTGAGACATTAGCTGCTAGTTACCAATCTGGCTAATCATGAGTACTCCAGTCAGAGGACTTCCTGTTTCTAGAGACTCCTACCTGTTGGAGTGATGTCACCAGCAGGTGTCCTGCTGTCAGTCCAAAGAGAGGATGATGTGGATTGTCTGTTATGATCTGCAGGTTTTTCAGCTTCCTTGTTCTAGAAAAGTGCCCGCCCCATAACTAGGGATGCACCGATCCAATCTTAATATCTGTATCGTTCTAGCCTAGTGAACTAGACCAAATTCTTGCTTTGCAGAGTTTGGTCTAGGCATGCTTCATTAGAACCCTCGCAGCCCGATTCACTGCTGTGACTGTCCAATCACAGCTCGCTATAGTTTTGGTTGGGCCAATCACAGCGCTCTATATTGTGGGCCAATCACAGAGCGGGAGTAGCCGATGATGTCAGAGCTGCGGCCGCGAACACAAACAACATGGCGGCAGCGTAGGAACCACGTTGGTTTGAAACGGCTTTGTCATCAACATGGATTATTTAGACTCCAACGTGCGTAAGTCTGTCTGATATACTTAGCAGCTTCTTATTGTTATCAAACAAAGTAGTGCAATGTCCCAGTACACCTGATATTCACATGTTTTTATACAAAAACGACAGAAATCATTGATGTTAGACGCCATTAAAGCCTCCCGCTTTTCCGTCGCTGTGATTACGTCACATTGTTCGTTACTCTGATTGGTCCTAGCGCTATCCAATTGCGTGCTGACAGTTTGAAAGACAACCGTAGATCCCGCCCCACGACTGAGCACCGTCAATGGGTTGTGGCCAGACTATAAATTCACATATATAGAATGGCTTGCCAGGCTAGTATCGATACAGATATAGAAGAAAATTCTAGATCGGGTATTGGAGACTATGGACCTGATCCATAATAATTGATCTATTCAGTATATTTCTATGTGCTGTGAGTGATGACATCATGCGCTACAGTCCCACGCTGCGCAGAAGCTCAATTTAATTTGAAAATGGAGCGAGCAAAAGGATCGGCAATTTGGAACTTTTGGGCCCCTGTACAAAAGGATGATCCCAGTATTTTTCATATACAGTAGTAACAAAGAGTTCATTATGTAATACAGTTTAATACTGTTTTTCCATATCGGTATCGGATCAATATTGACCGATACTAAACTTCTGATATCGGTATTGAATGTGAAAAAAGTGGATCGGTGCATCCCTGCCCATAACCGAAGAGTTGCAGGTTCATGCCCTGCTCAGTCTGTCTCAGTCGTTGTGTCCTTGGTGGATGATGGTCAGAGGGATCGGTGGTGCCTGTGTATGTCAGTGTACCCCAGGGCAGCTGTGGCTACAATGTAGCTCATCACCATCAGTGTGTGAATGACTGTGTTGTAAAGTGTTTTGGGGGGTCCTACAAGGTGCTATATAAATACAGGTCATTTATTCATGGTTTGAATAAGCTCAGTCTGCTGCCACCAACAAGGCAGGCTGCCCTAATTACAGGTTTATTTGTTTTATTTTATTATGTAAAAAGTCCCAGAATGAAGAGGTGAACTTTATTTTCCCTGTTTTTGTTAATGGTGCCATTCAAATTACCATGATTACAGTAATTATTGTGTCAGACATGTTTTTTTAAGTTTTATTCATTTTCTTGTCTGAGATACATAACTTAGTAGAATAAATAATTTGCATATGAAGCTGAATATGACAGCAGAGATATTGGTCTAAAAGCCTAAATTATTGCTAACAACATTCAATTACATGATTATTGTCAGTTATTTTATCCTAGAAGGACATTTGAGTCAAACATGCATTGAGCTGTTAATTATTTGATTGCATCATGTCTCTATTTTCACGGAGCTCATTATTTATGAGGAGAAACAAGCAGCAGCTTTCAGCCTGTCTGTGGTTTTGGTTAAGATTTGCCTTTGCAGGGTTTGTATTCACGTCAGCTTTTTATTTAGTACAAACAGTTCTCTTGTTTCATTACATACAGTTCACCTCTTTTCAGTTTGTGATTTTACGTTTGTTTCTGCTTCCATCTGGACGTCTCAGGCCCCGCCCGGGTGGTTGAATGTGTTCAAACGGCCTCCTGGGTTTTTTCCTGCTACACCACAATCTGTTTGACTTTTCTGTAATTCCCGTGGACTTTCTCAGGAGTACCTGCCTTCCAACACTTAAAGTTTTGTTGTTTTTCTATAAATATAAACATTTAATTCCTGCTCGGCTCCCTCTGGTGACACGGGGGTCCTTTTTGTTTACTCCCCCTCTTTTCTGACAAACTTCTAACTCATTGCTTACATTATGTTTGTTTTCCATTTTTCAGTTTTGGGCAGAAAGTTAATCAAACACAAGAACACCTCAGAAAAGCATCAACCTGAATATTAAATATCAGCCAGCACCAGCAGTAGACTGATAATCTGAACATCCTTGGATTTTATTTAAACACAAACCTTCCATCATCTCCATACATCCAGATACTTCAGACAGATTCACCTGTTGATTCAGTTCCATGCTATCAGCACGACTACAGAAGTGTTCTCTTCATGAATCTGATGCTCTAGTAGAGTAACATCCAGCAACAGAAAACTGTCACATTTTTAACAACGATGTTCTTAACTCTTAAAGTCACACTTCTGTCCTCAGACCATCCAGATGGAGGATCAGGATTAGTACCTTCATCACAAACATTATTGGCTTAATATTAATTAGTGCTGTCATGAGATAAATTTTTTAGATTAATTAATTATGACATGAAATAATTAATCTAATTAATCTCCAGGGGTTCTGGAGAGGAGGGTCCGTCGGATAGTCGAACCTCGGATACAGGAGGACCAATGCGGTTTTCGTCCTGGCCGTGGAACACTGGACCAGCTCTATACCCTTGGGGGGGTCCTGGAGGGTGCGTGGGAGTTCGCCCAACCAATCTACATGTGTTTTGTGGATTTGGAGAAGGCGTTTGACCGTGTCCCTCGGGGGGCCCTGTGGGGGGTACTCTGGGAGTATGGAGTACCAGGCCCCTTGATACAGGCTGTTAGGTCCCTGTACGACCAGTGTCAGAGTTTGGTCCGCATTACCGGCAGTAAGTCGGGCTCGTTTCCGGTGAGAGTTGGACTCCGCCAAGGCTACCCTTTGTCACCGATTCTGTTCATAACTTTTATGGACAGGATTTCTAGGTGCAGTCAAGGTGGTGAGGGGATCCGTTTTGGTGGCCTAAGGATCAGGTCTCTGCTTTTTGAAGATGATGTGGTCCTGTTGGCTTCGTCAGAACGTGATCTCCGGCTTTCGCTGGAGCAGTTCGCAGCCGGGTGTGAAGCAGCTGGGATGAGAATCAGCTTCTCTAAATCCGAGACCATGGTCTTGAGTCGGAAAAGGGTAGAATGCCTTCTCCAGGTCAGGGACGAGATCCTGTCCCAAGTGGAGGAGTACCTACAGTATCTACCTTTATGGTAGGACAGTTGTTCTTTTCTTGGGGGCTTAAGAGTGACTTTCCCTCACTAAGACTCACCTAGCTATAAAGTTTGTTGTGTATCAAACTTTCTTTATTTCACATAGAAAAAGTGATTATTTTTATTCATAGTGAAGCTACCCGCTGAGAGATCCTGCCTCACACGTCATAAAACTTTAGTCTCAACAATTTGGGGGGTTGGGGTCCAACATTCTGCTTCTGTTCATAGAATAATTTATACTAGAATTTAGCAAGTGTTTTATTTTCTCTTGCTGTACCAAACTTGTTTTAAACAGTTGTAACATTGCCAACTTCTTTCTATATTTTTATCTACTGCAAATTGTTTCTGCTGCCGCTGTTGTGTAATACATCTGCTTTTTCACTGAGGTTGACTAAATTCTTTTGTTGTTGTGTAATGCACATCTGCGGTTTGTTATGATGTCTTTTATAGAAATTGTTATGATTTAAATACAAAAATAAGAATAGCAGAAGCACCTTCCACAGCAAAAGCAGTATATGTGCCTGGCTCACAGCAGGATTCAGTGGTGAGTCCACCGATCCAAAACTAAAAGTTAACAATGTTCTCAATGAGTGGAGAAAACTCCCAGTTTGTGAGCTGTGTAGTGCTGAATCAGTACTGAATAGCATTAGTACTCCCTAACTTCAGTACTCACTAGCATCAGTATACACTAGCATAGGTACTCACTAGCTTCAGTACTCACTAGCATCAGTATACACCAGCATCTGTACTCACTAGCATCAGTACTCACTAGCATCAGCATACACTAGCATCGGTACTCACTAGCATCAGTATACACTAGCATAGGTACTCACTAGCTTCAGTACTCACTAGCACCAGTATACACTAGCATCTGTACTCACTAGCATCAGTACTCACTAGCATCAGCATACACTAGCATCGGTACTCACTAGCATCAGTACTCACTAGCATCAGTATACACTAGCATAGGTAGTCACTAGCATCAGTTCTCACTAACATCAGTATACACTAGCATCAGTACTCACTAACATCAGTATACACTAGCATAGGTGCTCACTAGCATCAGTATACACTAGCATAGGTGCTCACTAGCATCAGTACTCACTAGCATCAGTACTCACTAACATCAGTACTCACTAGCATCAGTATACACTAGCATAGATACTCACTAGCATCAGTTCTCACTAACATCAGTACTCACTAGCATCAGTATACACTAGCATAGATACTCACTAGCATCAGTTCTCACTAACATCAGTTTACACTAGCATCAGTACTCACTAACATCAGTATACACTAGCATAGGTGCTCACTAGCATCAGTACACACTAGCATAGGTACTCACTTGCATCGGTACTCACTAGCATAGGTACTCACTAACATCAGTACTCACTAACATCAGTACTCACTAGCATCAGTACTCACTAGTATCAGTACTCACTAGCATCGGTACTCACTAGCATCAGTACTCACTAGCATCAGTACACACTAGTATAGGTACTCACTAGCATCGGTACTCGCTAGCATCGGTACTCGCTAGCATCAGTACTCACTAACATCAGTACTCACTAGCATCAGTACTCACTGGCATCAGTACTCACTAACATCAGTATTCACTAGCATTAGTACTCACTAGCATCAGTACTCACTAACATCAGTACTACTTTTTCATACTAGATTGATTGTCTTCTTCTTTGTCTACATTCGTAAATAAATAACCTATCAATTAACTCAGTTTCTCTAAAACTACTCTCAGTAAGTAAATACATTTTTTTTACATTTAACTATTGTTCAAAGACAAAATCTTATTTTATGACTGTATGACTTGTGTAAATATTTGCACTTTGACCAACTTAACTTCGATCAGGGAAAGCTTTAAACATTTAAAACCTGCTAGGGAAACATTTTTTCTCTCCTTCCTTTACTTTATTTAACAACAGAACATTATTAGAAAACAGTTCAATAACATGCAAAACAACATGCTATCACCTCAACTGTCTTACAGCTTTTGAGATATTGAATAACATTTCATTTCTACTGGTAACAATGTAATGGTGGCATGTCTATAATGTACGGATTGGCAATAATCCAGTTTAAATTACGTTCACAGATAGAAGTGTTTGTGAATTAAATACTACAACGGCTTGCCATAGCCCTGGAGCGGTGTGTTGCGCAATCTCGTAGCAACAACAACATGAGTCCCGGTAGCTGCTGTGGCTCTGCTCCATAGCGCTGCAGACAGCTATGAATTAACAGGATGGTGGGACTTTTCTTCTGCTTGTAGAGTTTAGTCATTCTTAGTTCCAAGATCATTGTGTTCTTGTGGAACCCACGGCGTGAGTCTGCTATCCGCTAGCTTAGCATTAGCCAATCTGCCCGTAGCTGCGCGTTTGATCCCAAACTTTGGACCGTTTCTGCTGGTTCCTCTATTTTCCTCCACAGCACCTAGATTACCACATTGTGCGCCAGTAAAAAGCATCTTCCTTACACAAAAACATATAACTTACATTTGTTAAGGCTCCGGTTACGTGTATTTTTTAGTACCGCCTTTGCAACACAGCTTTCACGTTATTTATTTTTTTAAGCATCGGTGTTCATTAATCGATTCTGAATCCTCATGTGAAGCTGTGCGATGCATCGCCACATCGATGAAATGCACCCACCCCTAATCATCACTCACGCAACATTGTTTAGCTAACAGACATCACAAACCTCCCTTCATTCCTTCACAATAAGAGTCTTCAGTATACACATTGCTTGACCTCACAAAGCTCCTTATTACCTACCACACCAATTAACCCTTAAGAACCCGTGGTGACACTGGTGCCACAGCCCATTTCAAGCATCTGCAAAACAGCTTATTGAGTCATATATTCAAGTTTGACATTCTATCCATATCAAAAATGGTTTTACTTCTTTATTTTATTTTATTTTTCTCAATTTTGATGTATTTACTCCAATCTGTTTTCTTTTTTAAAGGGTTTTGGTTCTTAAGGGCTAACAGGTGAGATGAGTTTTTCAAACTTCACCCCAGCACACACCCCATCATAGGATGTACATTATTTTGTTACATTTAAACCCACATTATCCTTTTCGTCACACCAACACACATGAAAAGAGCATTTAAGTTCACAAATCAACAAGCTTTACCGATATTAATCTTACATGCAACCTTTTTTAACTCCTGAACGTTTTCCCAGACAAAGAATGTAACATTTAATATTTAGTGTATGTTTTTTATTCCCACATCTCTTTGTAAACCTGTGGTCTGAACAAACAGCCTTTAAAACCTGCTTCACCCAGGATCACCTCACAGGCAGCAGGACGATTAGGGGATGCATTAACCGATAGGTCAGAGAAATCAGGTGAAGAATGGATTTAGAGGGAAAAACATGTTTTACCTTTTAAATTAAATGTTAAATTAATTTGCTTTTCAGAGAAAAACAACCTGCGTTCTGAATTGTAGACAGAAGAGAGGTTTTAAAAGCCAGTCTTCCATCTCGGTTTTACTTTAATTATTTTTTTTTAAAGCACAATTCAAGCTGACATTTTCAGGCTCCACAGGGAAAAAAAACACAATTAATTTCTTACTTACCAGATTCTTCAAACTCCTGGTTGGTCAGCCTGATGGCGTCTCTGATGTGCAGCAGGCAGTTTTCTAGAGTGTCCAGGTCGCTGTGAGGACAGTTGCATTGTGGGAAGTCCATGCTGCACTCGCACCAGCAGTCATTGTTCCGGCAGACAAACTGACCCTCTGATTTGCAGCCGATGTAGCTGAGAGCTGCGTGAATGAAGTAGCTTTGTAAGTATCCTGGTAGGATGACCTGCAGACCTGCACCAAAGATGGAGGAAAGGATGTAACATGTGGTATAACGTAGGGGTGTCAAATTATGAGATTGAGATGAATTAATCACAGCCACATTTAGTGCACTATTTTTTTAAATCAGGTTAATCTCAACTTTAATCTATAACTTTACTGGGACTTTTCTAGCCTACCTGTTGGGATTTTTTATTTTAAATTTTTATTTATTTTAAGTAATTATTTTGTATTTAACTATCATGCCATATCACATGTCAGAATTTGTGAAAAAGCGTAATATTTTGTGATAAACTGTCAGTTTTTTTTTTTGATATGCTAACTTACAGCACTGTAATTTTTTTTCAGAATCAGAATCAGAAGGGTTTTATTGCCAGATGTGTGAGAAATTACAACATTAGGAAATTGCTGCGGTACTTGGTGCAAAAACAAAGATAAAAANTGTCTTCTCAGGAGAACTAAAATGTCTGCAGCTAGGTGGTATTTTAAACCGGACAGCGAAGACAGAGCTACCGCCACTTGTAATGTGTGCATTCTGGGCATTCAGTGGCAGAGCTGCATGATACGCAGCCTTCAAAACAAACTACTTTCACTTTCGGTTTTTCCCTTTGGGCGTAAACAAAGCGAATCACCTGTTTCCATTAATTCCCGGTTTGCCACCAACAGTCCCACTTCACAGTGAACTTGGACAAAAACGCAGAGCCAACCAACATTAAAAGATAGGCTGATAAACAAAGAGAAATTGCCAACAGACTGCAAAAAGTCGGGTTTTGCCTGCTGCAGCACCCGAGCTGTGTGTTAGCTACAGGTGTTATACAGGGAAACGTTAGCCTGCCCGCCGAGGCGCCGCGTGCCTGCCCCATCACATGAACACGCATCGCTCAACACAGCTGCAGATTGAGGGAGTAAACTTGAAATGCTACTTTTAAATATGTTCGTAACACGTTTTTTAATCAGTGCACTTTCTAAACAAGTGAAAGTGAAATGTAGGACAACCTGGATGTTTTATTTTCTTCTTATTTAAAGGGACAATGTGGAAGTTTAACAGCTAATACAAGTATAGAAATTTAAAATTTATTCCTCATACATTCTCCTGCAATGCCCTGGTCCTGTAGAATGAGCCCTGGCATTTTTACTGTGATTGCCTCTGTAGGCCTGTAAACTCACAGAAAAGATCTTGCTCGGGTCAAGCAAGCAGGCTTCCCCGGTGTCCTCCAGAGGCAGCATGACGTCATGCGCGCTCACGCACCCACAGCGTTTGTTTGCTAGCTGTAGCTTAGCAGTAGAGCGAGAGGTGGTTTTGGTAGCTCTGATTCAGCCAAGAACAAGAAGAGAGCTGCTTCAAGCACCAGCGAAACTCCAGCCCAGACCCCAAACAAGACAAAGAAACCAAGAGTGTATTCCAGCACCACAAAAAGGGCAAAACTCCAGTCTGGTCACCGAAGACAAAGAAGGAGGATAAACATCGGTCCTGCCGGCAGAAGTGGAAAATGCTGAGACAAAAGACCCGCAGTTGGCATCATTGTTGCTGGACAGGTAAGAAATTATTACTAAATACATGTGGGGTAAGGGTTGTGGGTGCTTTCAAAGCAAACCGGGGGCTTACGTATATCATAGGAACATTTTAGGCTGCTTGTTTAGCGTCTCCATCAGAGTCAGTGCTGGCCAGGATATAGGGCTTGGGATCACACGTGATTATGCATTGCATTCTGGGACGTGGCGGACATGTTGGAAGCCTCACGGGTGTAAATAAACCGTGGAAACAAACAGTAAATCGCAGAGAAGAAGCAGATTTGGGGGAAAGAATGTGTTAAACAACATGTTAAAATCCCGAAAATGGTGCGGAATATACAGGGATACATTAAATAAGGAAGCCAGGGGCCGGTATGTGGACAAAATCAGGATTATAAACGATTTGGATCCATATGAAAGACCAAAGACTGGAGCACCGACGACAACTTGCTGCTACCGCAGCTCTGCATTAAGGTATTTTTCGGCTTTCTTGTTTGTGGTGTGAGCGGATTTAAACGTCCGGATGAGAGGTATATGTTTCATTTGCTGGTTTTTCTAGTGAAACAATCAAAATTATCATCCCATATAAGAAGGGTAGCAGAAGAAGTTGTGTTTCAGTGCTCCCGCATTAGCCTACCGGTGTGTGTGTGTATCTCTATATGTGTCGGTATGCATGTCCAGGTTGAACTAAAGAAACGATGTATAAAAAAAACGTACATCAACTGTAACTTGCCAGAATGAAAATGCAAAGAATAGACTCTCAAGACTGGGATACTCTGGAGAGCCTTTACAGCTGCGATCCCAGGTTATGCATCCAAGCAGGGAAACGGTGAAAAGTTAGCCCGTTTTTTTACCTTTTTTTCACTGGCGATCATGATGTTGTTGCGCTGTTGCACCTCACAACACAGCAACGATTTAACATGGGTGAATAATAAGCGATCAAATGAATAATAGATTAAATGAAGCCGCAGAACTGTGCGCACTGTTGTCTGAAGTTACAATAAACAAGTAACGAGGCTTCCAACATGGCGGCCGATGACGACACGATCACAAGCCCTATTAATATTAGTCTTATTCTTATTTTTACTTCTCAGCACACTGGGACTTTTTTTCCAGTGTAGGATGACGAGTACCGGTACTATTACCGCTCATTTATTAGTGGAAATCTCAGAGATTTCTGCAAAAAATATATGTCCGTCTCCAAGTAAACACATTCCCCCCCAGCGCCGCTGNGTATAAGAGACAGAGCAAATATAGGAAATAATAATATACTCATGATGAAATAATTATTATAAAAAGGGTGGCAATAATTAGAGAAGCAGCTACTATATACACAGTGCAGGTACTAATCAGAGTGGATCAGCTTCAGGTACAAACACAACACCGGGTCATGTGACTGGGACCAAGCGACTGGAGTGGGCAGCCCTAGGATTGACATTCATGAGTCCAACAGCTGAGGGGAAGAAACTGTTCTTGTGGCGAGAGGTTCTGGTCCGAATGGATCTGAACCTCCTGCCAGATGGGAGCGGGTCAAAGAGACAGTGTCCAGGGTGAGTCGGGTCAGCTGTGAGCCGACCTGCACGCCTCAATGTCCTGGAGGTGTACAGGTCCTGTATGGAGGGGAGTTTGCAGCCAATGACCTTCTCAGCAGAGCGTACAACACGCTGCAGCCTCTTCTTGTCCCTGGTGGTGGCTCCACCTTTACAGGTCAATTTTAATTATAGATACATGTTTTAGTAACAAGTCCTGTGATCACTATCTGCATTGCTCAATAAAGCGTTCCTTGATGTGTGAACTTAGATTATTCTATATGGACCTGATGTTTTATGTTTAATTTCTAATTATTGGAGACTGACAAAAGAGCACAGTAATATTCTGCCTTGGTGATGGAAAAGGAAAGTTTAGAAGTCTGTTAAACAATAAATGACTTTATAAAGACAGTTTTTTGTTATATATTAATCTTTTAGTCTGCCACAATATTGTAATGAATTTAAATAAAAATACATCAAAATTAGGGATTTTATCAGCCATTAGTGGGTGAGATTAAAAAAGATTAATTAGATTAATTAATTACAGGTCATAATTAATCTAAAAAAAATTAATCTCATGACAGCACTAGTATAAAGATGGAGACAATATATTTAAACTGCTAAATACATCTTCATGCAGCTGGTTTGTTTTAGAAATGCACAACATTGTTGACGGGTCTATTGTTAGAAATGCTCCTGTTATTAGGGCCCATGCTGAGTCAGCTGTTTAAGCACATCACTGATTTGTTTAAAGCAAAGTAAAAAGATCAGAGGAACTGAAAGATTTAAGAAATGTGCCTCTGTGCCCGGAAGGTGTGAAGGGAAGCCAGAATTTACAAACTAATGAGCGGTTTGTATGGGTCAGAAAGAAAAAGAATAACATCAGCTCTGCAAGGAAGTCTGACTTGTAGTAAAAATGAGTTTCTTCAGTTTCTTACAGAGTTCAGAATTTTTACATCACAACGTAGATCAGCTTTCCTGTTTGGTCTGTGACTCAAATCAAGAGTTTTAAATAGATATTTATGATTTCAGTCATCTCATGTAGAAGTGTCACGTCTAGATGCAGCAGAGGTTTTGTCCCTCTGACGTGAGCCACACATCTAACAGGGATGATGAGACCGACTGCTTTGGTTTGTTTTTTGCCTCCAGGTATTGATGAGTCATCATCTGTGCAATAGAGCCTATAAAATCTCACTGGGATGCACATGTTGGCATTAATGACGGCGTGAACTTGTGTCAAAATGTTTGCAAGGGTTCAGTTTCCTGGTAGCTGGGCCTCATGGTTGTGTTGAGATGTACATGCTTGAAGAATTTAAAATACAAATTTTCTCATAGTGTTCAAAGTCATGGTGGACATCTGGAACCGTTCTGGCTTCTCTCTCTCGACTGTTACTGCTGGCAACTAGTTAGAGACTCAAAGCTGCACAACAATTCACAAATGCTGAGTTTCAATCAAATTAAATTGGAACAAACAACAGTTCATGATAAATGTTATATCTGGCTGTGTCACTATGAGCATAAGCTGTAACAACAAACAAATTCCCATAGACATGCAAAATGTTTCACAATTTCAGTGTTTGCGAAAACTTTTGAGCCACGCCTGCCAAACTGGCAGACGTGAGAGCGTCTCACGCAGGACATTTTTGAACCACGTAGGACAATGTCCTCGCGGGCTTCAGACTTGTATCTACTTAACAGTGGGTATTGTAGTGACCTCTGACCTTTACATATTATACATATTTTTATTGTGACAATAATCTGTTGACATAATTTGAAAAAAGAACCATCAATGTGATTTTCGGCCAAATTCATAAAATGAGGATTAACAGAATTTATCAGGAAATTATTAGAGATCATATAATTATTATAAATTATTATGAAACACCAGAAACAACATATTATATATGACAATATTTCTAAATATTGTAATGATCCATAAGGGTTTTTTGTGACTGATGCTGTAGCCTGATGTTACTGTTCCTTTAAGAGACGCTGTGGCTGGTTGAGGTGAAACTGGAAGTTGGAGATGCGGGTTTATCTCAGCTGTTTGTTAAACTACTCTAATAAACTGCTGTTAAGGACAAAATGTCATTCTGTCTGACGATTTAGTTCATCACAAATATCACAATATAAGAAATGATCTTTTTCTTGGGGTGGGGGGGTGGTGGTCACTGTGCCGTGGTCCCTGAAATGCCTAGAAACGGCCCTGGGTGTGGGACTGAGTTTTGAAGGTGATCTGAATTGTATCAAATATATAAATATTACATGCTTATAAATTATTATTATAAAATTACAAACGTGTAGTGGGACATATCTACCTACATTTTCCTTTTCAAACACTGTTTTAATTTTTATGCGACTATTTTCCTGTCCTGTCTGTCTCTTAGCTGCATTTCCTCTCAATCCTCCAGAAAACCCGCTGTCTGGCTTCTTACTTTTCAACTCACAAGTTACTTTTGAAATTAGCAGATGAAAAAGATCTGTCGACCGCAAAAATAGCGGGATGTGTGCTGCGCGGCCGCGCCAGTGAGGTGACGTCACTGAAGCACGGGAGATGATCTCTGCAGCAGCGGAGCGCGTCAGGCACAAATGAAAGACAAAGTGTGAGCAAACATGAACGATCGTGTGTTAATTATGTTTTTTTTTTTGTGGCGCCACTTTGAGAATGTTACTGTGGCCGTGTGCAGGACGCAGCTGCCCATTGGAGCGCATCAGTAATCAGCGCTCTGCCGCTCTCCATCCTCTCTGCCAAAAAGAAGACCCGGTAGGCTATGCTGAGAGTCCAAATAAATAATGTAACATATATAGAAACTAGATCTTTTGAGGGGGAAGCCAACAGTCTGCAATTTGTGGTTTTCAGGAAGTTAATTTTATTTTGGCACGTTCAGAGAAGACGCACGGCGTCGGTCATAATGTCCGACGATTTAAAGTTTTTCGTCGGACAATATTAAATCACGTCAGTAATGTCCGACGTGTTTTCGCAAACACTGCAATTTATTCACTAATCGTTTAACTGTTTCAACTTGCTGACTTGTTAATCATATTTTGTTCACATCCCAACATTGTCTCACAATTTTAAAGCCCCAGAGTGTAATATTTTTACCTGTTTACTATCAAATTCTGTGAATCCAGTGCACAAACTTCTCACTAACATCAATTCTAAATATTCCTCTCAGCTTGAAATTTTACGGTGGCTACGTTAGCATTAGATTACTTCAGAGCCGGTGGCTACGTTAGCATTAGATTACTTCAGAGCTGGTGGCTACGTTAGCATTAGATTACTTCAGAGCTGGTGGCTACGTTAGCATTAGATTAGTTCAGAGCTGGTGGCTACGTTAGCATTACTTTATTTCATCTCCACAACGTGTCCCCGGCTCCAGCCAAACCTCATTGGCTATCTGATCACTATGCAGCCAGTGGTTGATGTTCGCGGCATCTCCACTGCGGCTCACACCGTGTGCCACGATCAGCTGATGGCTAGCGGCAGCAGATTGTTTACTCCTCTGCTCTCAGATCCACGTGACACCGGACGCCCCAGCTGATGTCACCCCTCCTTCGTGTGTGAATCGGTGACAGCTATGCTAGCTTCCTTCAGGACTGGTAAGTAGATATAACAGCTAACAGCAGTGTTTCCCCTAGAAATGTTTCCAGGGGAGCGGATTGCGTCGCCTCTGTACTTTCCGTCACCTCTGTACATTTTGTAGGCGTGGCGCAAACACTAAACAGTCATAATTAAAAATGCTTTTTTAATTGGTCGAGTAGTTATATGCAGCAGTAGCTCAGGAGGTAGAGCGGGTTGTCCAGTAATCGGAATGTTGCAGGTTCGATCCCGGCTCCGGCCAGAGAATGCTGCTGTGTGTCCTTGGGCCACAGCTGCCCTGGGGCGCACTGACAGAGGCGAGGCTGCCGAGCACTGGCGCCACCAGTCCCTCTGACCACCACCAGCAGGCAAGGCGGGTTAAGTGTCTTGCCCAAGGACACACAGCAGAGCAGCATTCTCTGGCCGGAGCCGGGATGGAACCTGCAACCTTCCGATTACTGGACAACCCGCTCTACCTCCTGAGCTACTGCTGCCCCTTGATGAACTAAGAAACTAGTTTGGGACAGTTTGGAGACAAAACAGAGATTCTGATATTAGGAGGACGAATAAATAAAGGACAAACAAACAAAATTAGACATAATTAAGATAATTAAGATACTTTTGGACTAATTAGCAATGAGAAGATCATGACTCTGAAAACATGACTGAAATTCAACATAAGAAACAAAAGTAAAGATTGATAAACATTTTTGTTAATTGTAACCATAACAACCACATTAAGCGTATGTTGTCAGAGGTGCAAAAACAACCACAACCATGTCACATGGACAATATTGCTGGGTTTCACATGACGTAGCGTCCCTGCCTCTTCCCTGCCTCTCCTATTGAAGTTCACGTAAACAAATGCAGATGCGGGTCAAGCAGGAGCTGCCTCTGCACAGATCCCTGTTTACTCTGTTGATTTGGTGTTAAAATGCTCAAATTCTGTGTTGTCTGTGGTTGCTACAATTGCTCTAATCGGGACAAAGACCAACGTTTTTTTTGGGTCCCAAAAGTAGTACGCCACAAAGGACGTATTTTTAAAAAAAAACTTACTGAAAGAAGATGGCAGAAATCGATTAGTAATCTCCGGTTAAAACCATTAGGAGCTGAAATGGACAATGCTAAAGTTTGCAGCGATCACTTTCCAACAGGTAAGGGTTTACTAAATGTTTTATAGCATTTTATTGAACACAGCCATAAAAACGGCAGGTAAACAGTTTGATACTGTTTTCATGTGTCCATACCACAAATAGCTTTCAGAGTACTAATGTTGTTAGCAGTTAGCTTAGTGTTGTAATGTGGCATTTATACTAGGGGTGGGTGTATTTCATCGATGTGGCGATGCATCGCAAAGCTTCAAGTGAGGATTCAGAATCGATTAATGAACGTCGATGCTTAAAAAAATAAATAACGTGAAGCTTTGTTGCAAAGCCGGTACTAAAAAATACACGTAACCGGAGCCTTAACAAATGTAAGTTATTTGTTTTTGTGTAAGGAAGATGCTTTTTACTGGCGCACAATGTGGTAATCTAGGTGCTGTGGAGGAAAATAGAGGAACAAGCAGAAACGGTCCAAAGTTTGGGATCAAACGCGCAGCTACGGGCAGATTGGCTAATGCTAACTAAGCTAGCGGACAGCAGACTCACGCCGTGGGTTCCAAAAAAACACGATGATCTTGGAACTAAGAATGACTAAACTCTACAAGCGCAAGAAAAGTCCCACCATCCTGTTAATTCATAGCTGTCTGCAGCGCTATGGAGCAGAGCCACAGCAGCTACCGGGACTCACGACGTTGTTGTTGCTACGAGATTGCGCAACACACCGCTCCAGGACTATGGCAAGCCGTTGTAGTATGTAATTCACAAACACTTCTATCTGTGAACGTAACTTAAACTGGATTATTGCCAACCCGTACATTATAGACATGCCACCATTACATTGTTACCAGTAGAAATTAAATGTTACTCAGTATCTCAAAAGCTGTAAGACAGTTGATGTGATAACATGTTGTTTTGCATGTTATTGAACTGTTTTCTAATAATGTTCTGTTGTTAAATAAAGTAAAGGAAGGAGAGAAAAAATGTTTCCCTAGCAGGTTTTAAATGTTTAAAGCGTTCCCTGATCGAAGTTAAGTTGGTCAAAGTGCAAATATTTACACAAGTCATACAGTCATAAAATAAGATTGTCTTTGAAAAATAGTTAAATGTAAAAAAAAAAAAAGTATTTACTTACTGAGAGTAGTTTTAGAGGAACTGAGTTAATTGATAGATCATTTATTTACAAATGTAGACAAAGAAGAAGACAATCAATCTAGTATGAAAAAAAGCATTAAAAATGTCAATAATCGAAGAATCGTGGCACCAGTAATCGAATCGAACCAACAACCATTAGAATCGAAGAATCGAAGCATCGAAGCTCCCATAATCGAAATCGAATCGAATCGTGAAGTACCCTTTTTGGAACACCCCTAGTTTATACCCTATAAAAAACAAACTAACGTACCAGAAATTTAGATTTAAATAGGTCTAATAAGTTATTCACAAGTAGATTCTAGCACATAAACATACATGTTGTTAGCAATAGCGATATCATTATTATCATGAGCTAAATAGCACAACTCACTACTTACCTGAGCAAAAACAAGACGGCTGTCATTTAGAGCTTCTCAGGATCACTAAATGTTTTACCCAACCTGAAATAAAATAGTTGTAGGCTTCCAGGCTTTTGAAGGCTTTCATTTGGTTTGCTGTATAATATGAGGTATGCAGCACGAAGTAGTTTGTTATGTCGATTGCTTCAACGCTGGGTAAATCCTCCAGAGAGTATGAAAACGCTATATATTTTTAAACTGTATGAGTCGTAACCTACATGAAGACTTTTTTTTTCGCAATATCGCGTCTGTGCCAGTCCATTTAATGCCTTACTATACTTGCTTTCCTTCATCGCACTGTGTTTTGTACTGAAGCAAAACACTTCCTGACCCGTATTTGAGTTTCGCGCGACGTCCGGATCACGTGAGTGAAACCCAGCAATATCTGCCAGATGCTAGTTTCTAAAGATGTAAAAATAAAAGCCTCTTTGTAAGATTAAAGCTTAACTGTTCTTGTTGAGGAGAATTTAAATAAACTTTGCACTTGAGATTCAGTTCATTTGTAAAAGTGAAAGTAGTCAGAGACGTGATGCTAACAATGCTTCAGTTTGGTCTTCATGAGCCTTTAGCTCCTGATTAAACCAGTTCTTTATTCTGGCAGTAGAGTTGGTGCTGTATTACAGCCCAGCAGATGTCCAACCATAGAAAGTGAGTCAACAACGGAGATCAGGAGCTGAGCGTTATCTAATCAAGCTGACACTGTTGGATCACAAAAGCCTTGATTGGAGCTTAGATGGGACTGATACAGCATTGCTTTTTAGCAGCTCTAATAACATGACTGTCTTGTGGTGATGTGACATCATTGGGTCCTAATCAGTTCCGTGTATTTCAGAGAAAAAGAGGAAAAAGAAAATAAGGAGAAAAAATATGAAAAAAACAATAAACAGGAAAAAAAAATAAATAAAAAACAAACAAAAAAACCCCTGAAAATCTGAACATTTCTTTTAGTTTTGTGTTTTGTGTTTTCGTTGTTTTGCCTGACATTAGGAATGTAAACATGCCTCTTATGCCCCAGAGAGATATTTGATTTTACGACAGTGACGTTACGCAGCAAGCCTTGAGAGGGTGACAGAGAGCAGATATCCACAAAGTTCAGGAATGTGGCTTTAAACATGTTAGTAACATGTATGTGAAATGTGACATTAGTTAGCTAAACAGCTCTAAGCTGCAGATCCAAACAGCACCTCTATTACCAGCTCCAGTGGCCTAGTGGTAGAGTGTCCGCCCCGGGACTGGGAGATCAGGGTTCGAATCCCGGTCAGGTCATACCAAAGACTTTGAAAAAATGGGACCCAATGCCTCCTCGCTTGACACTCAGCACTAAGGGGTTGGATTGGGGGGTTAAACCACCAAATAGTTCCCGAGCGCGGCCACAGCTGCAGCTCACCGCTCCCCACCATGGGGATGGGTCAAATGCGGAGATGTAATTTCACCAGTGTGTGATGATGACTTGGGACTTTAACTTTATTCAACATTTAGAGTAAAGTGAGGACCGTTAGGTGTGTTATTTTGGTTTACCTTGTAGCTGAACCTTGTTTTCAGGGCTGTGGACTAAAACAGAGCTGACTGTGTCCAGATTGTCGTAGTTGCTGCAGCCGAGAGGCCCGGTTCTAGTTTCAGTCACCTGAAAAACACACAGAGAAAAGAAATCTGAGCGCTACATTGGGTTTTCTTTGGTGATCTCCTACTTCCAAAAATCTAATAAACAGATTTCACTTTTCTTTTGCATTTTAGAAGTTTGAAAAGAACACAAAAAACATCATCAGAAATATTATTTCCTCCAAAAATGTATGATGCAACGAGCCAGAGTCAGAATTTTTATTTAGGCTTTTTGTTAGAATTAAAAAGTTCTCTCTAAAGTCCCAACTGATTCTGAAGAAACAGTTTTAAACATTAATTAGTCTTGATGCAAAAGTTTGAAATTTGGAGCACATAAAAAAAACACATCACACTGTTTGTTAGCACATTTTTAGCTTCCTTCCTACTTGTCCCTGAATCCTGAGCAGACACTGACTGTAATGAACGTCTGCGTAATGCAGACGCTGCTTTACATCCCTCATAAAACGTTCATCTACCTCTCCTCCTTTCATTCTCGCTGATTTTCAATCGACCTGAACTCTCCAATCGCAGCAAAGTGGCGAATGAAGGCAAGTCAGCCTGGCTGGAAATGAATGAAATGGGATCTTTAATCCATCAAACTGATGTATAACCAGACTAACACGTTCTCATTTTAGGGGGGGCACTTGTCTTCATCAGTGGCCACTCACTTTAGCATCTACATTTGCCCCTCGGGCTGATTAATGCACGCAGTCTAATAGCCACTACAGATGATAAAACGGATGATTGGTGTTTTATCCTCCAGGATGCACAACTGCTGCTGCGTTCTGCCTCTCCTCTCTCCTATTTACAGCTCGCTACAGGGCAGCAAAGTCGAGAAATCCTTGGATTGTTTTTCTGCTGATTTAAAAGTTGGAGCTTATTCATTTGCTGTACAGTACGGACGGGGTTAGTCACTGTAACTCTAAGATTTTATTTACAAGATTCTGATTAAAATCAATCAAACCTTTATCTTTCTGCATACTCTGGGGTTTTTGAGAGAATAAATTGCAGGGAAGAAGCGAACAGGGAGGAACGGTTCTGTCGCTGCACGCCTGAAGTCACATGAGGTGCAGCTGCCTGGCCAATTCTGTAAATAAGCATTTGCACTTAATCTAACTGATTAAATAAGCTGCAGGGAGAAAGTCCCCCAGCTGGTATTAAAGGATTTGTGAGACTAAGTCGTCTTCGAGTAAAGTTAACAAAGTGTCATAAATTAAAACTTTGCTCCTTATGTATGTCAGCAGTGTGGAGAACAGTTAGCAACTCTTTACTTTATTATTATCACATAGAACTATTTCATACTTTTATATGAATAAATAAATAAAAAAAAAACACTGAACTCGTTACCGGAGGCCCAGATTCACCAGTTATATCCCTGCTTGCTCCATATTTTGCACATTGCTAGCACTCGTTATCTGCTGATTCTAAACATCAGAAACCCAAGGCTAGCAAAGCTTCGGATGTGCTGCGCCTAAATGTCAACAGAGTTAAAGGTGCATTTTGTAAGATTGACATCCTGTGGTCAAATGTGGTTTCTGCAGTCTGTTTTGAGTGGCACCCGGTGTGGTCTTCTGCTGCTGTAGCCCATCTGCCTCAAGGTTCCACGTGTTGTGTGTTCAGAGATGCTCTTCTGCAGACCTTGGTTGTAACGAGTGGTTATTTGAGTTACTGTTGCCTTTCTATCAGCTCCAACCAGTCTGGCCATTCTCCTCTGACCTCTGGCATCAACAAGGCATTTTCACCCACAGAACTGCCGCTCACTGGATGTTTTCCCTTTTTGGGACCGTTCTCTGTAAACCCTAGAGATGGTTGTGCGTGACAATCCCAGAAGATCAGCAGTTTCTGAAATACTCAGACCAGCCCGTCTGGCACCAACAACCATGCTACGTTCAAAGTCACTTAAATCACCTTTCTTCCTTGTTCTGAAGCTCGGTTTGAACCGCAGCGGATCGTCTTGACCATGTCAACATGCCTAAATGCACCATGTGATTGGCTGATTAGTCATTTGCATCAACGAGCAGTTGCACAGGTGTACCCAATAAAGTGGCCAGTGAGTGTAAGCAGTTCTAGACTTTCAAATTTGTGTTGTTGTCCTTTTTAGGCAGGAGTGAGTGTCGATGTCAGGAAAACAAATTGCAAATTCAGATCTGAGTGGAAAGAAACCCCCCAGTTCAGGGATTGGCTAGAAGTGTCTGGAGATGTGCATAGGGCGTGTCAGCACTCAGGCGTCATGCATGGGGACAAGACCAGCCCTAGTTGGGATAACTTCACTCGTACTGTAGCAGCTGAAAAAGTCTCGAGAATGTCCTGGAAAAGTCCTGGAAAATCATTTCAGGAAAAGAGTGGGAACCCCTGGCTCTCTCTGTCCCTCAGGTGCTCTGGTCTATTTGCTGGACCTGTTTTGTAACTGCACACACCCCCAGGTCCGCACCCAGACCGCTGAGCTGCCAAGATGACCTCAAACAAGCTGGTTGGACCACAGGTCAGCCTGGACGCGTGTCCTCAAAGCCTCTGAAAGCGCTACACCTTCACTAAATGACCCTCGACTTTGACTTTTGACTCTCTCAGGCGCGTTTGACTCTGGTGTGTTTTCGTCTGGGTGTATTCATGGACGCCATGCGAGACAACGCTGAGACTGCGGTGCAGATCTTTGAAGGAACGCACGAGAACCCTGAGCTCATCTAGAACGACACCTCCTGGGAGAAGGCGTCCACCACCGTCGGAGAGATGATGCTGGAGTGAGTCACATAAGCTGAGGCAGTTTAACAGGCTGTCGAGAACAGGAAGTGATGAAAACGTTTGTTTGATTATTTAGGAACTTTAAACAGCAGAAGGATAATCCTGACGTCAACTGGAAGGTACGAGTGACATCACTGTAGTTTATTATCAGTGTTTAGTGTTGCTCTGTGTTAAAATGACCTCGCCTTTCTCCACGCAGCTGCCAGATGACTTCACGGTGGCGTATGGATCTCGGCAGGTCGAGCTCGAGGTCGGTGGCATTTTCCTACAGATCTTTATCGCTCAGCCTTGCTGGGTGCTGTGAAAACCTCAGGAATTCCTGGTTTCCCTCCTGGAGACTCTGAGTGAGCTGCTGGAGAAAAACAACCCCAACGTAAGCCTCTGACACAAATCATTATTGTTTTTGTTACGTGGCCTCCTACTGGGTGAGGCTCTGGAGACGATCACCACAGCTGCAGTTTGCCTGTTCAGCACCCACAGCCACCTGGCTGATCAGGTTCCTCCTCTGAGTCACATGCCTCGTGTCCTAGCAGCTTTCAACCACAAGAACAACGCCGTGCCTAAGAGCTCCATCCGCCTGATCCACGTCCTGTCAGAGAACGCGGTGAATCCATAAAAAAACAACATGCTTGTTGTGTAGTTTTTGCCAAACACTAATTTTGAACCCGACTTGCAGCTGTGCGTCTGCTCCATGGCGTCTCTGGAGACGATCGGGCCTCTGATGGCTGGGATGAAAGTCTGCGCCGACATGGCCGGACTGGCGTGTGGAGCTCTCAACAGAATGTTCCAGAGGGAACAAACAGAGCTGGTGGCTCAGGTAAGCTGACAGGTTTGGGGTTTTGCTTCCATTTGGTTTGATTTTCTCTTTAATAACATTTCTTCTACCTGATTCACAGGCTCTGAAGGCTGAACTGGTACCTCCTGAGGTTACTGGAAGGAATCGGCCTGGAGACGTTAGAACACCCTTCAACTACCAAGACTCGGATAGTAAAAGCTCTCAAGTCCATGACTCGCAGTCTCCAGTATGGAGAGCAGGTCTGGATAAACGACAGCGTGGTGTCGCTGCAACAAAACACCTGATTAGAAAACCTTTTCAATCTTTTGCAGGTAAATGAAATTCTTGCAAAATCTTAGGTCTGGAGTGCCTTCAAAGACCAGAAACATGATCTTTTCATCTTAGTGTCCCAGACTGCAGGCTACGTGATGGATAACTAAATAAAACATCATGAGTGGCTGAGAGCTTGTTGATCTCTGACTGAATCTTAACCCTTAAAACCACTCAGCTGCCCTTCTCCGTCCTTTAACTTCCTGGCTCTGCGCTTCCCTTCCTTCTTGTCCTTTACGTTTCCTCTTCAGGGGTTTCCACTCCTCCTCTCCTTGCTGCCAGCAGCCCTCTGCGAGGTGGGCTCTAGACCCCAGAACCGGGGCCTCACAGCACTTCTCTCTCTTGTTCTGATGCAGGTAGTCTCTCACCTGACTCCTAATCCCTCCTTCTTTACCTCCATTCCTACCTCTTCATCTCACAGCACTGAGAATGTCTCATAATCATCTTAAACACTCGTTTACATCCCAGTGGTGGAAATGTAGTGTTTGTAGCTAATGCAAAGCAAAATCTTATTATTTTTTTGTATTTATTAGGATTAATTCTGTCATTTTTATGAGTTTTTGTCTTTTTTGTCTTGGTTTGGGGTGATGTTTTCTGAAAATTCAATAGATATTTAGCCCAAAATGTCCTCAAAAGACTAGTGCAATTTGTGAAATGTTCAATGTAATATTGCATAAATAAACTTTCTATACTGAATGTACATTTTTTTTAAAAATCAGTCACAGTTGTACATAAAATTTTAAGAATAAAAAGGAATCCAGATTGAAGACAAATTAGTTATTTGCTATTTAAATATTTGAAAAAAAATCTGACTCAATGAAATTTGTTAAAAACTGCTGTGTCTCACTGGTCTAATTAAATAACAACTATCAAATGATTTTGAGTCATTTGGTCACAAAACCTGGATGCTATTGAAGCAAAATACAGAAATAGCCATAAAAATATTAATAAAAATGATCTCTTTCAATTAAATTAAGTTTAAAAACTGTGGTGTCTCATTAATCTAGCTTAGTAATGAAACTGTGAATTAATTTTGAGTAATTTGTTAATTTACCTGGAAGCTTTTGAAGAAAATAACTTAATTTTCTATGAAAATCTTAATAAAAAAGATCAGATTGCATGAAATGTGTTAAAAACTGCTGTCTCATTTTTCTAGCTTAGAAAATGTAGTTTGATCAATTTATCTGGAAGCTATTGAAAAAAATTACTTTTCATTAAATTACTTATAAAAAAATTCTGATTGTATGAAATATGTTTCAAACTGATGTTTCTCGTTGGTCTAGTTAAAACACAACTGAGAATTGATTTGAATTATTTAATCAATTAAGCTGAACGCTTTAGATTTTTTGTATGCATTCTCAAATGACTAGAAATTGTTGACGGTCCCTAAGCGGACCACCGCTTTCATCAGCGAGTCCTCAGCTGACCGCCGTCTCTCTGTGTCGCAGCGCACGATATGAAAACCCTCCGCTGACTGTAGTGAACCAGGAGTGAATGTCTGTCGAATAACCAACGTCCAACTGACTTCACCGCGGTTGAAGAGCCCCCCACCTCCCTTCCCCCTTCTCACGCATGGAAAACTTCAAAAGTTGGCAGCACTGAATAAGCATAAACACATTTATCCCAGTCCGTCTTCCCCATGAAATATATAAACGTTCATCTTACCCGGTAAAATATGATCGCTGAAAAAACTTCCGAGGGCTGCTAGTCCATTTGATCAATCGCTGCGGCTCATCTCCGTGCTCAGTCTCCATCAAAGTTATTAAAAAAAAACGAGTTGAGTTTACATCCTTGTCTGTTAGTGCAGCCAATTATTACCATTATACTGAAAAATCAACTAAATAAAAACGATAAAAGGCTACAAACTGGCTTGTTTTGACTAGCTTCACAGGAGTTTCAACGGCGTTAACGTCAACCATCACGGCAAAGGGGGCGTGGGCGTCGTGATGGCACGTGCCTGGTCATGCGCCAGTCCACGTGTTAATGACTACGCAGACGTTGAAATTAGGCTCCACCCACCAACGATTGATACGTCATTGACGGTGACGTCATAAAGGGTGTGGCGATCAATTGCCTATAGCAGTCTTCAGGTCAGTGTATGTCATTTCATCTAGAAGTTGCCAAGAGAGAAGACCTATTTTGTTTGTAAAGAGAGATGTCTACTTTTAAACAAGACCTCCCTGCACAGCTGCGCGACAGCCGTAAAACTGTAGAGGAACTCAGAAAACAGATTAAAACCATAAATGCAAAAAACGAAAAGCTACAAAGAGATGCTTTGAAAGCAGAAAAAGATTTAGCACTTATTAGAAATGACAATGCTAAAAAATTACAAGTGAATCGACAGAATGAGGCTTTGGCTAAACTTAAGGACAGCCAACAAACTGTTCTCGAACTGAAACAACACATTAATGTGCTGGAGAACAGAATTACAAAAGAGCACACGGATTTTTCAAGAAGAGAAAAAAGTTTGGAGAATAATTATCAAGATTCATTGAACAAGGCACAGTTGAATTTTCAAAATGAGTTAAAGGAAAAAAACTCAATTCTCATTAACTATCAGTCCAAGCAGGAGAGCGACCGGACGTATATAAAGAAACTTGCTGGTGAGAAATGTGATGCTGAGAATGAATTGAAAGCTTTGAAAAGTCAACTGGATGTTTTGAAAGCTGATAAAATTACGGCTGAGCATATGGCTAGTAAACTTCAGAGGGAATTAGATCAATCCAAAAATACGTTATTTAAAGAGATTTTTCAACATAAAAAACTGAGAGAAGAGGGAATTATGAAAACCAACAAAATTGAAGATCTTCAAACTACGTTAACTCAAAATGTAAAAGAGACTGTTCAGTTAAGAAAACGTTTACTTGAAACACAAAGAGACAATCATGAAAACATTATTAAGGCGAACAGATTAGAAATCTTTCAACGAGATTTGAAAGCAGAAGAGGAGAAAAGCAGAGTCTATTGGGCAGATCTGCAAACTGAAAGGGCTCACCTACAAACGTTTAGGAAAGATAATGAGAAGTTAAGAGAGAAAAATGATGAACTCAAAGAAAGTAATGCTGGCTTATCAGTGGAGATTTCTGCATTAAAAAAAAGCAATGACGAGGTCTCTGCCAAATTGTTAGACAGTGAAAGAACCGTTGCACGTCTTTCTCAAGAAAACGTGAAAAAGGATGAAAAAATTAATCAACTCACAAACGAACTTACAAACACAAAATCCGCTTACCATGATGAGAGGAAAGTGTGTGACGAAGAAGTAAGACAGATGAAAAATTATACTTATCATGAGCTTGTTGATGTGAAAGATATTGCAGCTGAAATTGGGCACAATAAAGCAATTGTCGATAACAAAAATAAGAAGTTAGAACATCGTGTGTTTGCCCTTGAAAAACACTTGTCTGAAGCCAAAGGAGAAATTCAAAGCTTACGTAAAGAGAACGAGGGACTTAAAAAAGAAAAATCCAAGTGGACAGTTGACAATGAGAGGTGCTGCGCTCAACTGGAAAAGGTTACTAATGAAAAATGCTCTCTGATGCACGAAGTGACCCATCTCAAGTTGCAGGAACAACTCTCACAGAAAAAGTTTGAAGAAGAAATCGAATCGGTTCATAAATCACTCAATCATACAACTTCTATGTTGAGAAATGTGGAAGAACAAAACCAGAGACTTAGTAACCACGTTGAGATTAATGAAAAACAGCTTCGAGAGCATAAAGAAAGACTACTTAATACGCAAAAAACACTCGAAGAAAAAAGTATATCGTTCAGACTGCTTGAAGATCAAAGCTTAGTTCTGGAAAAGAAATATGCAATTAGTAACGCATATATAGACACCCTCATGGAGAATGTTCAACCCCAACCTAAGTGTTTCGAGTGTTGCAAACTTAAAATGCAGCTGGACCAATGGACGAGAGAACGTAAAAAAGAGGTGGACCAAATCAACCAGGTATATGCAAAATGTCTAGAAGGGCAGGAGAAAATGACTGAAGAGCTCAGGGTAAAGAGCCATAAGAATTTTGAACTGCGATCACAAATATCTGACCTTAAGAAACAAAATTCTGCACTGCAAGGAATCAATATTACTTATGAGTGGAAACTAGAACAGACGAACAACGATGGCAAAGATGAGCTCAAAACTGAAGCCACAGTGGAAAAGCTGAGGCCAAGAAGGCTGTTGAATCGCCCCAGTCTTCAACCTGCTCGCATAAACGCCTCAAAAGACCCGTTTGAGTCAGCAATGTCAGTCCAGAAAATCAATTTTATTTGTCCCATCCCTCCTGCAACCCCCAGGAGAAAATAGTTTCATCGTTTTTAGTTTCAACGTTAGTGTTCCCGTTATCTCTTTATTATATTATTCTTTCAAGATTCTTGCGTGCATTTTTGCTGTAAATGTGGACATTTTTAATTAGAGAAAAGCTGCTTTCGTGTCAGTAGTTTTAATGTTTATTAATATATATATGTGGGATGTGGGATCTTACACTTATAGGTAGAGTGAATGCTGCTGTGACTCGATGCAATCTGCTGGGTTTCCTTAGATAGAAAACGTTTACCTCACTGGAATAATAAACTCAACGCAGTAGTTTTAAATATTTGCTTAGTAAAGTGCCTTTAGTGACTTTTGTTGTGAATTAACCTAAATACAGTCCTTTAAGTGAATAATGTTAGAAATAACAGAATATTTTTAAACAGAATGTTTTTATTGTTCTGTGTATTCGAACGCCTGACAAATCCAAAAGGCATAACTGTTCCTAGATGTTTTATAGGTGATGTAATACATGTTAGATGTATTGTTTCATGCGTTAAGACAGAATTACAAATAATGTGTAACAAACTAAATTATTTTCACAATAAAGACTAATATGGTTTTATGTTCATTAGTATCATATCAAATTATTCATATTTTTAATAACTCAGAAAGATTTAGAGAAGTCCCTGAAAGGTTTAGAAACTTTAAAGACTTATTAGAAACATTAGCTAACCTGAACACTCCTCTAAATGTTTCACACTCATTGAGACCATTGATTTTCAATACATCTGCTACCTGAAACCATATTTATACATATTACACATGTTCTACCATAGCAGGGCCTCACAGAGGGTGTCATTTATTCTTCTGGAGATCTTTTGGAGTAGACGTTTTGTGGAAAAGTTAAAAACAGTCATTATGTTACTTAGTTCTGATTAGACAGACAAGCTAACAGTCAATCATAATAGGGGAATACTTTTGACAGGAATGTCATAATATTTTTTGCTAGAGTAATGCATAATGTTGATTCTCAGGCTGTGTAAAGGTTATTTTTTAAAGAGGGACTGCACCATAGATATCATATATATTGCTAGATGCCTTAACTGGGAGTCGACAGCATCCCTACACGGCAGCCATCTTACTAGCGACAGCAGACGCTCCGCTCTCAATAGTAGCAGATGGAGGTTGAGTGATAACTTACACAAAAACACTCATAACTCGATGAAATATTAACGGATTTACAAACGGTTTACATTATTACAAACCTTATAACACATAGGCTTGCGTATAACCTGTAAAATTGGCTGTGTATTTGTTTTTTCTTCTTTCAGACTCTTCACGATCCCTCAAAATGCTAATTAACTAACCCACTATCAAAATAAAAGCAATATTGCTTTGTTTTGATGAAAACTAAACTTATTTTCTTCATTTAACAGGGGGAAATGCTGGTATTTTATCAGTTTTGATGAAAAGTGAACCAAATATAATACAAATAATACGTTTTCATTGTTTTTTTGTCATTTAAGGAACAGACTAGACTTTTATTTTTATGTCAGGTCGTTTTTTTTACCGTAGCAACAAGCAGCACTTGTTGCCGTGAGGCAAAGTAGTATGCTCATTCCAAATGCCATCCTCGTCCTCCCGTACTTGGCAGAACGGACTTTCTGGTGTCCTGGGCCGTGTCTCAATACTCAAGGACGCTAGTACGTTCTTGTGTAGGCTACTTGACAAGTGTGTTCTTGCCTAGTTTAAATTTAAAAGCAGTAGCCACAGTTCAACCCACAGGGGGCAGCATTAAGACATTTTTAGACCTAGATTCTAGATTCAATCAAGTTTACACAAACATGTCAAAAAATGCACAGAAACAGAAAGATTGCATTGGTAAAGACCCAATTATTCAGTTTATAAGCAAAAAAAAGTTATTTTGGGGTTTAGTTACTCTTTAAGCATTTGCAAGAACGTTTTTGAGGTTTGAATCAGAATTGTCTTTGGCCTTAGTCAGACTTGCATTTAGGAAGAAAATACAATCTGAAATAAAAACAATTTCTTCAACCTGTAACGTTTTTAACCGAGGCTCGTCGTGTTTTTTTTTCAAGTCAAGTTCGGAGTTTAACATAACCACCGCCAGTATTTAACTCCGTTAAAACCAGTAGCTGTATAAATGAAAGGTTAAAACCTAATATTAACAACATAAATACTTTTTTCTGGTGAGAAATGACCACCAGCATGCTGCAGCCTCACTCATGTAAAAGTCATCCTAATATATTGATCTGGGCAGCGGAAGATTTAAGGAAGCTGGAGTACAAACACGTGATGAGATCATTTCATAATGTTGTAACATTTCTGCAGCACTAAAGCAGAGTTGTAACATTTTGACCTTAGCAGTGGTTTATTAAAGTATTCAAGCAAACAGCTAGGCTTAATTTTTTTCCTTTTTTTCTGAGCAGAGGGACTGTCTAAACCTCATGGTAGAAAATGGTTTGCATTTTGCAAAAAAAAAATCACATTGATGATTTTTTGTAAGTATTCCAACAAATTACTGTAGCAATAAAAGGTATGTAAATGTCAGAGGTCCCTACAAACCCACTGATGCAACTCTGCAGTATGCGAGGACCTTGTGAGAAATTTGTGTAAACTTTGGGAATGTGGGCACAATTATAAGTTATTCGACAAAAACTCCATTAATCATGAGCCGGCGCCGCATCGCACCCTCCCCCCCCCCACACACACACACACGCGCGCGATCCGACATCAGTTTTGTCCTCAGTGAACTTTGGTCCGACATCACTACCGGTACTTTTGTTCCGGTAACGTTTGATTTGCAAATTAAGCACTGCCAATGAGTTTTTAACACTTTAAAGCAACATTCTGCAACTTTTACACTTTAAAATTATGCTTTTTTGTTAAGTTTAGGTGTCATACTATAATCTATTATGTTCATTTTCGTACCTGTGATAGTGTTGGGGGGTCCCACGTCTGTTTACCGCACTATACAGTTTTTGAGCTCGGGTCGCTACCGGATCTGCTTGGGTGCTAGATCGGCTCGGGGTCCTGCGCCTGCCGGTGACGTCACACTAGATGATTGCCTGAACGTAAGACTTACATAAGTTACGATACCACGTTCATAAAAGTTATGGTAGCACGTTGACAATATAAAAACTGTTGTGCTTTTTGGAAGTCTGGTGTTGGTTTTATGTAGTTTCACATTCTTTACAAAACTACGACAATATGATGTTTTATTAACAAAAACAGCTATAAAGCAAATATTTAGGCGGTAAGAAACAAGACAAAACTGCTAAACTCTTTCCAAAACTTATGTGTGAAATCCGAGTGGATTTGCCGTAGTTTGACGTCATCATCGGCAGGCGAAGGACCCCGAGCCAATCTGGCACCCGAGCAGATCTGGTACCGACACCGGAAGTACTGACTGGGTGTTGCTTTACGGCAGCATATGGCAAGCCAAAGGGATAAAGAAAGCATGCGTTCTAAAAGCGAGCATTATGTCCACCAAAACGCACGTCTTGAAAGAGCGGACATAATGTGAGTGTAGAATGCACAATTTTTTTTATCCTTTGGCTTGCCATACTTGTATAACGTAGACTCGCGGTTTAGCAGCGACAGATTCACCAAAGAAAGCTAGAAATCCCTTAGAGGAATCTAGGAAAAGAACAGACGAACGTGATAGAGCAAGAGCAAAGATCTGATAAAACTATTTATTCAATGTGTGGAGGTGGAAACGTTTGTTTTTGTTGTTTTGCCTGACATTAGGAATGTAAACATGCCACTTTTGCCCGAGAGAGAGATTTGATTTTACGACAGTGACGTTATGCAGCAAGCCTTGAGAGGGCAACAAAGAGCATATATCTGCAGAGTTCAGGAATGGGGCTTTAAGCTATTGCTTTCAAACTGGTTTCAGTAGTTCTTCAACCATAAATGTAACCAACTTCACACTGGACTCTGCTGCCCTCTGCTGATCAGAAACTGCATTTACCAGTTTTGTGGTTCAGGTAGGAACACTAGTAAGAGGTCTCTACCTCCTTTTCAGCAATAGCTGTTTACTGCGCCGGTAGCTAATATAAAGGCTAGCAGTTAGCTTTTTCAGTTCGCACACATAGAGGAGGATGAATTTAGCTTTTTCTGTTGGCGTCATGGCGGAACCTGGAAGTAAGAGAGTGATGTCTTTGGAGATGAAGCGAAGAGCTAAAATCAGAGCAAACATCGACGCGGCCTACGCTATTTTGAGGGAGCTAAAGGAGGCTATAAAACCGCGGACTGATTGTGACCAGGCTTTGTTGCTACTGTACTTGTAAGTAATAATATTTTTTTTGTCCAAACCAACTGAGGGATCCAGCTACACTAGAAGGAGTGACATCCAGACCAACTGATACTTCCTACTGAATACACGTTGTTATGAAGTTCTCAGATCATTTCTCAGCTTTATGGTTTTAAGTCTATTACTCTAAACTAGTTTATAAATCAAAACCAAGACTAGTGAAGTCAGCTGATTTAGTATCGTTAGAGCAGCAGGGCTGTTTATTAAAATGGCTGCTGGTAAGATTTTAGGAAATGAAGACAATTGGTGGCATGTCTAATCTTCTCTCCACTTTATAGGATTAGAAACTTCCTCTGGTGTTTTACTGAGGCCATTTAATCCCAAACATTTTAATGTGAGAGCCGTACAGAAGGCCCCGGGTGGACATTAAGTTTATTATGGTGTTTCTATTCTGCTGCATGGGGGAAGAATGGCATATAAATATTAATTATAACAAAGAATTCTGCCCAGTTAATCACTGAGGCAGCTATTGGTTATTTCACCAGTTCTTTGAAAGGTTTAGACGATGAAGTTATTCTTATCTAAGTGAGCAATGAGCTGTAAACATAACGGTAGAATAAAGAATCCTGGCAACAGCCAGATAAAAGTCAGGATTTTAAAAAGAAAATGCTGGAAACTGGGGATTTAAATTGGACTTTAACCAGCACCCTAATAGGAGCTATCGCCATGGTAACACATGTGTATTGCAGGTAAATAGTAGCTTTTGAAATGAAGACCTCTGATCAATTTCAGAGGATGAAAGAAAACTGAGAGCTAAATATTTCTGTTTTATAAAATCATCATGGAGTCAAAGAACAACAAATAAAAATACAAATTTATGATATATATATATATATATATATATATATATATATACACTGCTCACAAAAATTAAAGGAACAATTTTTTTATTGGGCCTGGCATGAAATCAATGAAACCTGTCTGATAATTTTCTAGTTGATGAAGCAGCTGAGGGCATTGTTAATCACTTTCAGCTGTATTGGTGTTCATGGACTTAACGACAGGTGCACTAAAGTGGCAACAATTACAAAACCCTCAAAACAGGACTGGTTTAACATGTGGAGGTCATTTCAAGTTTCTCCCTCTTGATCTTTTTTGGCTGGTTTTCCACTCGTGCTAGTTTTGGCTTGAGTAATTATCTCTACTGGCAGCATGAGGCGATTCCTTAACCCTACAGAAGTTGCACAGGTTGTCCAACTTCTCCAGGATGGCACATCCACACGTGCTGCAGCAAGAAGGTTTAATGTGTCTCCCAGCACAATCTCCAGAACACGGAGGAGATTTCAGGAGACTGGCGGTTATTCTCGGAGAGCCGGACAGGGCCGTAGAAGGTCCACAACCCATCAGCAGGACCGATACCTGCTCCTTGGTGCAAGGCGGAACAGGCTGAGCACTGCTCGTGCCCTACAGAATGACCTCCAGAGGGCCACTGGTGTGAATGTCTCTACCCAAACAATCAGGAACAGACTTCATGAAGATGGCCTGAGGGCCCGACGTCCTGTAGTGGGCCCTGTGCTCACTGCCCAGCACCGTAGAGCTCCACTGGCATTTGCTCAAGAACACCAGAATTGGCAAGTTCGCCACTGGCGCCCTGTACTTTTTACAGACGAGAGCAGGTTCACCCTGAGCACCTGTGATAGACGTGAAAGAGTCTGGAGAAGACAAGGAGAACGTTATGCTGCCTGCAACGTCGTTCAACATGACAGGTTTGGTGGTGGGTCAGTGATGGTCTGGGGAGGCATATCCATGGAGGGACGCACAGACCTCTACTGCCTAGGAAATGGTGCTCTGACTGCCATAAGGTATCCAGATGAAATCCTTGAACCCTTTGTCAGACCCTACGCTGATGCAGTAGGTCCTGGTTTTCTCCTAATGCACGACAATGCCCGGCCTCATGTGGCAAGAGTATGCAGGCAGTACCTGGAGGATGAAGGAATTGAAACAATTGAATGGCCTTCACGATCCCCTGACTTAAACCCAATAGAACATCTGTGGGACATTATGTTTGGGTCCATTAGGCGGCGCCAGGTTGCTCCTCAGACTGTACAAGAGCTCAGGGATGCCCTCACACAGATCTGGGAGGAAATGCCACAAGACACCATCCGTTGTCTCATTAGGAGCATGCCCCGACGTTGTCAAGCATGCACACAAGCTCGTGGGGGCCACACAAGATACTGAAAAGCATTTTGAGTTGCAGAAATTAAGTTTTTGAAATAATGGACTAGCCTGCCACATCTTCATTTTACTCTGATTTTAGGGTGTCTACACAATTGAGCCCTCTGTAGGCTGAAAACTTTTATTTCCATTAAAAGACTTGGCATCCTTTTGTTCCTAAGACATTGCCCTGTCATTATTTGTATACATATCCAACTTCATATTGAGATCTGATGTGTCTAATGTGTTTCTTTAAAGTGTTCCTTTCATTTTTGTGAGCAGTACATATACTGTTCATAAGATTTTGACTGTTAAAAATATTCCAGCTATTTCTCTTTATTCTATTCTTTCTGAACATTTTAATTTCACTGCAAAAGCTGGGAAACAATAAATAAAAGAATTTCCCCGGTCGTTTTTTTTTTCCTCCTTACTGGCCCTGATATGCTGTTATTGTTAACTCATTCACTGCCAGCTGTTTTCTGATCAGAAAGCCCCTGACTGCCAGTGTTTTTGAGCGTTTTTACTGTTTTTTTGAAGAGTCACAGAACATTGTGCTCTATGATCATGTAAACGCCAAAACCACCAAAAGAAAGAGTAGACTCACTTCTTACATCAGGAAGAATCGCCGTATTTCTCACGTTATCCGTTCTTTCACAATCTGTTGCCGAAGCGTGAGCTGCAGAAGCATTTCCGGTTCAGTGCATCAGGTTTTTCACAGCAGCGTCCCAAAACGATCTCCTAATTAATTGATTTTCTGCTTCCTGATCACGTGATGTGTGACATACACAGATGAAGATCAGCTTTAGACACGTGATGTTTGTTCTCACGGTGCGGGGGCTCATTCCGACGCCCACCCCGTAAAAAAATGCAATCGATGACTAAAGTCATCGATGGCAGTGAATGAGTTAAACACACGCTGCTTTATGCACATCTTTTATGAAAACATGATCAAAGTTAACCTTTAAGAGGTTTGCATGAAGGAATTATGCAACAAAACAAATCCAAAATCATATACTTTCAAAATCACTCATATCATTATAAACAACCCTGCAGCAAAGGTCAAAGGTCACCGTGTTTGGCCTTCACTGACTCCCTGGATCAAGTAATGTGAGCTAATATTGACGTATACGCCATGTCTAAAGCCATTTTCAGTTTTCTAGATAATACTGTCCTTAATATTTGATACATTTCAAGAACTTCAAATCCCAAACCAGCCCAGCATCGATGTTTTACATCAGTCTGCTCCCTCGTGTAAAATCTGGAGGCTAAAAAACCAGCAGGCAGGAGAGCGGAGCAGCTGCCTTCAGGCTCTATGAGCTGTTCCATCTCCCACCGGGCTGCGGCTGAGTTCTCAGACCTCCACCTACCCGTATAGCGGTGGATGCAATCTGGAGGTGGTGCAGCCGGCGCAGGGTGCCCTCTCTGTCTGTGAAGTAGGAAGCAGCCAGCTGGTGGAGGGCTTCCAGAGTCACAGCGCCTGTAGAGCTGGAGTTCCTGCTGCTGCCGTGGCTGCCCTCGGCCCCTGCAGGCGAAGACTCAACGCTCAGCTTCCTTTTGTCCACAAATATTGTCAAAGCCTCCTCCCCTGGTGACAGTCAGACAGAGAGGTTCATTAGCTCAGACGGAGCGGCACTAATCACCTTTCATTAGGATCTTTTCAGATAGAAGTGTGCTCTGGTGATTAAGTGTTGTGAGGGTACTGATGGTTTGGATGATTGGAGGAAAAGACACAAACAAGGTCTCTGCATCTATTAGACTCCTCATGAATAAATTTAAGTTATTGGAGATCGCTGATTAAGTTAACCTATTTACGGTGATTGTCTTAATCATAATGGACAAAATCAAAGAAAAAAACCCTGACGCAGATCTCAGGTCAGCTCTGCAACACTCGACGACTCCAGATGAAGGTTTCAGATTCTTGAGCTGGAGTGATGCGCTCAGTCTGACACCTCAGGAGGAGTGTGAAGCTCACTGCACTCGCCCACCTTTTTATTCCTGTTCAGACTTATTGAGAAACACATCATGTTTCTCAGGTCTCAGCCAGAAGATGGATGAGCAAACTTTAATTTGTTTTTAGCAGGGGATTTTTGGCTAACTTCAATCTGAAATCCACTCTCAGCTGGGACTACCGAGCATGAACTGCAGATGTGTCAAAGTTACTAATGTTTGTGTAGAAGATCACAGTCTAGGGAGACAGTTTAGCTACAGAGATCTAAGGGTTTGTTGGGACTCAGAGGTGAGTGTTGCCATACAGATCAATTACATGTTGCCACTTGTCTGGGAAGCATTAGGCCCGGTTCACGCGGCAAGAATTTAAATAGGTCAGAAGATCATGAGCGATCCCACACATGGTGATAATAAATCACAGAGGGTGGTGTGCAGACGCACAGAACAAACCTAACCAAACAGGCATCAATTTCACACATTCACAGGTCAGACGGGAAATCTGGCTCAACCTCTCAAGATGAAACGTGACTTTGGAGTAAATGAACATTTGGATTCCCGTCCTGTGAAGCGTGCTTCCATTACCTCGCTTTCTGATTGGCTGGCTACACATCACATTCAACAGGCAGCGCGCTCCTTTGTCCTTGATATCGGGCCAAGACAATCCAACATGTTTAATATCCCAGATTAATGATCACACTTCTCACCCAAATAACCCAATAACCACCCATTCGTGTAAGTCAGGGTTGTCTAGGAAACATCAAAACATGCAGGACAGCAGTCCTCGGCTTTTCTGATTCTAAATGTTAAAACAAGTGAGCAGTTTGACATTTTCATGGCTTTATCTAACTTTTAGACCTTCATCCTTAAAGGGACACTAGTCAGTTTGAGCTTGTTTTAGCACCCCCTAGTGTTCGTTGGTGAAACCGAAAGTAAAACTTATCTCCTCGCTGTGCGTTCGTCTTTTTTGCTGAAACGTCTCCTCAGCCTTCATTAGTGTCTACAGGAGTGGTTCATCACTAAATTAAACACATCAGCTGTGTTCATGATCTAAAACAAGCAGGAAACATGCTGGAAACAGACTGCAGAGCCAGCAGTGGCGGCTCATCCATGGGGGCGCTAGGGCGCTTCCCCACCAGTCTCACAGGAAGAAGAAGAAGATAGGACTCACAAAATATATTTAAAAAACTAACGATCTATACACCATATGGACTAAGTGCTGTGTGTAATCTGCATTTAATTGTAGTTTAATAATGGTCTTCTTACTTTTCTTCTTACTGAATCGTCAACATACTTCCTGTCGTGTCTTCTCTGGGGCGCAGCAATCTTTACCATTGACTTAATATGGGCTAACTAGCGCATGTGCACTGGATCCCCAAACCGTCCACGACAAAGAATAGGAGATCCTTTAAGTGCATCGGATAGCGAATATTAACGGTGGAGTCTGCTTAGACGGTTCCCATTGGTTCAGACATTGGTGGAAACCTGCGCCAATCGAATTGCTTGTTGTTGAGTTTTTTCAGCTGGCTTAACCAATCACAGGGAGAGAATCCTTGTAAACAGGAAAATGATTGAATGCATCGACCATTAAACACTTGAGCGGGTAAAACAATGCCAGAAAAAAGTCTGATCAGCTCAGGTTTATGTTGGGATATAGTGTTTCACAAACCGATTTTTTCCTATACCACGGATTTATGATATAACCTGCAGGTAAGCCTGATTTTACGCTTTTGGCTTCAGGAAATTAGCATGCTGCTGCGTTTGCGGCTAGCGCCGCTCCATTAGCTTTGAACTAAGAGTGGTACTGCAATTATTGTGAGTCTGGGCTTAATTTAAACGCCTGCTTCTGTGGAAATCTATCATTGTGGTCACTGTGTGTTTTTCTCGTTATGTGCAGCGTTTCTTTTACGGCATCACGGTTTTTTACAGCTTATTGGGTGTTGGTAGAAAGTGGATTCTATAGATTAGATTAGCCTATTCCCTTTAAGTGTGTGTGCAGTTTGTGTAATATATGGGTGAATGGATGAATATTAAGCATGTTTTTGGAACAACTTTGTCAGGTTCTAGTTGTGTGACGCTGATGCATAAGAATGGTAATATGGCGTCCCCTAGTGGTGATATGTGGTTAGTGCCCCACCCAAAAAAAGTCACCAGCCGCCACTGAAAGCCAGGTAGATCAAGCTCAAATTTTTCTAAGTCCCAACAGACCAGACCAGCAACTGTGAAGTTGCAAGTGGAATATTCTGGCCACAGGGGGCGACAGGGGCTGGGTGGCCTTTCATTCACCCTGTAAAAGGTAATTTTAGCACAAACTGGCTCAAGAACATGATTTAAAAATATGAAAAAGTTGCATAGTATGGCTTTAAGAACACTGTGAGAGGAACATCTGTAGACTTCTGTAGGAACTCGCTGAGTTACAGAATGCTGCTTTTACTGCTTTTGTTATTTTAAGCTTGTAGAATTAAAATGGAAAATAATCCAAATGTCATTTTCCAAAACCACAGCCTCTACTTCAGTGGCATTTGTAATAATAACATATCAAAGACAGAAAAAAGGCATGGCCATTTGAAAATAAACAAATCCCCAAACAACACTAATGAACTTCTGTTTTCTGGAAAAACGTGCCGCTTTAACAGCTAAACAAAAATATTAAACCTCTCTTTGTTGTACACTAAACCAAAAAGTTTGATGTCTTTGTGAACCAAACTACACACATCCAGGGAAAAAACAGAAATGATTTTGTGCTTTGTTGTTTGGAAGGCAGTGGACGGTAAAATCAGTGCCCCATATGCTAGAGAAACAGAAGCAAATCACATAGCAGCTCTGGGAATCAGGCTGGCTTTGAAGCTCAGCGAGCTCTCTGTACCTCCCAGAGTGGCAGAGAGGAGGAAGTGGGTGCCGTATTTCTTGATTAGACTCTCTGTAATCATCTGGAGGGTTGGCCTCCTCCCCAGCTGGCGGATGGCGTGCGTGAAGTCCGGGTCGAGGGGCAGAGCCAAGCCGCCGCTGCCACCAAAACTGTCTCGCTTTTCCACCGCCAGGCTGTTGACCTTCCATCGACCAAACTCCCTGGAAACACACACATTTACACTCTTATTTATTTATTTTTGTCTGAAGTGTTTATTATGTTGTGTTGTGAATAATGCTATGAGGTTATTTAAGTTGCTGCTGAGCCTAATTATGTCATTCATCATTAATGGTGCATTTACAGATGTGCACGTTAATCAGAGCATAATGGCCTCCCTTTACCGTCCTGGAGGTTAGAGTTTAAGTTTAGTGTAAATCACAGACTGAATGGCTAATCTCTGGTTTTGTGTTCTTGTGCAGGTTTTATTTGTCTCTGACCTCATGATGACCTCATGATAAAAGGAGGAGAAACAGAGACTAGTTGCTATCAAACATGTGTAAATGTAGGGGAACCAGTTGTAAAGTTGATTCCTGCCATTTTAACCCTTGAAACGTGAAATATGACAGTAACTTAAAAATCTGTTGCTAGTTTTTAAAACTGAACTATGTCTTATGTTAATAAAACAAAGAAATAATAATCTGTTCTATTTTAGGATGTAATTCTATAACACAGGGATTCCCAAAGTGTGGTGCGCGCACCCCTGGGGGTGCGCGAGCTGCCGCTAGGGGGTGCACGAGGTAAAAAGCGTAATGGCGGTGAATGGTGATTACACAAAAAAAAAAAAAAAAAAATTACACATAAAACAATGCCGCCAATTAGCCGCAAAGCCGATGCGCATCTGGGAGCCTAAGGTCGTTTATAAGAACTCAGACTGTGGTAATGTTGCGCAATCATGTCCGTTTTATAAAAGATTGCGCGATGGTGGCATAAAGGAGGTATGGGGGCGGTCTCTGCGCTTCCGTGTATCTTGGACATAACTTGCTTTTTATTGCAATCGAAACTGCGCTCGTTAAGTTTTTATTTTAGGAGCAGGTGTGTCGTGTGTCCTCCACCATCCCAGCTGTCAGATGATCTGAGCTGCAGAAGCTCCTGCTCTGCATCTCTCCAGTTCATCATTTCAAACTTATGCCCGTGTTTACTTTCACTTTCATAGCTCCTGTCCGGAGCTCGGCATTAATTCATCACGATCATGACACCGGCACCGTGTGTCTTATAAAAAGGGCGTTATACCTGCTGATCACCTGTCTGTCGCTCCTACTGCAGCCGCAGAGACCCTGAGTGCAACAGCGCGTCTGCCGCGGCCGCTTCCTCTCTCACTGTGCAGACGTGCAGCGGCAAAAATCAAACCCGTGTGCCGAACTAAATTAACTTGTTTAAAAGTGATGGAAACTGCATCCTGCAATGAAAAATACCGCGTGGAGGAAGCTCATTAAAACGCGTCATCGCCGTGGATTTAATACGAGTTTTGAAGAACAAACTCCAGGCGGAGTGAGGTGAGTTTATGGCTCACTGCAGAAATAAAAACACAGAGAATCAACATCAAACGCAGCTAATCTCCACTTCCACCCACTAGGAGCTGATGCGGCTAATAAATAAATAAATAAAATAATAAATATAATAATAATAATAATAATAATAATAATAATAATAATAATAATAAATCTCAACACGCAAAGTTGTGAGATTATGTATTGCTTTTCTGCACTATTAGTCTGTTGAGAGTTTTAATTATTAAAATCTGTTATATGGTCACTGACAGCAGCTACATTTAAGTTTCACTTATAATCAGTCATCCTGGACATGATCATCCTGAGAGTTTTAGCTGAAATCAGCTGCTGGACCTTTCTGGTGAAGACATTTAGCCTCTCATCCTAGAGGCTCCTTCAGCTCCCAGACTTTGTAGGAGGCTGTGAGTTGTGGTCAGAAACAAACACACTGATTGTGCTGCAAGTCTCTTTTCTTTTCTTGGGGGGGGGGTGCGTCAACACAGTCGGGACATAGAAGGGGGTGCGCGGCTAAATAAGTTTGGGAACCGCTGCTATAACATAACAGTGATGCAGAAATAAAACTGGCTCTTGCCACCAGGGGGCAGTAGACATGTACAGGACTGGATATGGCGGAATTCTGATGAAGGTACTAATGCTGATGCTCCATCTGGGTGCTTTAAGGTTAGAAGTGCTTTGATGTGGATTTGTGAGTAACTTCAAAGGGTTAACACAATTCCTCATTGACTTTAGAAGCTGCTTTTAGATCTCTATAGGGATGCTCCAATCCTGTTTTTTTGCTCCCGATCTGATTCTGAGTTATTTGATTTTGAGTATCTGCCGATACCGAGTCCCGATCCAATACTTTTCAGGAAATAATTAAAATAATAAGAAAAAAAAGAAAACACATCCAAGTTGTTCTAAGTTTCACTTTCACTTGTTTACAAAGTGCATTGATTAAAAAACATGTTACGAACAAATTTAAAAGTAGCAGCGTTGCTCATATTTCAAGTTGTTTACTCCCTCAATCTGCAGCTGTGTTGAGCGATGCGTGTTCCCGTGACGGGGCAGGCACGCGGCCAGCAGGCTAACTTTTCCCTGCATAACACCTGTAGCTAACGCACAGCTCGGGTGCTGTAGCAGACTTAAGCCTGCCGCACACGAGAGCCAACTACTGAGCTAACGGTCAGCTAACGGCTATTTGCTCAGCAGATTTTATGCCTCTACTTCTACTTGTTTTGTTGATGAGGCGTCGCCACCTCCGTCGTTTGAAGTTTAAGAAAGTATGGGTACAGTCATGGCTGCAAAGAAGAACCAGGCAAGGAGTTTATGACGGTGGCGGCGACGCCTCATCAACAAAACAAGTATAAGCATTTCCTCCATATCCAGCTCCGTCTCCGTTTTGTTTATTTTTCCGTCATGCAGACGGGAGGCTGCCACCTTGGAATCACGTGAGGGGAGAACGCGCTGTGATTGGTCACTTGGAAGATTTTAGCTCAGCCGACTGCTCACGTAGTGCGCACACGACGAGTTTCTGCCCCCCGTGGGGCGGAAAGTATCAAACCGGTTTGATTTTCACCTCAGCGTCTCGTCAGGCAGAAAACTCAGTGAAAATTAGGTGCACACAGCGAGGAATCTGCTGAGCAAACGGCATCGAATGACCGTTAGCTCAGAGGTTGGCTCTCGTGTGCGGCAGGCTTAAGAAACCCCAACGTTTTGCAGTCTGTTGGCGATTTCTCTTTGTTTACTATCATATCTTTTTCTGTCGGCTGGCTCTGCATTTCTGTCTGAGTTCGCTGTGAACTGGGACTGTTAGTTGCAATAGAGACAGGTGATTTGCTTTGTTGACGGCCGAAGGGATAAGCCAAAAGTGTTTGTTTTGAAGGCAGCAAATCATGCAGCTCTGCCACTGAATGCCTAGTATGCACACATTACAAGTGGCTGTAGCTCTGCCCTAGCTGTCCGGTTTAAATACCACCAAGCCGCAGACGTTTTAGCTCTCATGAGGAGACACGTGAGCTCTGTGTTAGCCTGCTAGCTAACAGCTGCGCCTTGCATGCCATAAATTGCGTGGCGTTACTGTGTTGTTTTAAAAGGTTAAATCCGATCTTTTACACCCGATTACGGTCTTTTTAAAATCACGTGATTGAATCGGAGCATCCCTAGTTCTCTACACTACAAAAAAATCATTACACTAGATGTAACCTGTTCACGTTCACAAAGTTTTATTTGAATTAATAAATTCAAAAATAAAATGATTAGGCATCCCATTCAGATAGCTTGACACAATAAAAGCATGCATGCCAAGTGGGCAGTGACGACACAACTTATCAGTAATCAGAGTTTGTCAAATGCATCGTTTTAATGATTGTTTGGAGACAACACTGAAACGCAAGTTTGGTTAATTTCTCAGCCCAAGTTAAGCTGTTTCTTCAAACTTTCCACAGAAACTGACTTCAGCAGATCTGATCCATGTCTTCTGCCCTGACAGACACCCCCATCCTGTTGACTAAAGGAGTTTATTTTTTTTATTCATCAGCCCACAAAAGCGTTTCCCTCTTCTGCAGAGTAAAGAGACAGTCATGATCTTGTTTAATGTTTTTCTTTTGCATGTATCAAAACTCTCTTCTGATGCATAAATAAGTGTGTGAAATATAAACTTTACAGTACCAATTCTTTTTAAAGTGTCATAATGTCTTTGAGTGAACAAACCATCTCAGTTTCTTGGCTAAGTGTTTCATCAGGCCAGTTTCTCTCTAAAACGTAGATGGGCCAGAATCATACAGCTCATGGTATCATCTGTATATTAAAAGGGAAAGACATCAGTGCAAACACATCCGCTGTGTTTGACAGGACGATAAAAAATTCAAAAATCAATCAGTTTAGGAAGAGTGATGAATGAGGAGGATGCTCTGATTATAATCTGAGAATTCTGATGCTTCGTTTCTCTTTACTAAAGTCAGCATCTCACTGAGCTGTGACTGTTGGCGAAGGGTTAGCATTCCCAGCAGAGGTTCTAAAGTGTCTCAAAGTGCTTGTGGTGGTTCTTCTAAAGCTGGGGACACACTGAACAACATTCAACAGCAAATCTGCAAACCAAGCTAGCTTTTGAACACAAACACAGAACACTCACCCCTCCCGTCGGCTATCTTTCCTGGGTCACGTTCACCAGATACCAGAGCCCGCATTGCCAGAGGATACAAGAGAGCTCTAAACACCAGTCACCGTTTTCTAGGTCCAAACGTCTTTTGTTGTCCGTGACTTCAAATGGTGTTTTTCTTTTTGGGACTCTGGTAGTTTGTCCTAAAGTTGCAGTGGTAGCAGCCGGCTGTTTCTCCTTCTCCACAATATATTTATAGCTATACTATGTTAGAACGTTGTTAAGATGCATGAAAACAAAATGTTTTAAACTAGCTTGTTTTGCAGATTTTCTATAGCAGCTTTAATAGATTATGAAATTATATAAAAGATAGATTATATTTGAAGACCTCCTCAATCCCACTGGCATGTCTTCCAGTGAGGAAGCGGAGTCTGGGGCATCTAGTTAGGCTGGCCAGGGAACGCCTTAGGATTCCCCCGGAGGAGCTGGCCCAAGTGGCTGGAGAGAGGGAAGTCTGGGCCTCTCTGCTTAGGCTGTTGCCCCCACGACCTGACCACGGATAAGAGGAGGGAGGATGGATGGATGGATGGATGGATGGATGGATGGATGGATGGATGGATGGATGGATGGATGGATGGATGGATGGATGGATGGATGGATGGATGGATGGATGGATGGATGGATGGATGGATGGATTATAGACTGACTGGCTTCACACTTTAAGAAGTGCTCCACATGAGAGATCTGATGACCTGCAGAGCTGCATAAATCCAGCTCAACAGATCAAACTCCCACAAAGGCAAAAGTTTAAGGGTTAAACAGCCCACACCTCCACAGAATGTACCCAGCTGGGGATGGTGGGTGGTAAACGTTTGTGTAGTTTGTCTTCAAGCTGCAGCGCTTCACTGTGCAGGCACTGGATTGTTAAACTTGTTCAAAACATGTGCAGAACAAGTAAAATAGTGAGTTTGCACAGCTCTGGAGCCAAAGATGACTTTTGCAACTGAACTGCAAATAACTGGGATGTTTTTTGACACTTTGTGACTAAACTACAACAATAATCTTTGTACAGCCTTATCTCGAACCCTAAAATCTGTTTTTTAATTAAACCATCTCTCCTACGTGCTCCGACCATGGAAAAAATACCATACTGATTTATTTATACCGATTTATTTATAAGACGCATTTACAAACGGCATGTGAGCTGGCCAAAGTGCCACACAGCCACACTTACATAAAAATCATACAAAACAGACAAAAAACTATCAATAAAGGCAGCTAAAAAACGATTATAAAACATTAAAAGACATGAAAAATTTAAAAACGCATAAAAAGGTCCAAAAGTGAGTCTTCAGTCATGCCTTGAAGACTGCCACAGATGATGTTTGGTGTACAAAGATAGGCAATGCATTCCAAAAGGCCCATTCCCCCCGTGTTTTGTAGTTCATTTTGGGAATACACAGAATCAAGCGGTCAGCTGACCCAAGAGCGTGAACCGGCTCGTATGGTGTGATGAGGTCACACAGATAAGATGGTACAAGACCATTCAGTGCTTTAAAAACGAACAGTAGGATCTTAAATTTCACCCTGAAACCCACTGGTAGCCAGTGGAGATGTGCTAAAACCGGAGTAAAGTGACTGTCAGCTGTGTACCTGCAGCAGCGTTCTGCAGAATCTGCCTCCGGTTTAGAGCCGAAACAGGGGTGCCAACAAGGAATGAATTTGCGTAGTCCAATCAGGAGGTGATAAATGCATGTATCACCGACTCCAAATGTGACCTTTTCAAGATTGGTCTCAGGCGTGTCAGATGGCGCAGTTGAAAGAAACAGGACCTTACAACTGCATTTATGTGTGGGACCGTTGAAAATCCAGCATCCAATTTTACACCAAGGCTGGTGACACACTGCATGAGGTCAAATCCAGGATGGTCTAGAGCCGACGGTGTGCTAGAGTGGTTTCTTGGTTCGAAAAGCTTCGCCTCGGTCTTAGTCTCATTCAGATTCAGGAAATTAGCAGCCAGCCAGCCACTCCCTCACATCAGCAAGACAGTCTGCAAGTTGTGAGTCAGTGTTTGCTCCGTTCAGGGCCAGGTAGATCTGGCAATCACCTGCATAGATATGGTAGCTGATACCGCTCAGTTCAAAAACTTATGAAATCCAAATCTCTGACTCACATAACAGCAAACGACATAAAATGTAGGTCTGCATCATTACGCCGCGCCCTTCAGACTCCGGTCTTGTTAAACTCCAGAAGTCAGCACCAGCTTTCCCACATGACTTCCTGCTGCTCTGTATACATCCCTCTCCTTCTGGGAGGCCATCAAATCACCGCCGTGAGAAAACTGACCGGCTGAAAAATAATTGGGTGAACTGGGACAGTGAGCAGTGTGTCATTACAGGCAATCATCATAACAAAAGGACAGGATGAGTGTCCATCTCCGCCGGACAGATGGGTGTTTAGCCTGCAGCTATTCCATCAGCGTGTGGGATATGTGGACAACAGGAGAACTGTCAGAAAGTGGTGCTTCAGTAAAAATGAAAGCTTGCGGCGATGCAGAAAACTTTCGGTAATAGGGGGAAGAATGTAAAAACGGTGCAGCTGCAGGGAGCAAACAGACAGCTTAATCACATGCTGCCACATGAGTGACAGCCATGTTATGTTCACTGTGGTGTTACAGTGGTCCGAGGGTTAGAGCAGCACTTTAATCCCTCGGGATATTTAAGAGGACTGGAGAACTCCAGGGAACTGGGTCAAGCATGCCACTTATTTATTTATTTATTTTAAATAGCATGCTTTAATTGTTCCTTTTTCTCATTAAGGGTTAATGCTTTTAGTTTGGGGGCTTTACTATTATTTTCTAGCCTGGTAAACCATGTATTTTTGCTTCTTTTATGGTCTGTCTAGATTTCTAGGCTAATTATTTTCATAATTCTGTCTTGATTTTTGTCTGATTTTGCTCATTTAGCTGCAAAACTCCAGATTCAATAAGGAAACAATATGTTAATAAAATGATGAATGCAGAAATGGTAGAAAACTATGAAATGGTTCTCTGGACAGCAGCAGGATTCAAGGGCTGCATGGTTGTGCAGTGCTCTGCTGCCTTGCATCATGAAGGTCACAGGTTCAATTCCCAGCTGCAGCTTTTCTGCGTGGAGTTAGCATGTTCTCCCCATGCATGTGTGGGTTTTCTCCCACTGACCAAAACATACACGTCAAGTTAACTGGTGACTCTAAACCGCCCCAGCTGTGAGGGAGTGACTGCTCGTGTATCCCAGTGGTGGACTGGAGACCTGGAGTCCCCCGTCTCTCGTCCAGTCTCACCAGCTCCCTCAGACCCTGCTGAGGAATAGGTAATGAGTGAGTGATTGAATGAAAAGTGGGATTCTGATGAACCAGGTGAGGAAGCCCCGCCCCCTCTGGAGCTGCACAGCTCAGGTAGACGTAACAGTAGAAACATCGCTCCGAGTCTAAACATGACTGAACCGATGATCTGATATATTTTATAGTTTTAAATAAACGTTTATGAGTTTTGGAGATTTGTCTGATGAATGTTCAACTGATGTTTGATGATGTCACACGCTAACTTTTGAACTGCCTAAAATGCTTTAGCGTCTTTTGGGGGATCAGGGTGTTTGCAAATAAACTTTTCTTACTTCAACATTCTTGTTTTCTCTCACTGCAGGCAAACGGATGGTTTTCTCTAGATCCTCTCAGAGAGCAGAGTGTGCATGTCCAAACTGTCATGGACGTCAGGGACACTTTCCCTTAAATACTGGCAGTGAAGGTTTTTTTAAACTGATCATAATTCCAGAATAAAACAGCGTAGAAACCAGTGGCGGCTGGTCCACAGGGGGCGCTAGGGCGCCGCCCCACCAGTCTCACAGGAAGAGGAAGAAGAAGAGAGGAATCACAAAATGTATTTAAAAAAACATCAAATTTAAAGTAAACGATCTATACACCTTATGGGCTGTAAGTGCTGTGTGTAATCTGCATTTAATTGTAGTTTAATAAAGTTAATACTTTTAACACGGCCGAAACGTCGATGTACTTCCTGTCACGTGTCCTCTCGCGGGCGCAGCAATCTTTACCATCGACTTAATATGGGCTAACTGGAGCATGCGCGCTGGATCCCCAACGACAAGGAATAGGAGAGCTGTTGGGCGCATATGGTTGCGATCGCAAGCAAACGGGGGGAGTCTGCTCAGATCAGGAGGAGGATGCTGATTGGTCAGCTCACCCAGCCCAGACAGAACCGGAAATTTCTCCACAGGCTAGTTCACCGTCCTTTGTTGTTGTGGGGCTGCTGCTAACGTTGACCAGTGGCGCAAAAAGTGGGTATGCAGTGTATGCGGCGCATAGGGGCGCCAGGCTGGAGGGGGCGCCAAAGTGATGATGCAAAAAATATTTTTAGTCTGCATAAAAGCAGGTGTGTACTTGTCCGTGTGTGTATCTGCGAACTATATCATTATTAAACACGTCGGCGATTAGGCGTTAAGGCGCCCCTCCGTACCCCCCCCCCCGCACACACACACACACACACACACTCTCTCGGCACTCCAGCAAGTTGGAGGTGTGGACGGTTTTCTACACAAGCCACAGATCTATTAAGCTGTGTGTTTATTCATGAAAACGTTGTAGAATCTAGTCGCGCTAATAAGCTCCAGCGGAGCCAAGCTCTGGTGTCACCATGAGAGTAACGTTACGTGATGAGCAGCTCCTGTCTAACGGGGACGGCGGGAGTAATCAGGCCCAGACCTGGGAAACTCCCGGCTGGCCGGTCTGAGGTCGGTGTCTTTAGTCTTTTTGTTTTTTCGGTTCAGTCTGTTGATCACCTGCTGCTGATGAGAGGAAGGAACAGGTGAGCTGTTGAACAAGCTTTAGTTCATTAGAAACTGTCTATTCCCAAATGATTCTAGTGGCCTGTTATTTATCACTTTATAGTTAATAGCAGGTTAATAAATACACCAAACACACAGGCGATAGAAAATAAGATGAAATAAGCCTGAATATTTTCTCCCGCAGCTCAGCTCTGTTAGAAATAAGCAAATGTCTGCTTCAGCTGGACAATAATAATATAAAGGTGTTCACAGATAACTAATCTTTTCATGAAAAAGGAATATTAATCATTTTTAATTTTAATAATGACTTCATTTCATTTTTAAGGTGTGGATGTGAACATCTGAACAGAATATTCTGATTGGTGTAAAGGATCCATGATATTAACAACAGGTCAGGATCTAAGGTGGGTCAGTCTGAGTCATAAAACTCTGCCCTGGGCCTAAAGCCCTGCAGCTTGATTCTACTTTGTTCCTTAAATTGTTGTGAGAGTTACGTAGTTTTGTAAGTTCTGCACACTCACACATTCAGCAGTGAGCTCTGCCAGCTGATTGGTTCTTTTGGTGACATCAGTTCAGTTGTGGTACTGAGCAGATGCATCACTGGATTTAGCTGTAGTCGGTGTTCAAAATGGATTAAAGAAAGGACAGGATAACTCTGTTAACTCAACTATATCATTATAATGCTGTGTACATGCAACAGCCTGTAACTTGACATTTTTCTCAAAATGCACCAGACTGATGCTTTTATATATAAAATGTCCAAAAATGTCTTCCCCCCCTACTAAGACTTATCTTCCGTGACCTTTTGTCATGTCTGCTTCTTGGTGCTGGTGCACACTTTGTGGTACGGTGTAATAGCTGGAGGGGGCGTCAGTTGGGCGGGGGGGGGGCGCCCATTTTGTGTCTGCATACCCCTCCTAAAGTAGGTAGTTGCGCCCCTGACGTTGACTATGGATAAAACTAGTAGTTTCATCTTTTTATCATTGGATTCTACGAACCAAGTGGATTTTTTTACTATAAGATGGATTATTTTGACCAGCAAGGTAAGACAGAATTTAGCTTTTGACTTCATGAAAATAGCTTTGTTTTGCTTTTCATTTAGCAGTCATTGGGTGGTGTTGAGGTAGAAAACGTGGATTCTATCGTTTTAAAGAGCCTCTTCCTGTTTAGTGTGTGTGAGGTTTGCATATATTGGTGAATATGAAGCATGTTTTTGGAACAACTTTGTTGCTAACTTAGCAACAAAGTCCGTAGATTTCAAGTTGTGTGAAGCATAAGAATGGTAATCTGGCGTTCCCTAGTGGTGATATGTGGTTAGCGCATCTGAAAAACTGACCTGCAAATAAAGAAAATAACGATCGTTTATATAGAGCCTCCCAAGATAAAAACCATTCACAAGAACTAACATAAAAAAATAAAAATAAAAAAATGCGCCCCACCCAAAAAACAATTCACCAGCCGCCACTGGTAGAAACGTAGAAATCCACGTGTGTGACCACCAGAGCCTTCTGCTGCTCACAGTTTAAGAATCATTTCAGAGCAGCTTCTAGTTTTCACTCAGCAGCTGTATGTCTGAGGTTTTCGGTAGCATCCGTGTTCCTGATTGGGAAACTGGTGGTTACCATGGAGACGCTAATGAGCCACTGGTGGCAGTTTTAACATTTCTTTCTCTTGCACATTTCTGTTAGAGAGAAAAAAAATTCTGGGTGGTAGAAACCACAAAGTTGTCAAAGGATGAGATTCTGCAGAAAGAGTGGAGGGGTGATGTTTCATAAATGTTGGGTGCAAGATCCATTAGATTTGAAGACATAAAGTAATAAACATCATCATAAGCTCATGGCTTTGCTTGATTGAAACGTTTGACTTACATCCACACACACTAGAAATAAAACACAAGTCCGTTCTGCGCTTATTTAGTTGTTATCGGACATTCTCACTTTGCCAGAATGCAGTCAATAATGTCAGCAGTACGTTTTATTTCCAGTTCGTACATTTAAACAACTTTTGATAAAACCTCAGTTTAGACTCAAAAGTTGAAGCTGGGATCTCTGACTAAAGCTGCATCATTCAGAATTTCTACAGACATGTTCTTTTGATACCTTTGGAAAATATCCACAGTTCAAAAGCAGCGTTTCTGTCAGTGGTTTAGCTTCTTGTCAGCAATTGTGTTAAAATGGGAGCAGCAGGGACCAGAGGGCTTGAACAGAGCAGAGATCTAACGTTCGTCTGACAGTCCAAGCTGCTTCTGTCTATGAAACGACGATTTGGTTTGCGCTGGATAAGAAGAATGAAGTCAGTGGAATCAGAAGAAAGCTGCAGCAGTGGCCTATTGGAAAAAATAATAACAATGCAAGTCTCACTAAAAGATAAACACCACAGCCTAAAAGATTCCTCAGACAGAATAATGGAGCAATTGATTTATTCGCTTGCTAAGTATTTTTTCCACTTGGTTAAACCGTTGGCAGTGGTCACCATGGGAGAGAAATATTCTGCTGTTCAGCCAAACCTCAAGAGACAACAAGAGCAGGGCGAGATTAGAAAACTACATCAGACGATCAGGATGGTTCAGACCATCTTAAGGTGGAGGTTTTGAACTGCACGGTTCAACACACTCCTGTAGCGGCTGCATCAGAGCCGGGGCTTGTGAGGGAAACTTAAGACAGGTGACACGGGGATGCAGCTGCAGGAAGTCTAAGAGAGGATGGACCTCTTCATGCACTATGATGGGATTAACTCCTGCTCTCCTGCTGCAGGGGTCATTTAGACACATCTCACATCCATCCAACATCCCAGGAAGATCATGAATCAAAAAGGAAACGAGTGATTGATCTGTGGTGGGGACAGGGCTCAGACTCATGAGTTAACTTGTGTTGCAGGCTCTGCTGCTCAGCTACCCTAGGGTTACAGTTAAAGTTAACATAAGCTTCATCTGATCACAATACGCCTCAAATAACAAAGTCTCAAATAAACACTTTAAATCAAATCTATCAAGTTGAATATAAAGGCACCTAAATATTAAAATATTAATGCAAATATCATAATAAACATGCAAATTCAGCTGAGTCAGGGACAACTTAACCGGTTAGGGTTAGATCTCTGAAACAGGAAGGGTTTAGAGGATCTATTCACCATGCTTTTATTTTGGTAAGTTCAGTCTGAAAGTGCTTGAATTATGTATTTAGAAACATTTATATTTAAAAGTCAACACTTAGATGTAACTTTGTATAGATTTAAATGTTTATATTTACCTGTAAATGGATGAATTATTAGATGAAGTTATTTGAAACAATTAGACATAATATTGTAATTTCCTGTTTAAATGGGTTGAACTAAAAACTTTCATTTTTTATTGTTGTGATGAGCTAAACTGAGACAAAACTGTTGATTTTTGAATGACTCTACAGCCAGCGCCATAAGGTCTCACCTATAGATCTTGTATCTGGTGCTGAAGCCCTGCTGGTAGCGCTCCAGAGCCTCCTGGAACTCCAAGGAGCGGTGGAAGGGCCCTTTATCGGACAGCATCCACTCCAGCGCTCCGGGGGCACCCCCGCCGCCTGGCCCGGCCGCCCCGGAGCTCCAGCCGCAGCAGAGCCACAGGCTGAGCGCCACCCCCTCCCATAGCAGAGACAGCCGCTTATGACTGATTCTCTGACCGCTCATGCTTCACCCAGCGACTCCTCATTCTCTCCGGACTGGAGGAGGACGAAAAGTGGCGCAGGTGTGGAGGACTGAGGAGAATTAGGCTTCAGATCCAGTGAAGAAGTGCTCCTTTTATCAGACCAACCAGAGGACTCTCATCACCCCGCGTTGGGAAGCAAAAAGACGCGCTCTTGTTGAGAACCAGAGATGCTGAACCGTCCCGACATAAATCACATCATTCCCATCATCCAGACATCCGCTCCAACTTGTTTTTCCTCCTCTCTCAACTTTGATTCAGGATCCGGTCCTCCTGCGTCCAGCCGCTCCCCGGTGAGAAGTTGCGCCGGCTGGAGACGCGCGGAGTTCATTCCGGGGACGCGCTCCGAGACGTCTCCAGAGGTGAGGAGCGAAGGGCAGATCCCATCACCCCTCTGGAGAGAGGGAACCCTCCGCTGCTGCTGATGCTGCCGCGATCCGTGAAGCGCAGAGAAAAGAGAAGCTGTTTAATTTAGCGCTTCAGTTCATATTTGTCCCCAAAGCGAGTGAGCCTGAATGGATGTTCTCCCGCTTCAACAAGGAGAGCTCCTCTTCTTCATTCTCTCTTTAGAGAGATAGCAGGAGGGCGAGCCGGAGCATCCTGATGATGAGGGGAGAGCTGGAACGGCCAGTGGGTGCGCTGAAGTTTGGAGGAGGGGGAGGAGGAGGAGGAAGGGGGTGTAGATGATGCACCAGCACTGCCTCCATCACTCATCGTTACCTTCACTTAACGCTCATTATTTGTCATCACAGCGCAGTTTAGGTGTTAAACGGATTCTGATAACAGCTTATTATCATCATGCTGCATCCCGCGCCTCACACCCGCAGACTAAAGGTCTCCTCCTCACACCAGGAGTAGAGCTGCGGGTCATTATTACGGTTGGGGTTCAGGAGTGCTGCGCGCTCCCCACTGCGCCGTAATTAGCACAAAAACACCATTTCGCCATCCAAAGGGGTGCTTAAACTCCAAATTATGCAAAAGAAGTCTGTGACCTCGAACTTCAGCCTTAATGACTTCCAAGTGAATTCTCATTATTTATGGCATTTCTGTGAGAAAAGGGTGAGACTAGGAGGGGTCTGATCCAGCAGCAGCAGCAGCCCTGCTCCTCACAACAACAACAACAACAACAACAACAACGGTGTGTAAAACAGGAAATATCTGTTTCAGTCAATCAGAAATGATTCTAAAGCCTCATTAGTCACCTTTGTTTACAATACTAGATTACTGCATATGTGTATATACATGTACCCTTGTTTTTATCTTCTTCTAATTACCTTTTGAGTGATGGTGCTGCTGTGACAAGTGAATTTCCCCACTGTGGGATCAATAAAGTCTATTCTATTCTATTTATGGGTCAGATCCATGTGAAAAAGTTAAATAATTCAATCGAACAAGCAACTCAGAACAAAAGTGAAAACTAACTGGAGATTATTAGCCTGGCAAACCATCCTATATATGTGAATATAAAAACTTTGCAAGGCAAGAATTTGGTCTAGTTCACTAGGCTAGGAGATTATTGCTCTTTTAGCACATTTTAGAAAGCTCCTCCCACACATTTAGCCATGTTTCTCACTGATGCACGATCTTTACCCTTTACACCTGAGAGCCCAGCCAGCACGCATAGGTGGGCCCCATATGGGATCTATATTATGGGTCCCAACAGGGTTTTTCCACGGTGGCCCCATGGGGGTTTGCCCAGAAATATTTTTGGCCACATAGATTTTAACGGGCCCTACATGAGTTTTCAGAGGGTTTGACACAAGCCCTTTTTATAAAACAGTGCCGCCAATTTGCCGCAAAGCCGATGCGGCATCAGGGAGCCTAGGGTCGTTTATAAGAGCTCAAACCGTGGCGGTAATGTTGCGCAATCATGTCTGTTTTATAAAAGATTACGCGATGGTGGCATAAAGGGGGTATGGGGGCGGTCTCTGCGCTGTCACGGACTTCCATTTATCTTGGACATAACTTGCCTTTTATTGCAATCAAAGCCGCGCTCCATAAGTTTTTTCCCCAGTCAGCTACAGGTGTGTGTGCTCCACCGTCCCTGTGAGCTGTCAGATGATCTGAGCTGCAGATCTAACGGAGAGAAGCTCCTGGAGCTCTGCATCGCTCCAGTTTATCATCTCAGCTGATTCTGTTCACAAAACGAAACTTATGCTCGTGTTTACTTTCATTTTTAATATAGTTCCCGGCCGGAGCACAGCATTAATTCATCATGTGGTCATGACTCCTCCCTCTTTTTTGCGCCAAGGCTTAATGTGCGTTTATAAGACCAGCGAAGCCGCAATATTACTAACGTAGCATGATGGCGCATTCATAAGATACACGTTGCGGTAATATTACGCTGATTTGCCGGCATGGTGTGTCTTATAAAAAAAGGCTACAAACACCAGCAAACCCCTGTGGGGCCACCATGGAAACCGCGGACAAACCCTGTTGGGACCCATATGGCTTGCCCATATAGATCCCATATGGGGCCCACCTATGTGTGCTGGCTGGGAGGTCACTAATCAGGCTTTTGATGACATAAGGATTATTACAACAAAGAAATAAGTAACCCAACACATCTTCCTCTAAGGCTGAAGTGATTGTTTTGCAGATGAGGAGCTGAAGGCTGTTCTTTGGGTTCTTTAAACCCTAAACATGTTTTCTGATTGCTCCCTCAGAGCTAATGTCTGGCAGAAAAAAGACCTTTGTCTTAACTTGTCATTATGTTTGTCGTTCACACAGAAAGGCGGATTGACTCGGACCTTTGTGTTAAATGGACTGCACCGCACCGGGAGTGTCTTTTTATTCCAGGAAGAAGCAGAATCAATAGTTTGTTTCCATCGATTCCTTTTAACGTTATTGTTATCTGGCACAGCCTCTCAGGACGTCAGTGGATGCCTTTTTTCTTTTTAAAGTTCAAATTACGACAATTTGTCAATCCAGTAATGAGAAGGCCACAACTTCAAAGCCTAAATGTCCGTTTCCTCCATCGCTTCTGCTGATAGACGTCAAGATCGTCTCCCTGAACTGAAAACTCTTTGAAATTTAAAGCAGGACTCAGTTTTCTTGTTATCTGTCAGGAAGAGGATTCGCTTCCCCAGGTAGCCGATTTTGACATTTGGGACATGATGCGTTTGCTGGAGCAAACGCCTAAATATTCCAAGTGGCAATTTCCATGGATTAGGAATGGGAGAAGAGGGCTAAATGAGCTTTTCCCCTCCAGGCTACGAATGTTATAGTCTTTAGAAATCTCGAGAAATCTGGGTCTTTGTTGTCTGGGCGCGCTGGAATTGAAAAGTCCCCACCTCACTCTTGAATATAAACCATCCAACTTCCCTCCACCCCCCCCCGCCAGTCAGCCACCTGCTGAGCTTTAGGATGAATGTAGGCGATTTCTGATTATTTACGCCCAAACCTTCAACTGAATCAACCTCCTCCAGCAGACGAGGGATGGGAGGAGACGCTCCGGATGAGACCAGGAAGAGGATGTGAAAAGGGGCAGACGTTGGGGTTTATGTGCCTGGAAACGCGCCTGGGACCACACCGTGAGCTCCTCCCACAGAGGAGATGTGAGGTACAAATGTCCCTCACATGTCCTAAAGGATTATACAAAGACGGAATGTATTTCTCTGAACATCAAGCTTGGCTCCATCTTTGGTAAAGACTTAAACAAAATGATTAATTCTTCTTGAGAGTTTGGCACATTCCATAGGAGTTCTGCTCTATTCTCTCTGTTTGAATAGATAACACGCCGTAGGCTCCCGGGCGACTAGAAAAGAGTTTAACTAAGCAATTACTTCCTCTGAACCTTTTATTGTGAATGAATGAATTGTACTTGATGGGCACAGTGTAAGGCGGATCATGAACACGCGGCATGCTCATTGTTCTTTGGAAGTCTCTCCAAAATGGAACGGCAGCGCCTCTTGGCAGGTGGTGAATGTGGAGGAGCAAACAAAATGGAACTGATGATTATGAGGTCTTGGCTTTGCTGATTCCATTTAACTCTGGAGCGGAGACGGCGATTGGACAGAAACCTTTGGCTGGCAGTAATTGGACGGGCTCTGCAGAAAATATGTTTGGAGACGGCACGGCAAATCCCCCATGGGGGGGGGGGGGTGCACATTAGAGCTCATCTCAGCACATTAAACATCATCTCAACAGTGAGATTGTATTGATATAAATGAATGGAGGTTTAATTAGATCCCCCGTACAGTATTAATTTTTATCAGACTAGTTTATCAGACGGACGTGGCAGAAGAGCGGTGCCTCTCTTGGTTATTCAGGTCAGGGAACATGCATGTCCGAGTCTTTGTCAAAGCTTTGGCTTTTGTGGCCCAGCTGCTATTTTTGCTTCCTCCCCATACATGCCCTTTCATTCTTGAGTCACACTGGAGCATTGGAGGGCTGACCTAGAATACTGAAAGCCTGTCACACATCAGGACCTGAACATCTGTATAAGGGTACTTAAACAGTGGGGGAGGCAAAAGTGGCTGAGTGCAAATGAAATTCTCACAAACTTACATAAAAATGACGTTTAGACCGGGTGAAAAGTGACGGGTGCGGTTCGTGCTGTTGCTAAGGAGTATTTTAATAAAGCGTTAATGGTTTACATTAATTATTATTCACCAAAAGGCAGGAGATGAATGCTTTACCTGTGGGAATCATAGTTGTAGCACAATATCTCCTGAGCAGATTTTTATGAAACTCTCAGAAATGATTCATTAGATGTCCATCGATCCAGTCACTCCAGTTCAAGATGGTGGTAACAGCTAATGGACGTTAGGACACAGAATGACTAATTTATGCTTCTCCGTCAGCTCCCAGAGGCAGAGACACGCATTGATAGAGACGTTCTGCCTTCAGACTTCTCCGGAGAGCGCTGCAAAGCAGTTCCCCGCCAGGACAACAGAGGGCGTAGCGCTTTTCTGGGGTATCCTGTCATGTATCTGATCCAAAATAGTGCATTTACAGTTTATATTGTGCTTCTTTGCATTTCAGAGACTTTTTAACACGGACAACATTGTCCCTCATTCTCCACCTCTTCATGCGCCTGCCACCTCTAACCCACGTTTCCCGTCATTTCCGTCCACGAATAAAACCCTTACTGCGTATCTTTATACTCCTCCAGTCACGGGTGAATAAACGTTCATATTTTCAGAGTTTTTCCGCCAGGTATTCTTCAAGCTGCTCCGTGTTTGCCGCTAGAGATCTTCGGCTGTCTCTTTATTTTTTTGCAGGGGCAATGGCGGTGCTGGTGACGTATGTAAAGGAAGCGGCGTTCTGGCCTGTGCTCTCCGTCTCGTTCGACGAATTTTTAAAAAAGAGAGCTCGACTCCGTCCGTCCTTGCGAGCCTGGTGAAGAGCCATCGCAAGGACGGATAATAGCTTGGCGTGTCTCTGTAACGACGCAGACGGAGAAGCATAAATTAGGCTTAACTCCCATCATTTTACAGCTACTGAGCCAAAATCTGGTGTCATGTCAGATAAAAGTTATTCTGATCACTCACTGCAAGTGCTTCACATTGTGAAGCATCTTAAGCCTGGGTCACATGCCCATAAAAAATCAAGGCTATACCAGATTTGGGTGTGTTGCAACAACTCAAAGACAACACGCTGCATACGAACCCGTTTCACTCACAAACATTCCCAGGTCGAATGGGAAAACTGACAAAACCTCTGAAGTGTCTTTAAATGTGTCTTTGGAGTAAACAAACAGACGAGGAAGAGGATTTGGATTCTCCTCAATCTGTGAAGCGTGCTTCCATAGCCTCGCTTTCTGATTGGCTACATGGCAGAGTTAACAGGCCACATGATCATTTGCTCTTGATATCAAGCCAAGTTAAACCAACATGTTGAAAATCCCCAAAGTGTGATTGGAGCGACCCAAACGTGCTTCGGAGCAGACCAGAGCACTCTTACCACACCACACACGGCAGGAATATCTGATAAGATTATCTTTAGAGCCGGTACAACAATCAGGGGGCCTTAGGATTGTTGGAAGGGGAAAATTGGGTCACAAATTGTCATCGTTATCCAGCTGTATGAATCAAACCGCTTCCTGAAGGAGATCCTTCTGGAGCTATGCCGTGATCTGGGATCCTTTGTGGAGCGTTCCAACCAGGAGTTAAAGTGACGTAACAATAGAAACAGATGCAGGGTTTAAATAAAGGAAAGCACTTTAATGGGTAAAGGTCTCATTTAAACAGATACTGGATTTTAGGGATGCAACGGTCCACTTTCCCCACGGTCCGGTCCGTACCTCGGTTTTTGGGTCACGGTTTCGGTCCACTTTGAATTGTAGAAAAGCTTTAAAAAATCTGAAATTTCCAAACTTTATTTTATTCACGCAATAATATAACTTTTCAGATGTATTACTTGTAGTCCAGTGTGTAATAATATGTTCAGAGACCAACAGAAATGTCACTTTTAAAACGCCTTTTCAATGTGGTGTCAGTGAGAGGCTAGGGCGACCGAAGCGGGACCGGGAGGGACGCGTAATTTGGAATTGTAGGATGTCCAAGGAAGGTCCCGACTCGGGAGTGTGTTGTGTGAGGGGTTGTGGTTGTGGCGTCAAATAAAGTGAGCCTCTGAGTTCACCGTTTTCTCTCCTCGTCTTTATATTCAACTGCAAACCAGAAATGTTCCCACACGGAAGGTTTGTTTGAAGACGGCGCGTCGCATGCAGGTCGCATGCAGGTCGCATGCAGGTCGCATGCAGGTCGCATGTCGCTGTGGCTAAGTTTCTATCTGTAGCGCTTGTTTTGCTCAAACTTTCAGCTCAGTGGGGCGGGTCAAACCTGTGACAGGATATTTACTCGCGGGTAGGGAGGGGTGTCACTACCCGATCCATACCGGAAACCCGATCCGTTCCATGCATGCGCAAATGTTACGTCACTTCCTCACTTTGCCAACATTGCGACAGTGACAACAGCTCTGCCTTCTTTTCGACTGAGGGACGTTTAAACAATGGAAACCTCCGTATACAAACAAATTCATGCTAAATCTGGATTTAACAAATGGTTAACCTATGAATACCTTTAGAAAACATTTTCAAACATTAATTTTGCAACATTGTGAAAATGAACACTATGTCAGCAAGGGGCAGTATCCTCGTTCACTGCAGAGTAAACTGCCATTAAACAAAACAGAAGAAGAAGAGAACATCTGCACATGAGCAGTACGGATCGGGTAGGCCCGATCTGTACGGTCCGACGTTTTCTTTTTCGTTTTTATCTACATTATATTGAAATGTTTCAATATTGCAAACATTTTAAGAGATACTTATTATTTTTAACATCTTAACAGATACTCTGACCCGTAACTATCGTAAAATGCGTCAACCGGAAGTAGACGCCTTTCACGCATTCGTGGTACGGATCGGGTTTCCGATACGGATCGGGTAGTGACAAGGGGGTCTGCTGTGAGCAGCTTCAGACGAGACTAGAGCGGGCACACGGAATGAAATGCATCTGCCTGGACAGACAAACGCACCCTGGTGCCATGCAAAGCATGAAATAAAAGGACCAGCGCGAAAATAATGGCAAAACCGAAGTCCCGCGGTACAAGATTGTCCCGTGCAGGGAGGACCGAACGATCCGGGATTTTACCGCGTACCGTTGCATCCCTACTGGATTTAACTCAAAGCTTCTGCATCAGCACTGACCTCTGGGGTGGAAACACAAAAACAATAGTAGAGTCCTAAAAACCCTTATTGGATGTTGACACTTAATAACCTAAGAGGGAGAGTTCAAAACACTTAGGGGCTTAACCACAAACAAAGATCACTATCAAAGGTAGACACTCAGATATCGCCAGCACAGCTCTGTAGCAATATCAGACACAACAGGCTAAACAAGACCACTAGTACCAGAAGGGCTCAAACAGAGTGATCTGAGTCCCACACAAGTTTGGTCCTCTGAGGCTTTTGAAGACTCCTCTGCTGATCCCTGACTGGGATCAGCTGTGCCAGCAGCAGCAGAGGAGGGACAAGGCAGAGGCACAATGCAGCACTGCCCATGGTGCTGAGCAGGAAGAGCGCGGTCCAGGATAACAGGAGCGACAGACAAACCGCACAAGTCTGATTCCAGTCTATATTCAGTTGTTGACAACTTCAGGATTTCTTCCCACTGGGACCTTCTGACGTGACAGATCCATGTTTACCACCTCTGCCACCGTCTCCCAGGCAGCATCCATTCTTTCATTGGTTACTCCTGAGCTGAGAGAACCAATCATCGCTGTTTGATCTATGAAACACACGGTAACACTCGTACGCATGATCCTCCGCAATCGAGTGATGATAAATCCCACCTGTGCGTACCCAGGTGCTCGTGTCCGTTCACCGTGATTTACAAACAGGAATACCCTCAATTAACCATTTTTGGTCACACCACGTCTTCAGCTCAAGAGGGGATTCCCTGTGTTCTTCCTGGGGAAAAAAAACTTTATTGACAGTGAGAACGAGGCACTGGCTGCTGAAGTAAGGAAGTTCTGGGGGTTCTCGTAGTTGTCAATAATTGAATATGGACTGATACCAGATTCACGTGGTTTGTCTGTCGCTCCATAAAGGTCCCAGATCACATCATAGCTTCAGAAGGATCTCCTTCAGGAAGTGGTATCTGCTCAGGAGCCACTCTGGATTCTCACCAGTGTGCTCACGGAAGACGCGGTCCCTCTGGAGTGCACGCTCTACCAAATCCTCCAATAACACCAGATGAGCCACGCTACAACGTCAGAGTTCCGTCTTTTATTGGTTTTAGCATCAGTTTTGTGACAAAGCTGTTTTTTCACCAACATAATTGTTTACTGGGTAAAATAATTAGTGGATGAGGAACATGTGGATGACTGGGACCTTCAGCGTTGCAGTTCCTCTGTTCTACCACTAGATGCTGGTCGTACGCATGGTCAGAGCGTTTCTTATGTTTAGGGACATTTTCACGTGCAAGTACAAAATGATGAATACCACACGATGTGTAAAATTATTCCTACACACAGAATATGCACAGATCAGTGCGTAAGTACGGTTGATTAATGGATCGTAAATCCAGTAGAGTAACAGAGATATTGGTGGTTTGAGAAGAGAATGAAACACTTCACCTACTCACCAACTCAGCTCTGTGACTACCTGCTACGCTAACAGATCAGCTTCAATCCCCCGTTCTAACTCAGTCATCACTTCACACGAGATCCTTGAAGACGGCGTCTCAGGTCTGGAGGTCTTTAAACAACATTTATGGATTTAAAACTGATTATTTTCACTGACTAACTTTTATTGTTACACTGCTTCACCAAATGTTTAGCAGAGAGAATATTTCATGCTAGGATTCCATTTTCAAACAGCAGGCGTATGTTAGAAAATGTATTTAAACTCACTTCAATGTTGCCAGGAGAGAAAAGGGACGATTGCAGGAAAGCGGATAAAAGAGTCTGAACAATGTGAGCTGACATTATGTAAATGAATTTCTCTCCCTGGGATGTCTGTGCAGTGAATAGAGTCAATGAAAACCTTTCAGACACTTGAGCATTCACAGGAGTTTGCAGATGTTTTTTTCTTATTTTACATGATTAGTATTCAGAAGTTGGTTGATCATTTTACTGAATGGAAAGGAGAATATTCATATGAAACAATCTGATTTGTTTTTTCTGCTCCTGTTAATAACGTGGATGAAGCTGGCCCCCCACTCACATCAGAAATTCACACAACTAGGTGGAGTGGTTTGTTCTGATTTGTGCCGTTAAAACCAAAGACTGTATTTAAATAAATGGGTTAAAACGGTCGTTTGTGCTGCTGTGGTTTTTGACATACTCAACATTAATTTTATAGGTCAACCAGGGGTCACCAGCCCCCCAGGTAGGTCCAAAATTAATCAGACCAGTCTACGTTTTTAGTGCTACATTTGTGCCGTTAAAGGGACACTTTGCAAATTTTTAATATTTTTAAATCATGTTCTTGAGCCAGTTTGTGCTAAAATGACCCTTTAAAGGGTTAATGAAAGGCCACCCAGCCCCTGTCGCCCCCTGTGGCCAGAATATTCCACTTGCAACTTCACAGTTGCCGGTCCGGTCTGCTGGGACTTAGAAAAATTCAGCTTGACCTACCTGGTGCTGCAGTCTGCTTCCAGCATGTTTCCTGCACGTTTTAGATCATGAATGCAGCTTTAGTGACAAATCACTCCCGTAGAAACAAATGTAGGCTGAGGAGACATTTCAGCAGGTAGATTAAGGAGTTAAAAAGACGAACGCGCAGCGAGGAGAGATAACTTTTACATTTGCTTTCACCAACGAACACTAGGGGGTGCTAAAAACAAGCCAAAACTGACTAGTGTCCCTTTAAAACAGTCGTTTGTGCTGCTGTGGTTTTCGAGATATTAATAGTTTTATTTTGGGGAGATGACGTCACCAGCCACCCTCGATCAGGAAGAAGCTCATGGGTCATAACCTCTGCTACCAGAAGTAGGAGGGGTCACCAGCCCACCAGGTAAACAATACAAAAGAATGCACCATCTTACTGGTCCAGAAATCCTAGTTATCCACAGCTGTAGAAGTTCAATTATGATACTTTTTCTTCAGAAAAGTTTACATTGCAGTTTGCAATAAAGTAAACAAAGACTATCCCCACGACGATCTGGCTGCAGACATCAAGGTACCACAACCGGAAATGCCTCGAGCGGAAGGAGGCGGGATCATTACCTCTTTTGGAAGTAGGTTTTTCCGTTCAAAACTATTTTGAATTGTTGAGTATTTTTTTGTCTTTTTTACAAAAAATTCAGCAAGCACAAAATTATTTTTAAAGAACTTTATTAGTCAAACTTCTAACAAAGGTTCAAAGTCATTTCAAAAGGAGATTTTCAATGAATAGCCAGTTGAAAAGCATTACAATAAAAATGTTATATATAAATTATAATTAGGGGTGGGAATTTAACGCGTTAATTATGATTAATTAATTAGAATAAAATAATGCTTTAAAAATTAACGCATTTGACCCTTGAAGCCCGAGGGTCCCCCAATTGGGGGATGTTGAAGTTTAGCAGCTAAATCCATGCCCTAAATATCAATCTAGTCAAGCTGCACCTCTAAAGAAAGCTCAGAACCTTGGCTACAAGACCATGTAAACCTTTCTTATGTGCTCCAAACACAACTAGAACTACAATCAAATGAGTGATCAGAAATCCCTCTTCATGTGTTTTTGCCTTCATTTCTGTCTCTAATGATGCTAAATCAAATCAAATTGCACAAACATTCTATCAACCCATTATTATTATTATTATTATTATTATTATTATTATTATTATTATTATTATTATTTTAAAGACAATACCATCATCAAAATGTACTTAAAACAGTATTGTACTTTTAGGTCTGTCCTATTTTTGCCAGTGATATACATTTATTTTTCTCCTGTTTTGAATTGAAATACAATTTAAAAGCATTTTTTTAGAAACTAAAAGCTTGTGTTTACAATAATAATGTCAATGACTATTGTTTGATTCTCTGTCTCATTATTTTTAATTTAAAAAAATTGCTTTTGGGGCAAATTTTCTTAATTAGATTAAAATGCGATTAATCAAGATTAATTAATTACAAAGCCTCTAATTAATTAGATTAATTTTTTTTAAATCGAGTCCCACCCCTACTTATAATATTCACATGACTCAAAACCACAGCAGCACAAACGTAGCACTAACCACTCCACCTATTTGCGTGGATTTCTGATGTGGGTGGGGGGGCAGCTTCATCCACGTAAATTATTGTGATTTTTTTTGGAGGGATGATGAGGTGTTTCATTTTTTAGAAGAGTTTCTAAATAAATGAGGCCATTTTGTTGCGATTCTCTGAAAACCAGACCCAGTTTTATGTTCCTGCACTGTTTTGAAACTAACACTAAATAAAATAACTAATTCAAGCTTTTTCTCTTTAGAAGTTGAGCAATCACCTTGAGTTCAGGCTGTATTAAAGCTTGATTGATTTATTATTTCCTTTTCAACAGAAATTCAACACTCATCTTGAGCAACAAAGCAAAAAACTAAGTAAGCATCAGATTTTTGGGCCTCGGATAATTCCTTTTTGACATCAGAAGACTGAAGGGCAGCAGCAATTGATTATGTAAAGTAGTTAACTTCAATTTGGCTCACTTCACTCTGATTCTTCAGCTGATGCCTCGACTAGAAGAGTCAGAATTTAAAGGTCTGTCCTTCCATCTTGTAGCCTCAATACTCAATCATCTCCTAAACCGCTCTACCCTCAGAAGGGCTGCCGGAGCTGTCGCCTATCTCCAGCAGTCATCAGGAGAGAGTTTTCCACCTTCTTTTCGTTCCACAGACAGGGATCGGGAAGAATTGGAGGAGAGATTTGGTTTTGGGATTTTTGTTGAAGACAAATTAACAAACGGAGATAGGCCAGAGTGGCGGGTAGGCCATGGCTACATGGCTAGAGAATATGCTGCTGGAGTCCACAGAAACGCAGCAGCATCGTTAGGAACAAACGGCCACACCAACAAAACCAAGCTACTTCAATTCTAAAGGGACACTAGAAAGTTTTGGCTTGTTTATAGCACCCCCTAGTGTTCGTTGGCAAAACCGAAAGTAAAACTTATCTCCTTGCTGCGCGTTCATATTTTTAACACCTTAATCTAACTGCTGAAATGTCTCCTCAGCCTTCATTAGTTTCTATGGGAGTTATTCATCACTAAATCAAACACATCAGCTGTGTTCATGATCTAAAACATGCAGGAAACATGCAGGAAGCAGACTGCAGCACCAGGTAGGTCAAACAGACCGGACCGGCAACTGTGAAGTTGCAAGTGGAATATTCTGGCCACAGGGGGCGACAGGGGCTGGGTGGCCTTTCATTAACCCTTTAAAGCAGTGTTCCCCAACCCTGGTCCTCAGGGCCCACTGTCCTGCATGTTTTCCATGTTGCACTTTCAAACAATAGTGTTTCCCTGCTGCCACACACCTGACTCAAATGAATGAGTGATTAACAGGCATCTGCAGCACTTGAAGTCCTCCTGAGGAGGCAATGCAGATCAGGTGTGTTGAAGCAGAGACATGGAAAACATGCAGGACAGTGGGCCCTGAGGACCAGGGTTGGGGAACACTGCTTTAAAGGGTCATTTTAGCACATACTGGCTCAAGAACATGATTTAAATATGAAAAAGTTGCAAAGTGTCCCTTTAAAATCAGTTCTCTGCACATTTGGGATGAATTATTTTTGTTACAAACATAACCTCTCATACTTTAGCTTTGGAGGGTGTTCCTGTCATTAAGGTCAACATTTAACTGGTCTGAGATCAGAGTGATAAAGCAGTCTGTACTAACACTATTCAACAGTGTCTAAACAGTGTTCACACAGATGGGTTATTGATTTCAGGTTACAAGTCTCCACAAAAGTACATTTTTATGTCCAAGTGAAGAAATCATGTCCACCCCCAAAGATAAAAGAGCACATGTAAGAAGCCTCACCACTGTGGGGGGAAAGGTTTTAAAAAGTGCAAACACTTACGGGTTCTTAAATGTATTCTTTAACGTGGTGCAGTCTGTAGCAGTTTGTCCATCTTATTGACAGTCTTTGGCATTCTTCTTACTTCCAATTGTTTGAAATCATTCCTTCTATCAGCTGGAACTGTGAAACACAAATGAAGTAGCAGTTCCCATGCTGGGCTGCTCTATTGATTGACACAGTTGCTCTCAGAGTTGCTCATCCTGTCATTCAGTCAGTCGGCCGGCCGCTCCCAGACACACCGAGGATTATCGGATCCCTTGTTCTAGTCGTCACTGTCATATGGAAAAACCCAGTCATCATTTGACTGTTATATAAGATGAATGTTTGAAGAGCTCCATCGATGTCCCTCATGCATCATAATAGGTCATAATCTATTTTTGTGAGCGTTTGCACAGGCATCACGGTGGTGAATATGTAATGATCTGTTGGTCAGTGGCGCATCAACACGTGAAAAGAAAACATCATGAGCATTTTGTGAGGGGAGTGGATTTAGAATACATTACATCACCTCTAATTCAGTCACTGTTCTATCCACGCTCGCCAGGCTGTGTACACACTAAACCTGAACTGAATCTAAAAATGACCTTCAGCCTGTTATTAAGATTTAAACTAACTGATCAAGATTTCCTCTTCAGAAACACAACATAAATAAAAATGTAAAATAAATTCCAGAATGCTCTGATAAGTGATTAGATGGTTTTCATTCATTTTAAAGTCCCCCTTTTGTCATAAAGCCATCCTATATGTGAATATATAGGACATAGCTAAGCAAAATAATTTTGCTTCATCAAATGACTAGAGGCTAGAAAATTAACTTAATCTGCCCAAAACTGATTTCCACTGGATTTGTGTGGCTTCAGTGAGTCCAAGAAAGTCCAGCAGCACCAGAACCTAATTCAGCTGTGGAATCAGGGCTCCACCCGGTGTGAGAGCATCTGCAGCTCAGTGAGGAGACTTCTGGAGGTCCTGGTGTCAAGAAGGGCAGCAAAGAAGTCACATCTCTCCTGGGATCAGACTGCTGAGGACTGGAGGAAAGTCATCTTCTCTGATGGATCTCCTTCATCATCGTTTCGAGCTTCTGGACCCAGCCAGCACACATAGGTGGGCCCCATATGGAATCTATATGGGCAAGCCGTATGGGTCCCACCAGGGTTTGTCCGCAGTTTCCATGGTGGCCCCATGGGGGTTTGCCCGTGTTTGAGTCAAACCCTCTGAAAACCCATGTGGGGCCCGTTAAAATTTATGTGGGCAAAAATCTTTCTGTGCAAACCCCCATGGGGCCACTGTGGAAAATGCAGACAAACCCTGGTGAGACCCATACAGCTTGCCCATATAGATTCCATATGGGACCCAGCTATGTGTGCTCGCTGGGGAGAAGAACAGGTGAGCGCTCCAATCAGTTCTGTGTCCTCCAACAATAAAGCATCCTGAGGCCATTCGTGTGTGTGTGTGTTGGGGGGGGGGCTTCTGAGCCAAGGGAGTGGACTCATTCCCAGTTTAACCTCTGTCATGAATAGAGAATGGTACCTAAACATCCTCCCAGAGGAACTCCTCCAACCAAAACTCCCCAGACCTGAATCCCACTGAGAGCTTGTGGTCCATCCTCCAGAGGCAGGAGGACGAACACAAACCCAACATGGATAATGAAGAATGAGCTAAATCAGTCAGGATCTGGACCCGCAGCTCAGGGTGGACCTATTGATGTTTTTATTGGAACAATTAAAGGTAATGCATACGATGTTTCTGAATTTCAGGAAAGAACCGCCCCCCACGTTTTGAAAAATGTGCAACACCGAAGAGTTAGAATACAGTTGTAGACAACTTCTGCCAGCGGTAATCTGAAATGCATTTCTCCAAACAGCATGTCGAACTATAGCTTACCTGTCGAACAGAAAACCAGCGACAGCAGCGTCTGTGGGGAGCCCAGCCTTCTCTTTCAGCACATGAAACGTATGCATGCGCAGGAAGTGAAAACTAACCCAGGAGCGAGCACGAACGACGGCCTTGCGTTAGCTTCACCAGAATGGTTGACAGTTATGCAGACCAATGCTTTAGATCAGGGTTTCTCACCCCTGGTCCTCGGCGCTTCCCAGTCCTGCATGTTTTCCACGTCTCTGCTTCAGCACACCTGATTTACATATTTGCATTGCCTCCTCAGGAGGACATCAAGTGCTGCAGAAGCCTGTTAATCACTTCCTCATTTATGTCAGGTGTGTGGCAGCAGGGAAATAAAGATGTTTGAAAGGGCAACAAGTAAAACATGCAGGCAGGGGGGTGCTGAGGACCAGGGTTGAGAAACACAGCTTTAGGTGATCCACCTGGAAGTAAAGAACATCCGCAATACCTTTAAGCTGACTAATACCAAGTGGTGCCATAATACTGTAATGTGTACACTCAAAGTCATTATTATTATTTACTGAACTGAAATAAAGATTAAAAAAAAAGTTGTGTTGCAAAATTATTTATACATCCATTCACCCCATTCATGTATAAATAAATGTAGTTGTCTGTCTGATGTCTTAAAGTTTGGGCATACAGGACAATGTGCTGCTACAGAGATACACTCACAGAAAGAGCAGTGTGCAAGCTCAGCATCGGATTCTTAGTGCTGACAAAAAAGAACAAAGGCAAGACAGCAGCTTGTCATGCGTGTAATGCAAAAACTCCTAGAGGTCAGGGCTGTGTTTATCCTACAGGTTTACCTACAGAGAAGAAAACATCAGGTGCTTTAGCTGTTCTTCACATTTAATCCACTTTTCCTCCAAACAAACCAACAGGAGCTTCATTATGCTGTATCTTTCTCTTTCTGTGCTCGTTGTGAGAGCTCCACAGTAATCAGATTACAAAGTTTTGTCAACATTTAGAAGTAGACATTTAAACGTGACATGGCAGCAGATGTGTTTGATCAGAGGGAGAGAATCTGTGATGAGATTATAAATCAAACTAAAGGAAAAAGCTGCAGCGTTGCCTGCTAGAGCCTCGTCGTGTGACCTTACGCTCTCAGACCAGGTACAACAGTGGGAATGCTTCAGTGAGACGTCTGGTACCAGTGATGGAGACTGGATCTGTAAATCTGTTAAATGCTCATGCTGACTATACTTTTGTTTGTTTTTTTTGGTGTAGATGCTTTTAGCAGCATGTCTGGTAAAACAAAGGCAGCTCTTGTATTGTGTCATGTGGGTTTTCTCTGGTCCCACACAACTGCATCAGGATAAAGTGGATATTTAAATCTGAGCCTTTTTATGAGCCTCTTCACACACAACAACATAAAATAAATTGATGGAAGGTCTTTGGACAGACTTGATGAGGTCCTCAGGAGCTTGTTAAGAACAGAGCTGGCTCTCCTTTATGTGTGATTAGGGTTGCCAGTTGTGCCTTGAAATAGGGAATTGTCCTGTATTTAACTCTATAAAGATGTGTTAAGCCTACTGCACACTGGAAGCATCAGAGTCGTGGAACTGCAGCGGATTTGATAGCAATTTTTGCTGCTTGCCAGTGCACACCGGGAGAATCTCAGCCGCGAAGAGGCTTCACCGCCACGCTCCTCAAAGGACTCGCGAGATCACAAGATCCTTCGAGACTTCAGAGGTCACGGTTTGTTTATGCCACTCACATTTGACATTGCTGTGTGATGTCATATATAATGTTGTTTCTCTCTACTGCCAGGATTAAAGGCATGAAAAACACACTGCTGCACTTCTTGAACGATGCAGGGAGTAAATAAGCCGCGAGGTCACGCGTATAGACGTAATCTACATACATAAGAAATCACATCGCTGCAATAGACTTTTATTTTGAAAATTTTCGGAGGTTGTACACTGAAACCAAGTGTGATTTCCTGTCTAGCCATATGTTAACTGCGGAAATTGATGGGTCCCAGAAGCGGCACGCGGCAAAAATAGAACTCGATCCTATCTTTAGCGGCGTGTCGCTTTTGGGATGCACCTGAAAATTGCAGCGTTGCTGTTGGTTTGAATCACCCCCACAGACTATAATGGATTCTATTTGAAGCAGCGACGTTCCGATGCCATTCCGCGCCGCTGATGCTTCCAGTGTGCAGTAGGGGTTACTTATTACATCAATTAGAAACATTATTTATTCTATAGCTTTACTAGTCAAGTTTATTTACAACCATAGTTTACCAGTTTAACCTAATACAGGTGGACACCGGCGGTTAGGGATGCTGTCAAGCTGAAGAAAGAGTCCTATCAGGTCTTTTTGGCCTGTGGGACTCCGGAGGCAGCTGATAGGTACCGGCAGTCCAAGCGGAATGCGGCTCGGGTGGTCGCATAGGCAAAAACCCGGGCATGGGAGGAGTTCGGTGAGACCATGGAACAAGACTTCCGTACGGCTTCGAGGAGATTCTGGTCCACCATCCGGCGTCTCAGGAGGGGAAAGCAGTGCACTACCAACACTGTTTACAGTGGGGAGGGTGTGCTGCTGACCTCGACTCGGGACGTTGTGAATCGGTGGGCCGAGTACTTCGAAGACCTCCTCAATCCCACCGGCACGTCTTCCAGGATGGAAGCAGAGTCTGGGGATTTTGGGTTGGGCTCTCCAATCTCTGGAGCTGAGGTCACTGAGGTGGTCAAAAAACTCCTCGGTGGCAAGGCTCCGGGGGTGGATGAGATCCGCCCGGATTTCCTTAAGGCTCTGGATGCTGTGGGGCTGTGTTGGTTGACGCGGCTCTGCAATATCGCGTGGACATCGGGGGCAGTTCCACTGGATTGGCAGACCGGGGTGGTGGTCCCCCTATTTAAAAAGGGGGACCGCAGGGTGTGTTCCAACTACAGGGGGATCACACTCCTGAGCCTCCCTGGTAAGGTCTATTCAGGGGTTCTGGAGAGGAGGGTCCGTCGGATAGTCGAACCTCGGATTCAGGAGGAGCAATGTGGTTTTCGTCCTGGCCGTGGAACACTGGACCAGCTCTATACCCTTGGGGGGGTCCTGGAGGGTGCGTGGGAGTTCGCCCAACCAATCTACATGTGTTTTGTGGATTTGGAGAAGGCGTTCGACCGCGTCCCTCGGGGGGCCCTGTGGGGGGTACTCTGGGAGTATGGGGTACCAGGCCCCTTGATACGGGCTGTTAGGTCCCTGTACGACCAGTGTCAGAGCTTGGTCCGCATTGCCGGCAGTAAGTCGGGCTCGTTTCCGGTGAGAGTTGGACTCCGCCAAGGCTGCCCTTTGTCACCGATTCTGTTCATAACTTTTATGGACAGAATTTCTAGGTGCAGCCAAGGTGGTGAGGGGATCCGTTTTGGTGGCCTAAGGATCAGGTCTCTGCTTTTTGCAGATGATGTGGTCCTGTTGGCTTCGTCAGAACGTGATCTCCGGCTTTCGCTGGAGCAGTTCGCAGCCGGGTGTGAAGCAGCTGGGATGAGAATCAGCTCCTCTAAATCCGAGACCATGGTCTTGAGTCGGAAAAGGGTAGAATGCCTTCTCCAGGTCAGGGACGAGGTCCTGCCCCAAGTGGAGGAGTTTAAGTATCTCGGGGTCTTGTTCACGAGTGAGGGAAGGGTGGAGCGTGAGATCGACAGGCGGATTGGTGCTGCATCTGCAGTGATGGGGGCGTTGTACCGGTCTGTCGTGGTGAAGAGAGAGCTGAGTCGAAAGGCGAAGCTCTCAATTTACCGGTCGATCTACGTTCCTACCCTCACCTATGGTCACGAGCTTTGGGTAGTGACCGAAAGAACGAGATCGCGGATACAAGCGGCCGAAATGAGTTTTCTTCGCAGGGTGGCTGGGCTCTCCCTTAGAGATAGGGTGAGGAGCTCGGTCATCCGGGAGGGGCTCGGAGTAGACCCGCTGCTCCTCCACATCGAGAGGAGCCAGTTGAGGTGGCTCGGGCATCTGATTAGGATGCCTCCTGGACGCCTCCCTGGTGAGGTTTTCCGGGCACGTCCAACCGGGAGGAGACCCAAAGGAAGACCCAGGACACGCTGGAGAGATTATGTCTCTCGGCTGGCCTGGGAACGCCTTGGGATTCCCCCGGAGGAGCTGGCCCAAGTGGCTGGGGAGAGGGAGGTCTGGGCTTCCCTCCTTANTTAACCACAGCATCATTTCGTGAGCGCTCCCACCTTCTGTCATGCATCTAATCCCCTCAAAGTCCTCTATGTGAGCAGTAAGCCCCGCCCACCGCAGGAACGCTCAGGCGACGGTTTGTCTTGGCAGCAGATGGTGGCCCATTAGACACACTTTCAGAACACTTCGCTGCCCACCGACGGTACAGCAGCTCTCGTTGTTTTGCTGTGACTCATCCTCTCTGGCGCCGGTGACATCGCTGTGGTTTGATGAGGAGATAATATGAGGGGGAGGAAAGTGGAGAGCAGGNTGTAGCCCACCTTTACCCTCTGGATTAGGTAAGGGCTCCCTAGATTCAATATGTAGCATTAAAGATTAAAATGTCCCTTTGAAATACTGTACCTCAATTCCTAATATATTCCTAAATAATGTTATTACTAGTTCCCTTTGACTCACAAAGTTTTACTTAACACAATAACCAAACGTAGTTAACTTTTGACCAGTAATTTACTGAATTATTAAATTTAAACAACATAAACAAATACATAAACTCAAACTTCAGTTATGACTCAAATATGTGAGGGGCCCACTCACCATTCACACACACAAGCCGGCTCCTACCACTATAAAAATCCTCAAAGTTGCAGGCCTGAGTGAAGCTAGGGAGCGGTGAGGCCCAAAACAGAATGACCGCTTCACTCTCAGTAGAGCAATCAAACAAAAAGAGGTACCTGATTTTGTAGCTTAATGGACTCAACTCACAACCAAATCCTTGGGAAAGAAGCGTCAAACTGTGTCCCATCTGCTGTTCCTAGTCCAAGCTCACTCTCCAACGAGCGACGTCCGAGCACTGGTCCTGGTCCAAGCTCACTCTCCAACGAGCGACGTCCGGGCAAAAAGCATAAAAAATATAAAAAAGTAATCCAAAGCAGTCTCTAGCAGTCAGTTAACACGTCACTCACGACTTTCTTCACCTCCAGGCCGGAACAATGAAGCGGTAGTCTCCACAGCAAGCTGAATTAGCTAAACTATGCTCCAAGTGCTACCTTCACTTAGCCAGTGAAAGCTAACTGTCCAATAAACTGCTTTAAAGTCCTAATGCACATTAAACGTCAGGACAAACTTCGAGCTAAAGTGTCCACAAGTAGTCCAAGAACCATTAAACAAGCGTACATTACCGACCATTAGGTTAATGATCCAGAAACTTATTTAATTACTCTGCTTCGGACATGTGCGTCTTTTTCCCGTCCCTCTCGTCGTCAAGCTCTCACTTCCTCTTTCATGCAATCGCATCTTAGCACTTCCTTTTTCCAAAATAAAACCAAAATAAAATACATCAAAAGCATTTCAAACATTGCTTTCTTTTAACTTATACTTCACCACATACATGAAATACAATATTAATAATACTTTTAACATTTGATTAACTTCAGCTTTTAACCCTTTTTTAAACTGTAACATGCTTTATGAACTTTATTAATGCACTAACCTGTTTGTCAGGGTTACACCTTCCCCCTTCTAAATGTCCAATGTCCTCAGTGGACCAACAACCACTACCATGTGAAAGGTGCAATTAAGTTTTACCAATGTGTATTGTGATACCTCTATGTACTATAGTGAGAGGTTGATCTCTAGATTTGCCTGGTTGATCATAAGTCAGTCTGACAACAGGTTTAACTGTTCGTCTAGGTCTAGAATGTGTATGTGTCTGTTCTATGCCGTGAGGATGTGGTGATCTGGTATCCTCTTCACTGGGGACAGGGTCAGATTCCGAATCTGTTTCAGAAGCACTCTCTTGCACATGATCCTCTCCGACATGAGGATCTCCACTTGAGACATCATCATTCCTGAGTATTTCACTTTCTCTCCGTACAGGTATGTCACGAAAGGTTTCATTTTTCCCTTTGAGGATCTGTTCCAGGTAAGTGCTGTAGGATCTTTGTGGTCTTGCATATTCAAAGTCAGAAGAATCAGATGACAGCTCACTCTCTAATCTTGCTGAATGATCATCAGTAGTATGTTTACTGCGAAGACTCCTACGAGTAAGAGGCTTTGGTTGAACCTCTGCTACTCCATCTTGAATAGGGATCCTCACAAGATCCCCAATGGGTAAGAGATTGTCTCTGTGTAGAGTTCTCACTTTTCCATATCCATTTTGAGGTTTTAACTTATACACTGGTAGGTTTGGCAGTTGTTCAAGTATGACATAGGGAATATCATTCCAACGATTTTCTAGTTTGTGTTTCCCTTTAAGACCAAGGTTCTTCACCAAGACTCTGTCTCCTGGCTGAATGTTCTGGAATCCTAATCTTTTGTCATAGGCTTTCTTGTTACGAAGGTGAGTCTTGTTAGAGACATCAGCAGCCATTTTGTAAGCCTTTTGTAAGTCCTCTTTCAGCTTTGTGACATAAGCTGAATGCTGTGTCACTCCTTTGTCATCTGGGCCAGTGCCAAAGCATAGATCAACAGGGAGCCTGGCTTCTCTCCCAAACATGAGAAAATATGGTGAGTAACCAGTAGCGTCACATTTGGTGCTATTGTAAGCATGTACAAGATGGACAACATGCTGGCTCCACTGACGTTTCTTTTCCTGACTCAAGGTACCTAGCATTGACAGTAGGGTTCTGTTAAACCGTTCGGGTTGTGGATCGCCCTGGGGATGATACGGTGTTGTCCGAGATTTCCGTACTCCCAGCGTTTTCAGAAGCTCTTTAATGAGTTTGGACTCAAAATCTCGGCCTTGATCCGAATGGATGCGTGCAGGTAAACCGTAGTGAATAAAAAACTTTTCCACAAGAGTTTTGGCAACTGTGAGAGCTGTTTGATTCCGGGTGGGAAAAGCTTGGGCATATCTCGTAAAGTGATCTGTCACCACTAGCACGTTACTTATTCCTTTTGAGTCAGGTTCCATAGAAAGGAAATCTATGCAGACCAGTTCCATGGGGCCTGTGCTCACAATCTGGTGTAAGGGTGCAGCTCTTTTGCACGGAGTTTTCCTTAGAATGCACTCTCCACAGTTTTTTATGTACTGCTCTGCGTGTATGGCCATTCGTGGCCAAAAGAACCTGCTCCTGAGCATGTCAATGGTTCTCTCCACTCCTAAGTGGCCAAGATCATCATGCATTGACTGAAGCACGACTGACCTGAACTCAGATGGAAGTACAAGTTGGTTTGTCTGTTCTCCTGCGTGGCTAGTACTCACACGGTGTAATAATCCATCTTTCATGAATAGTTTTGCAATGTCTCTTTTCATAGCGTTCATTTCAAGGTTTGACTTCACATCTTTGGGCCACTTGCCAGAGTTCATAGCTTGTATGGTAGTCTTTATTACTGTGTCTTGACTTTGGGCTGTGATAAGCTCTTGTTTGGACATTTGGCTTAAGGTGTTGAGTTGCATACGTGTTGGGTAAGCATACACTTCAGGTATGCAATCAGGAGAAACTCCAAGTTGTTCAACATACTTGGGCGAGTCTTTAGGAGAATCAAGAGCTCCAACACGCTGGCAGATAGACTTAACGCCTGAGTGTGAGATACTTTGCCATTCTGGTTCCATCCTGGATAACAGATCTGCATCAATGTTATTCCGTCCAGGCCGGTAAATTACGTCAAAGTCATACACTGACAGGTCTGACAGCCACCGATGTCCTGTTGCATTGAGTTTGGCAGTACTAAGGACATACGTTAGCGGATTGTTGTCAGTGCGTACTGTGAAGCGAGCTCCATATAAATAGTCGTGGAACTTTTCGACTATTGCCCACTTTAAGGACAGGAACTCCAGTTGATGGATGGGGTAGTTTCTTTCAGAGGAGCTTAGTTTGCGACTGGCAAATGCCACAGGTCTCAGTCCTTCTGGGTATTCTTGATAAAGAACAGCTCCAAGTCCACTTAGGCTTGCGTCAACATGCAACACATATGGCTTGTTTGGGTCAGCGAAAGCCAATACTGGGGCATTTGTGAGACACTGTTTGATTCGTTCAAATGCCTCGGTACATGACTCATCCCATCTGTCTCCAAACGGTTCTCTCTCATCTAAGTAGGTATTGTTTGGTTTCTTTTTAGGACTTTTCCCTCGTTGTGTGGGGGCATATCCTTTAGTAAGGTCAGTCAGAGGGCGAACTATTGACGAGTAGCTTTTGATAAATCGTCTATAGTAGCCACAGAAACCTAAGAATGATCTTAATGTTTTCAGATTGTGGGGTCTCGGCCAGTTGGTAACGGCTTCTATCTTTGCTGGGTCAGCAGCAATGCCATCAGCTGAGACAAGGTGGCCAACGTACTTGACTTTTGCTTGGCAGAACTGACACTTATCAAGTGAAATCTTTAGGCCTACTTCCTGAAGTCGGTCAAGGGCTTTTAGCAGCCTTTCCTCGTGTTCCTCTAACGTTCGACCAAACACAATCAAGTCGTCTAAATACACAAGGACTTGCAGGAGGTTCATGTCGCCAACCGCTTTCTCCATTAAGCGTTGGAAGGTCGCGGGTGCTCCAGTGATTCCTTGGGGCATTCTCTCAAACTGGTAGAAACCCAGTGGACAGATAAAGGCAGTTTTTTCTTTGTCCTCCTCTTTCATGGCAATCTGATAATAGCCACTTCTCAAATCCAACACGGAAAACCACTTGCTACCTGAGAGGCAGTCAAGCGCTTCATCAATACGTGGTGTAGTATATTGGTCAGGTATGGTACGGCTATTCAGCGTGCGGTAGTCTATACACATCCTGACATCTCCATTCTTTTTTCTGACAATCACTATTGGGGATGCATAAGGGCTTCTGGACTCTTTGATGACATCAGCTGCCAGCAGTTTCTGAATGTGTCGGCGCACATCATCAATATCTGCGGGGGCAATGCGTCGGGAGCGTTCACGGAATGGTCTCGAATCTGACAGACGGATGCTGTGCTCGACACCCTCGGCTAACCCTACATCGAGCTCATCTAGGGAGAAGACTGCTGCTCTTTCAGTTAACTTTTGACGTAGCCTTGTCTTCCATGGTTCCGGGACTGGCGAATCTCCAAAGTCAATCTGACTAGAATCAAAATGCTCAGGCTTGGACTGGTGACCAGGCATTGTGGTAACAACATCAGCAACAAGGAGACGCCCTACAATAGTGCCAGCAGGTAAGTTTACACTCTTTATTGACTCATTTTGAATCAGAACTGTACATTGGTCATTTTCAGCAGCACTACTTGGCATTACCATTGGCTGAAGTAATACTTCTGCAGGCAGTAGACCACTGGCAGAGGCTTCAGCCATCAGAATTTCATTGGGGAATGGCTGGTCTAGCATAACAGTACAGAGGGCTTTAATACTGCTGCCTGCGGGTATGGTTAAAGATCCAGGGCCTTCCCATTTTACAAAGCCTACTCCATCATCCTCTTCCGGGTTTGATATGGGAATGCTTGTCTTTGTACTGGGGCATGAACTCTGAATGTCAAAAGCATGGGCTGAAACTCCAGGGATGTCACTGCAAAGCTGAGCCAATCGTTTCGAAAGACTGGCTTTGGCATTGGTCCCTATGATTACAGGTGTTTGATCAGGACCCGGTGGATCGGGGCAAATCAGGGCTAGAACTGACATGGTTGCTGGGGCTCCAACCACCTTCTTGGGGAACTCCATATCCACAACCACATAGCCGAGATAAGGGTAGCTAGAGTCACTTAGACCCCATATGTCGAGCTTGTTCACTGAGTGAATGGGCGTATTTGACAGGTATTTCCTGTACCAGGACTCAAAAATGATGCTAACACGGGAACCACTGTCCAAAAGTGCATCACAAAGGTGTCCATTTATCTTTAATGGCTCCACTGAGGACGGACCTATTAAACCATCAGGTATGCCTACAGGCTCAAGCAAAGTCACTGCACTTTTTCTCACTGTGCAGTCAGGATCGAGAAGGGGTGTGGCTTCAGCATTGGACTGTTGGTTATTGGTCTTGGCTTTCTTGAGAGCTTGGAGCAGTCTCTGAATAACTTTGCTTTGGTTTTCAGGTCTGTTACATTTTCCTGCCATGTGACCATTTTCTCCACAACGGTAGCAAAAGCGTTCTCCACTCTCAGTTAAAGACCTATCTGGTGTGTTCACTGCCATTACAACTTGTGGAGCTGCATTTTGACGTCTTGGAGTTGTTGAGTTCACTTTTTGCTGTAAGTGCTTGACCTGTTTTCTTAGCGCTATTACTTCAGGATCCAAACTTATTGCTGTATCAGTGTTAGCTGGACACTGTTCAGTTATTTGCACTTCAGGTCGAGGTTGAGTGACAAGTGCTGCAAACATTGACTTGACTTCTTTTATTTCTGCTCGCAGATGTTGTAGTTCTGACTGTTTGTTCTCTGCTTGTACTTTAGCATGAACAGTGTGTACTGACTGGTTGAGCTTTACTTTGGAAGCTTCGTATTCTTCCTCTGTCCGAATCTCTTTTAACAGTTCTAGGAAGGTTGGGGGCTTGGTTCGCCTTTCTCTTAATCTNCTTTCTCTCTGCATTCACAAAGTACGAGCACTTCATTGTCAGTATCACTATACATCCTTCCTCTGACTCGGACCCGCCCAAGACACTTAATAGTTTGCATTGTTTCTTCAATGACTGCAATTTCTGTGTTTTCAGGAACGACTATCAGCAGGGTATGACTCTCATCAAGTGCTTCTCCACGACACCACTTCTTCAGCTTGTGAACTAGTGTGCTTGCCATGTTGTACGTGTGTAAATGTGAATATCAAGAGTGAAAATATATCTTAATGTGACTGTTGGAAACTAAAGCACAGCAAATACAGACAAATCCTATTTAACCTCAATGCTATCCCAGCGGTGCCTCCATTTTATGTAGCCCACCTTTACCCTCTGGATTAGGTAAGGGCTCCCTAGATTCAATATGTAGCATTAAAGATTAAAATGTCCCTTTGAAATACTGTACCTCAATTCCTAATATATTCCTAAATAATGTTATTACTAGTTCCCTTTGACTCACAAAGTTTTACTTAACACAATAACCAAACGTAGTTAACTTTTGACCAGTAATTTACTGAATTATTAAATTTAAACAACATAAACAAATACATAAACTCAAACTTCAGTTATGACTCAAATATGTGAGGGGCCCACTCACCATTCACACACACAAGCCGGCTCCTACCACTATAAAAATCCTCAAAGTTGCAGGCCTGAGTGAAGCTAGGGAGCGGTGAGGCCCAAAACAGAATGACCGCTTCACTCTCAGTAGAGCAATCAAACAAAAAGAGGTACCTGATTTTGTAGCTTAATGGACTCAACTCACAACCAAATCCTTGGGAAAGAAGCGTCAAACTGTGTCCCATCTGCTGTTCCTAGTCCAAGCTCACTCTCCAACGAGCGACGTCCGAGCACTGGTCCTGGTCCAAGCTCACTCTCCAACGAGCGACGTCCGGGCAAAAAGCACAAAAAATATAAAAAAGTAATCCAAAGCAGTCTCTAGCAGTCAGTTAACACGTCACTCACGACTTTCTTCACCTCCAGGCCGGAACAATGAAGCGGTAGTCTCCACAGCAAGCTGAATTAGCTAAACTATGCTCCAAGTGCTACCTTCACTTAGCCAGTGAAAGCTAACTGTCCAATAAACTGCTTTAAAGTCCTAATGCACATTAAACGTCAGGACAAACTTCGAGCTAAAGTGTCCACAAGTAGTCCAAGAACCATTAAACAAGCGTACATTACCGACCATTAGGTTAATGATCCAGAAACTTATTTAATTACTCTGCTTCGGACATGTGCGTCTTTTCCCCGTCCCTCTCGTAGTCAAGCTCTCACTTCCTCTTTCATGCAATCGCATCTTAGCACTTCCTTTTTCCAAAATAAAACCAAAATAAAATACATCAAAAGCATTTCAAACATTGCTTTCTTTTAACTTATACTTCACCACATACATGAAATACAATATTAATAATACTTTTAACATTTGATTAACTTCAGCTTTTAACCCTTTTTAAACTGTAACATGCTCCATGAACTTTATTAATGCACTAACCTGTTTGTCAGGGTTACACAGGCAAAGTGAGGCGTACATCATGTTCATTACGAAGCCCTTTTGTCCTGATAGACTAATCAACACAGCAAAATGCCAAACGTTGTCCCACTGGGAGCATTTAGAGATGAAACAGGAATCCCCGAGGCTGTTTTATTGTAACTGGTGACTCATTTTTAGCCACTTTCAAAGCAATCAAATTCCGTTTTAAAATTAAGTTCTGATTTTATTTTGGCTAAAAATGATTTGATGATGAAACGTCAATTTCTAAAATAGTATTTTGTATGAAATCTTTAAAATTGGAATCGCTTTAGGACCCCAAGATCTTTTTAGCTTAATTAAAACTAATCCAAGTTTCTCCAAACTGAGGCTGTTCAAGGCACTACCTCTGACAGGTAATCAATCATAAAATAATATTAGATTAATAGTTTTTTCCCTCAAATCCAGAAGCAGGAGCATTAATCTATCAGTCAGATTGTTGGGAACAATCCATCCATAATCTTCCTGCGTTCCTCCTAGGAGTGGCTGAGCAGTTCGCCATCGCTGAGGCCAAGCTGAGAGCCTGGGCATCTCTGGATGATGAGTATGAGGAGGAAGACTCCAATGATGAAGAATCCCACAGCACTGGACAAACTCACAGCGCAGGTATCCTTCATCATCACCACGTGTCATCTCATGATCTTTCTCCTGCATCTCCACTCACTATCTTCTCATCCTCTTCCCCAACGGTCTGTCCATCCATCTCCAGGTGTTCTGACTCTTTGCTCCTCCCTTAGACGCCGCCACATCCGAGCAAACCGGCAGAGCGCCATGCCAACCTGAGAGCCGAGGCGTTGATGTTCCGCCCTCGGTTTGTCCTGTAGGCTCCAGCAGCAGCAGTCCGCTCTGTGATCGGCCTCCAACTGATAGTGACCTCCATTCATCTCAGACCACCTCACCCACTTCACGCAGCGACTGCTTGTGTCCATTCTTGGAGGAAGAGGAGGAAGAGGAGAGGCTGAACGGTCTCGAGGAGCAGCTCGGTCCTTTGCAAGAGCAGCACAGTGAGGTCTGCATCCACAACAAGCCAGAGTGGAGGTCTCGAAGCAGGAGCAGCAGGTTCGACTCCTGCTACTCCACCTCTCACTCCGAGTCTCCCGGAGAGGAGGATGAGGAGGACGAGGAGGAAGGCAGCGTGTTTCACGAGCTTCGAGTTTGGCACTGGAGCCCCAGGGGCTTCTTCTCAGACCGTGGCTCGTCTGGTGTGGCATCATTTGAGGAAGAGGAGGAGAGGGAAGAGGTGGAAGAAGAGAAGAAGGAGTATTTGATGTGATGTCTTGTTCTTCTTTGTCTCCTTGAGTCTGTGTAGATTCTGATGTGAATATTCTCCTCACATTGTAGACCTCTCCTCCTCCTCATCCCCTCTCCTCCACTGGAAGCCTTTTGTCGTTCATCCTCCAGGCCTTTCACTGATCCGCTGTTTCTCAGCTGTAAACAGTTTAAATGTCGGAGAGTTCAACGAGAATGTAAAGCTGTTGTTCAAACTGAGTTTTGTACATTTTTGTGCAGAGTGGTGTGTTGCTATTGGGTTGTTTTTCTATGGATATTTGGTAGTGCTGTTTTTTTTTTTTTATTTCATGCTGTGTCATGTGGGTTTGATATTGAAAGCCTGAATGTTCTGTGCATAAATAAATAAATATAATTTTTTGAAACAAGAATAGTTTCTATTTATTTTCCTCTGCAACAAACAACCTGAACTGGGAGAGAAAAAAAACCTTTCAAGCTTTTGATGTAGTTTTTTAATCATTCGTTCATGTACAAAAACAATTCCATGTTCACTGAAAAATAACAATGGCTGCGTTCAAATGCATAACTCTCCTATGTACAGTAGCATGTATGCGAATCATCTGTGTATTTTCATATGTACAAAGCATTTACAACGGTGCCATAGAAAGGGGAAATACTAGACTTATTGCTTAACTAGATACGCTGCAAATTAGCTTATACGCTTTCTGTATTTAAATCCTTACATTTTCTTAAATGGCAAGCACTACTGCACGTTCTATATGCAAACAAGACATTCAAATGTTTGCATGGAGGGAAAACAAGCCTGGTTTGAAAAAATGTTGGATGACGTTAAAATACATCAGTTTTAAGTTCGTATCAAGCACTCACTCACTCACACACACACACGGTTGGTTTCTGGGGCTTTTTATGGTAGTTTCATTTCCGAACGCTGCTTTAAAGCCACCCTGCACGTAACACTCAGCCGTAAAGACGTGTTAAATACCTACAGGCTGCATACGGCTCAGCGTGTGTTTGTGTGTGCTCTGTACAACAGCCAGCATTTTCCTGGAGCCCAGATGTTGCTCCTTTATCATGCATCTTAAACTCACAGATGTTCAGATAATGAGACTCGGCTGTCTACGTTGCAGCCAAACAATCCTACCTGTGCATTCAGTAAAACATGGTAATTACAATGTGCTTTGCTGCCACTTGGGGCCCTGTCGCCAGCTTTGGGGACCTTTGGAAGCTGCCTTTATTACCGCGTAAATAGATCACAGATAGTAGATTTTAGGGCCTCATATGGGAAAAATACTGATGATATGTGGGGACAAATGTTTGAAATTTTCAATAGTGCAGTCACCAATGTGCCTTTACTGCTATAATAATAATAATACAACTTTATTGCATATCAGCCAACATAAAAAACCAACAACACTTGTTAGAAACCAAATTTATTCCAAAACTCAATGCATTTGTGCCAAGCTAGTAAATAGGTAGTTTTACGCATTGATTTTGTGCTTTTTTAATAGTGTTATCGTTATTCTGTGCTTTCTAGATTATTTGCACCCCCTCCTCCTTCCACATCATATTTTTGGGATCAAGCTCACAGATTCTTTATTTCGGCAAATTAAATAAAACTGCAATTCAGACTAAATTATGAAAAACAAAGTGTTTCTTGGACCAGTGCAGGCGTCTACAGACACACAAACAAATACTTCAAAGGTAAAGCTGGTGATGTTCTATCTTATCATCGACAAATCTCATTTTAGAGACTGAACTAACCAGAACAATTCTGAGCTTGTGTGCTTATATGTTTGTCATAAAGACTGTGTTTATAAGCATAACAGTTTGGCTCACAAACCACTCTTCTGTGATAGTTTTATTAAACCAACGCCATATTTATGTGGAAATCCCTTCTAGTTTTATGTCACATGACCTTTGGCCAATGAGATGAGAGGCAGCTGAAACAGTAATTGTCTTAATATACATTTCATTTATCATCTGTAATTAAATTTGCAGCAAGTCTTTAATAAAAAGGAACAAAGTGCATTCCAGTTTCAAATTCAGAATGATTCCTTAGTTTAAAGTGACAATGTGTAGTTTTTACCATTAATCTCTGGAAATATCCATCGAAATGTTGTTGAAAATGAATAAAATGATGTCCAGTGGTTGAAAAATATTGTCGGCTTCATATTTAACCATAAAATTCAGGTCTAAAATACATAGGGCGCGGGTCTAAGTCTCTGAGGGACGCCATGTTCCCTTCTACGTGAGCCAGCTGAGGGTCCTGTGCCTGCTGATGATGCACATTAGATGATTGACTGGATGTACGACTTATGGAATTACCACATTCAAAAACATTTAGACACTAAGAAACATGAATTTAATAACAAAACTGCAAAATTATTTTCAAAACCTATGTGAAAGAACAGAATTGAAAAAGAGATGCTATATATTTTGGCCGAGTGGTATTGCCGTAGTGTGACATCATCTGCAGGCGCAGGACCCCGAGCAGATCCGGAACCTACACCGCCAGAAAACTAGGATCGGCATTGCTTTCTCTCGATGGAATTAACTGAAGGACTATCAAAGTCTGAGGAGTCACGCTGAGGTCGCATGCTTTCTGCTCGACAGGTAACATTTACCGTAATGTTTTATTTAAACTAGCGACAGTCATGGTGAAATGGTGTAAAACTACCCTGAAATGTATGTGCTGCCCCCCATCGCCAGGAAACTACACACCGTCTCTGGGATGGTAGTGTTACCCTAACCTTTAGCTAGTTAGCATGCAATATTCAGACACCTGATGATAAAAAGAATAAGTAGCAAAAACATTTCCTTTTATACAAGTATTTGACTCCAGTATCTTCTCAATAAAGCTGAATGACTGTCAGTATTTAAAATGAAATATAATGGCAAAAGCTCACTGTAGAACAGGATGGACACAAAGAAAGACTTATTGTAGGTGGCTTTTAGTCTAGAGTTTCATGTCAATGGTCTGCTCACATATACAAGCTTGGACCCTGTAGCAAAGTGCTCAAGAAATGCTGCTTTTCTTTTCCGGAAATAAAAGTGAAATGAGACAAACAAGCCTTTAAAATGTGATTAGGCAGTTAATTTTCAAGCTTTGTGTCAAAGAAAGTGATCATTTTGTTTAGTGCTGATGATTTGAACATCAACCACCTACAACCATTCCTGAGCTAACTGTACCTGCTAATGTAACCTGAAGAACCAGATGAGCTGTTTCACAGAACTTTTGGGGAATCCATCAATGTCATAAGCAAGCATCAACCAATCAGGTGAACCATTAAGTCAATGGGAGCAGCCATTGTTGATTGTCATCAAACCTGAAGCCTGCCAACAGGGTCCTGAGTGGTTTGTACTTTTGAGTTTTGTCAGCATGGATTTTAGATTTTAGAAATCTCGTGGAGTTCCAGCTGCTTCACAACCTTTGATAAACACTGTATAGGGTTCAAACTGAAATAGACGTTGTGGGAGGCCTAGCAATTCACCTGTTTTACTTTATGATCATTTCTCTAGTTTAAAGCCCATAATTAAACATTTCTAATATGCATCTCAATCAATAAATTCTCAGTTTTCTACTATCTCAACTTTATATTTGAAATTTCATCCATGAACTGTTTATGTGTGGGCAAAAACGGCCTCCATGGAACTTAAAGGTGCATCATGTAAGAATGAAGTAAGAATGACATCCTGTGGTCAAATGTGGGTACTGCAGTCCATTTTCAAAACAAACATGTCAATCTCACTCCTGTTCTGTGAGTTTCATGGCTGTTGCTAGTTAAGGCTCAGCACCCAGAAAATTCTAGAGGACGAGCAACGACGAGTCGTACACAGCAAGTTGATACATACGTAAATACATTTCACTGTAATATCAAGTTGTTTGTAATTGAAAAAGTAGCTTGAAACATTTTTAGAGCTGACTATTTGTTGCAAATTCACTGTTAGCATTTTTAGCTCAACGTTAGCCTCTAGCTTACTTCACCCGATATTAGAGTAAAACAAAAAGATGCCGTGGCTTCTTAGTGGTACAAGAAATAACTTCTTGGTCGCTCCTGTTTACTGGCCAACATACTCTGGTACTTCTGGAGTGAATTACAGATGTTGACGCTGCATCGTTAGCTTGGAGCAGACTCTGCAAACAGATGGCTCACAGATTGTAAACAAAGGCCCAATCCCAATACTCGCACTTGCACCCTTGCGCCCTTCAATTGCGCGTTCCCGGCCAGGGGTGCGAGTGCGTAGGGATTCTTAAGTGTGGAAGGTGACCACGCCCCTTTTGCACCCTTAATCCACACTTCGCCCAAGTCTGCATCGATGCGGACTTTGGGAATTTTGAGAAATAGGCTCAAGTGCCTTTTCTGGAAACATGTATTTTCACATGAAAGAAGTTAATTTTAAGACGATTAATGATATTTATTCATGCTCTGAATGTTTTAGACTAAGATTTAATGTGGACAGCAATGAACGTAAATTTTGTTTGTTTGAAAGTTGTTAATAAAGTTTTTAAAAAAAGTAGCACAAACAGCGACCGGCATCCCAGCATGCATCACGGTCGATGACGCAATGCTCCCTGTCCCGATTCGGCACACTTGTGTACTACGCACTCGAAGCCTTGCTGCACACACCTCAGTGCGAGTATTGGGATTGGGCCAAAGACTACGTCCCTCTTCGGCCATTTTGAAAGGAGAAAAACTGAAAACCCCCCAGCCGGCTGAGAAGGAAATTTGTTTCAATGTAACCTTCCTTCCAACATGACTGAGACATTAGACTGTTTTGTGATTATTTCACAGTAAAATTCTTACATATTGTACCTTTAACATACATGGAATGAGACTACAACACCATAAACAGACTTTGAAATAAAACAGATTCAAACCACTGATGGAAAACTTGGAAAATTTTAGTTTTGGTCTCCTCCAGAGATCTGTTCACTGTGATAAAGATACAAAATAAACCAGCTTTATCCTTTTCTCATGTGCTCATCACATGTATGGTAGAAACACAAGTGGACCTCCACGTTGGACCACTACAAATGTGAGAAACATCAAACATTACGAGGTGAGCTCATATCATTCGGATTGATCGTCACTGTGGACACTGGAGCACTCTCCCACAGGTTCTGATTGGTCCACGTTTACAGACAAACTCTCCTGCGGTGGTTCTGTTTCGTTTGGCTCCAGGGTGGGGGGGTCGTGGTCACATGTCAGCTCCGACTCCTCCGTGTGGGAGGGGCTGCAGTCAAAAGTAAACTCCGACTGGTCCTCGGTGAAAGAGGGGCTTTCCTGGAGCACCAGGTCCGACAGGTTTGTGACTTCGCCACGGCTGTTTTCAAAATGCAAATTTGCTTTGTCCGAGAAATTGACTGGAGCGTCTTTGTAGGTAAGGCCCGGCTTCTTCTCCACATCTGGAGGGTTGGGTTCCCGAGGTAAGGACAACCCTTTGTGGCGCATGCACAACTTGTGTAGTTCTGTTACCTCAGACACGTTTGTACTGTTCCCGCTGTCACGGAAACTAGCCAGAGGGGGGCGTACTTTCACTCCTGTCACCGTCACCGAGCCCTCGATGGCCTTCCGTAGCTGTAAATACAGACAGGCAGCGGGGAGAGGGAGCAACAACCACAAGCCAATAAAATAAAAGGGTCATTTAAATAAAGCTACAAGGTGACAATTTTATGAAAAATCAATGAATCGTGTTCAGACCTCTTTCAGAGAGACAACTCCGACCAGTCGTCCCATGCTGGTCACGTAGGCGTGATCGAGGCCCAGCAGGGAGAAGATGGTGTGAGTCTGGAAGAGGAGGAGAGTTGGGTCATGGCCTGAATACAGACTCAGAGGGGACGGATTTGCATTTCAGATCTAGGCTATGTAAACAGTCACACTGGGACAGGACTGTTTTGTATTTTTGGCTTTCAAAATGATCATCAACACGATGACCCAATCACCACACATGTGATACATAAACATTCAGAATTGATCATGGATTGACTTTAGAACAGAATGATCCTTTTGATTATAGAAGATGAACTACCATTTATTACATGTCTTAGCGAGATTGGACAGCGGAGACAAATAGGTGTCCTTTCAGCTGTACTGCTCCTTTAAGGATTCTGATCTCTATAAACTGGCTGAACTACTAGAGTGCCTATCAGCGATCACTAGCAGTCTAGAAGATAACTTCCTTCAGTTAAACTCTGAAAAGACTGAATGTCTGATCATTGCCCCTGAGAGCATGGCTCCTCGGATTAGTCAACAACTTAGTCATTTAGCTTCTGCTGTCAAGTCAAACTTGAAGAATTTGAGTGTTTCTGACCAATCAATGTCTCTTGAAGGCCACTCAAAAACGCTGGTCTGAAATGTTTTTTATCACTTGAGAAATATCTCCAAACTGTGAAGGTTGGTGTCAAAACATGAGCTTGAAATGGTTATCCATGCCTTTATCTCCTCCCGTCTAGATTACTGTAACACACTTTTCACATGTTTTAACAAAAAAGCCCTTGACCGCCTTCAGTTGGTCCAGAACTCTGCAGCGAGGCTCCTAACTGGAGCAAACAGAAGAGCTCACATCACTCCTATTCTGATGTCTCTGCACTGGTTACCCGTTAACTTTAGAATAATTTCATGGCTCTACATGGTCAAGCTCCTCCTTATGTTACTGAACTGTTAAAGCCTTATGCTCCAACTCGAGCTCTCAGGTCCACAAACCAGAACCTCCTACAAGTTCCAAAGACCAGATATAAAAATTGATTGCTCTTTTCAGGCTGTTGCACTCTGACTTTGGAATGAACTTCTTTTACATAGCCTAGATCTTTTTACATACAGTAGGTTTACATAGATCCTTATGTAGTATTGACAGTCTGGACACCTTTAAAAAGCAGCTGAAGACCCTTTTATTTAAAGCTGTTTACTTAAATCTTCTGTCTTTTCTTCTTTTTTTCATGATTTTTAAATGATCTTTCTGTCGGTTTATGATACTTTTGTAGTTTGATTCATGATTATTTTATAATTTTATGATCTTACCCTTTTATTTGAAACTGCTTCTAAATCTTTTGTGTTTTCTGATTTGAATTATCTTTCATTTTTATTTTATGATATTTTGCAGTTTTGGTTTATGATCATTTCATGACTTTTATGACTTGTTTTGTTGTTCTTTGTGATTTTTCTTTCTGTGATAAGTGCATGTGATAATCAGAAAATCAGTGACGCCCCCAGTAAAATTTCAAAAGGAGGGCCAGTTAAAATGTTGGGGGTGGCACACTGATTGGTCCCTGTGGTAACTCGGGGTGAATTTAGCATGTAGCTGTGCATTGCTTCTTAGGATTTTTTTCATTAAAAGCTATTAGGATGGATACTTTTTTTAATGGCGATATTTGAATTGTGATTTATTAAATACATTATCAAACAAAATAGTAACATTTGTATTGATTAAAGAAAATGCATGTATGATACATGAATGTGATTTGTCAAGGGGAACAAGTGGCCAACAAATTTTGTGGGGAGGCCATGCCCCCCCTGGCCACCCCTTGGGGCCACCACTGCAGAAAATGATTGCATTTAGGTTTCTTCAGGGTCACTAGCTGTGATTACACAGTATTTGCTATTTTCTTATTATTAGGTTATTATTTGTTTCTCGCGGGGTGTTTTTGGCTTTTTCATACCTTATGCAGAGATGTTTGCTCCACCAGCTGGAAGGGAGCAGGGTCAATCTTGCAGTTCTTGAAATCCACCAGCTCATCGAGCTTCTGATCCTCCCACTCGGCTACCTGAAGACAAATTAATGATAGAAAGTTTGATTTATATAAAAAAATAGCTTTTATATGTTGTTTGAGTCTCACCTCAGAGGGGGACATGCAGTCCTCCACTTCAGTAGAGTCCTGAAACTATAAAAAAAAATCTTTGTTCATGTCAGCTTTAATTCTGCATTAGTTGGTTGTTTTTGTCAGTTTAATAGTTAAACTGCAGAGTTGTGATCTTATAAAACTTCTCAGGTTTATTAAAGTTTCAGATGGAAAACTGATGCACATAGTTGGTCGTCAAACATTGCAGCTAAAAGAAAGTTTCCAGACAGCAGAATGAAATATAAACAAGTGCACGGTCACAGGAAAAAGCAGTTTAACAGATGATAAACTGAAACACGTTCACCGTTCATACGCACACGCTCTCTCTGCAAAGCCACTCTGACGCATCGGTTGGTGCACCACAAATATTTTGGTCCAGCACTTTACTATGTGCATGTTGCAAGGCAACTGTTACTAAGCAACGGTCTCTAGGCGGCAGACAGTCTTACCGCCATGGAGATCCTCACTCGTTTGGGCTTTCTGTTTTCAGGAGAAGCCGGCCCAGCCGGACTCTTCCCGCCGGGGGGAGAGAAGGCATCACAGCACAAGATTAACACAGATTCACACAAACTGGACAGTTTCTTTTGCTTTTCTTTTTTAAACGACATCACTGCAACAATTGGGAGAGGTCTGTGGGATGTGAGCGCAGTTTTACTGAAAGGGCATAATTACCGCCTTACGGATGAAAATGAGACACCCAGCGTTAGAGATACACCACCAGGAATTAAGCTCTGAACATCCCACATTTTACAGTTCTCCTTCGCTGTTTGAGTGTTTAAAAAACAGCATATTTAGATTTTCTTAAAGCAACAGATGACACTTTGAGTAACCTGTAAAATATGAAACAACCCCTAATAAAAAACTAAATGTATTCAGCTGATGAGCACTCAGAAAATGATTCCAGGTCAAGAAAAAAATTAAATATTATTAATAAAGTTAATAAAATATTTCATTTGAGAAAAATCCTATCTTGCATCTGTTTTTGCAGCAGCTTTTTTGGTGTTTTGGAATTTCAAAGATGTTGAAACTTTGATGAGATTATTTCACTGATTTTGTTGATCAAAGTGCAAGAAGATATTAAAATAAATTCTTCAGCCTTCATAGTTTTTTCTCAAACTGCTTTGGTGCATTTCTAATAGCAGAATTAAAATTCTCATAATTTTTAGTCATTTGTGCAAATCATAGCAGCAGTTTCTCATTCCTCACAACAAATCAAAAATGCTTTTGGACATTTTTTTCCACACAATTCTCTGCTGTTTCATAACATTAGCATTTGTTTGTGTCAAGCCAAAGTGATGAAGGATGAAGAGTCATTCACAAACTAACATGTTGAAGTTGTCAAAATCTGTCAAGAAAGTTTAATGCATTTTAAATTTTTATTTTTATTTTTTCAGAAAATGTATCCCAAACTGAAAATGTTTTCTCAGGTAATTCCTTCTCATCCGCTTATTCAGCCCCATCAGAGAGGCCCAAACTCTCCTCTCCCCAGTAACCTCCACCAGGTCTATCAGTGGGCTTTTTACTGTTTTTGCACCAAAGTGACCAAGAAAACTTGTAAACAACACAAGACAAACTATTTCAGATTATTTCTGTTTCTAGCCAACAGCCCAGTTTACCATAAAACCCATCATAATATTCACACCAGCAACAAATATTTGACTTGAACATTATTCTGCAAAAATAATTTTAAAATTTTTCGCTCACTTGCAAGAAGGTTTGACCTAACTTATTGAATGTTTTGTTTCAAAGACAAAAGGAGAACCAACAGTTTAATGAAGTAGAAAAAGACTTTTTGATTTGAAGCAGAAAGGTGAAACGGAAACATGCTAGCAACAATTTATAAGACTAAATTTACAAAAGATAATAGGAAAAAGCTGTTAAACTGTCAATTTATTGTTTCTATTTCTATTTATTTGCAATGATATTAAACAGACAATAAGATAAATTATGGGTAGTTGAGAAGTTTGACCACGTTTGGCTACTTTCTTGCACACTTTAATAAAACTCTTAATAATTAAGCTCCTTTTTTATATAAATTTCAACTCAGATTTTATTAATACAGTTCCTAAAAGTTTCAGCCAAAATGTAAAATCACTGATCCCTGCTTTGTTTTTATTCATATTAAAATCAATATACAAAATGAAATTACTAGAACCAAAATGAAAAGGGGACAGAAAGAAGAAAACTTATGTTATCTGCCCCTTTCAACTAAAACAACACAAATACAAATGAAATAACAGCATATGTGTAAATTAACTTATAGAACAAAGTGATTTCTGGACTGGTCGGCTAATACCATTTCAATTTGTGAAGGAAATAAAAGTTTCAAAAGCTCTGCAGGATTCAATATTGGCTTGTTGCCTCAAAACAACAGAATTTCTCACACTGTCTACAATATAATGTTCTTAAAAAAAAAAAAAAGCAGTAAAGTGAAGGATGTTGAAGGACTGGCAGTGAACTGTGCAGCCAGGGCAGAATCAGTGACAGAAGAAAGATTTCTGACAAGACACGGAAAAGCTCCGCTGCCTCTGGATGAGTCCTGCCCAGCAGTGGCAGGAGAGAGAAGCAAGCGCAGACTCAGAGAGAACACACACACTCACGCACGCACACACACACACACACACACACACACATAAATAAACAGTTCTTTCTCACCTCCAGCAGCTCCTCGTCCTGATCGGCACAAGAGAGAGTCTGTGAGCCTGGAGACAAAACACAACAAACATATTAATGTCTTCTCTGACTCGCTTCTTCACGAGAGCTCTAATACGGCGTCAGATACGTACTGTTTGGCGTCTCGGTGTTGCTGATGGCTGACACGGTTTTCAAGGCAGATTTCAGAGGCAGCTGAGCGTTGGAAACCACGGGGCTGAAGGAGGAAGACTCCTCTGTGGAGATCTACGTGGAAAATATATTAAGAGAAGACGCCAACACAAATGCATGCACACAGACACACAAATAAAAAAACAAAACAAGCACATGCATGCAAACAAACAGTACAGCACAGGTAAGGGCACAGACAACAGAGACAGAAAAACAGGTGGGAGTTAATGCAAAAGTACAGAAGATGGATAAAGTTCATACAAACACTTACCCAGTCCAAAATTTCTATCTGTGCCTTTACCTACTGCTACATGCTCCCCTCATGCTGCTTCTGATCCACTCTGCTGCTACACCCCATCTCAAGCCAGACCCCGCCCCCGGCGCCCCCGGACGCCTCACACCTGTTGGGTGCTCACCAGGAAGCGAACCCCTTGGCGAGCGCTGGTGTTGGTGGATGCGTTGAGGTGAATGTGGGTGCAAGGGGAGCTGGGGGAGCTGTCGGACGTCAGGCTGGGCAGAGGATCGTGGGTGCCGTTGTCCTGGGCCAGCTGGCGGAGGTACTCGAGCCTCCGCTGGCGGCTCAGCTGAAGGGAGAGCAGGGACTGGAGCTGCAGGCGCTCGATGGAACCCAGCAGGATCATGGAGTCTGAGAGAGAACACCAAAACAGGCTTAAAAAGATAACTACATTTTTTCGCACATTTAGTCTGTCATGGTTATTTTGTGGGTTGAAAACTGAAAATCTCAATAAACTTTGACCTAAACCCTCAGAAACAATATTATAAAATGTAGAATATTTGCTCAAAACTTGAGTTTATATTTTGGTTTGTGTCTAATTCACAGAAGAAGTGTTTCAATGTTTTTGTCCCCAAAGCAAAAGAGGAAGTAAGAGAGAAAGAGATCCCACAGGGCTGATAACCGCTGGCATCAACATTATTATTTTCTCAAATCAGGGGGGATGGGGAGGGGCTGGAGGGGCAGAGCCGTGCTGCTTCATCATTTAACTCAAACTGATGAAGAGGAGGAATTTTCATCCTCCTTAAACGGCTCATTGGTCCTGACATGAAGTCGTTATCTTATAGGCTCCATCTTTAAAAACAATATAGGATAGACTTATACTCAGAAAAAAATAATAAAATCCCAATAAAATTTGCATAAAATCAAAGGAAAAACAAACCTGATGCAGTAGAGCAGACATGAGGTATTTTTACTTATAAAAACATTGCATAATTGCTAGGGCTGCACAATATATCGAAAATTTATCGTTATCGCAATATCAGCATGCGCAATAGGCATATCGCAAAGGACAGAAAAATATCGCAATTAATGGTCATCTCAGGTTTTTGCTACACAAAATGCATTTTCTCAATCAAACAGAAGCATGAAGTTTTTGACAAATCAAATAGAGCCCTTCACCCATTTGGCCAATTGGTTGGGTTCTTATAGGTTAGATGCCTTGGTGCCTAGGTGGACGGCACTTCATTTGGATGGCTAGCAAACACCTGAGTTAGCTTAGAGAGCGTCGCAATGACTGAGGGTAAGACATGTGCGGAAAATGATAGCGAGAAAGAACTCATAATTCACACAAGTACTTTGCAAGACATGCCAAACACCCGTAGCAACCATGAGGGAAAACACGACAAATCTCCGTCGTCACCTCCAACGTCAACATAAAGATCACAAGTACTTTGCAAGAAATGTAATGTGAACTTGCATGATTTCATTTTGTTACTGTATTAATACTAATGATAGAGGATGGAGTGGTGTATCTAAAGTATATATACAATAACTGCAGATTTAAGTATTTGTTTATTTATCGCAAGTAATATCGATATCGCAATATTAAGCACTGTTATTGCATATCGCAGGTTTTCCTAATATCGTGCAGCCCTAATAATTGCTATTAAAAATCTAATCTGATTGTTTATTTTATTTTAATATCTTGATGATCAGCATCAGACGAGTAGATGAGATGAAGAACCAGTGAGAAGAATCTAAGAAACTCTTCAAACTTCAGTCCTCTGGAGTTTTCAGTTTTTTCATATATTGTTTTGTAATGTGCAATAAATGAGATGCTCTAATTAATTGCATTTCATCTTTAAAAAAAGACTTCTGCAGTACTTTTAACAGTTACTATCCTAAAAACAAGTTTTTGATGGAAACATACCTCTAGATTCCACCAGGGCAAGCGTTTTCAGATGACCAGTCAGCAGCATCTCCTGCAGGTCCCGGTATGAAGAATTCAGAGTGATGTACCGCACATCCCTGACCATGATGTCCTCCACACGGATATTATACTTCCTGAATCAGGAATGAGAAGCGTTAGAAGAGAGACATGGGAAGAGAGAAAGAGGAAAAAAGAGATCCGACTAACTCGTGATGTCCCATTCCCAGCTCTGGCAGATAAGGAAGCTTCTTGATGCGAATGATGGAGTCGTATAGCGATGGCTGGAGCGCCTGCGCCACGGCGTTGGCCAGGATCACCGCTATCATCACGGGCAAGATGTGTGAGATCTGACCTGTCAACTCAAACACGATGACTGCTGTGGACACAGTGTGGGTGACTGCTCCAGACAGAGCTGCAGCACCTGTGGAACGGAAACGAGAGCATCATAAAAAAATGTATCACGTTTAAAGAGTCAGGACAGGTTGGCAAAAAGAGGAATTTCAAGCTTAAAGTTTATAAGTCTGGTTTCTGTAACAAGTTATAAAACTGGAAGCTTGCAGCTAATTTAGTCATGCAAAAAACAGAAATAAAATGAGTCAAGCAGATTAAAAAAGTGTTACAAATGTAAAGAGGATATAACTGCTGGGTGTTAAAAAAAACCCTCACCTACAACAGCATAACCACCTGGAACTATGGGATACACGCTGCCATCTGCATGGATGCCATCAGGAAACATGGCTGCCATGATTTCTCCAACTAGTCTGCCAAATGCTGCACCTGTCAGTCACACACAGACACAGCAGGAGGTTAACCAGATCGATAGAAACCACCAGGGAGCGCGGTGCCATTTCCTCACCGATGAGAAACACGGGCATGAAGGCGCCGCACGGAACAGGCATGGTGGTGGCCACGGCCGACATCCAGAACTAGAACAAGGGAGGCAGAAAGGTTTAGAAATAAATCAGAATCAGATCAGATCTAAATGAGAACTGGTTCAGATTTATTTGATTTCAGAGGAAAAGAAAAATAAATGTTCACCTTCATGATGATGAAGAGGATGAGTGTGATGAAGACGTTGACCTGCGGGTGTTTCCAGGCGTGGTGGTGGCTGATGTAGTCGAACTCCTCCGCCACCCCCTGACGACACCACGTACGGTTGTCGAACAGCGCCACCAGAGACTCGTGCTGCGTCAGCTGACAACACAACAAAACAAAAACAAAGAAAAACAGCTGATTTAGGACTGAGAAGACTCATGCAGCCTGTCACGATCCTGGCTCCTCGACCTCCACCTCGATTCTGCTCACCCCTGAACTACCCACCTCAGACCCAAACCTGCCCCAGTACACCAGAAACCAGTCTTCATCTCACTAGTCATTCCCCTGAGCTCTAACCAGCTTTAGGACTCCACTTCCGATCATGCCCCGTGCCGAACTTCCTAAGACGTCACCAGCCCGGGACTATTTCAGGAAGTTGGAATCACGGCTCAGTCATCGTTTCGGCATTACATGCCTGACCCGACCCTGTTCCAGAGCTCCCGACCAGACAGTCTCGTCGAGACCTGCCAGTCTACACACCATCCCTGTCGACTACCAGTAAGTTGCTTCGCTTTATTCTGGAACCGCACGCGCTGTCGTTTTCATTTGAGCTGTGCCCGCGGTTCCTATAGTAACTGCGTGTCTGTTCAAACCCAGTGTCAGTCCACTCCACGCTTGGGTCATACAACCCGCCACATTCCAACTCATGCTTGAGTCTGTTCAGTCCAGTCCCAGCCAGATCCTGACACAGCCATCTTTAATCAACCTAAACCTGATGCTAACAAGAAACATATTGCCAAAAAGAGTCTAGCATGACTTCTTAAATGATTTTATTGTTTTAAATAAGTCAGATCACCTGTCTAAAAAAGAAGACTGCATGCAAAATATACAATTCCTGGTATAAGATGGAGGGGTTAATCCAGTTTTTTAACAAGCAGAGGAAGATTTCAGCTCTTAATTTGATTTTGTGTGTGTGTGCATGCATGTGTGTGCGCGTGCATTTAAATCTGCAGAAAGTTTTCAAGGTAGAGCAGATGAGGGGGGCTCACAAAAAAAGCAAAAGCCAATAATAAATAATTAGGTCAAGGATCAAGGATTTGAATAATAACTGTTGCAACTCATTGATGCTTGTCATACTTTCTCAAATAATGTTTATTTTCAAAACCTTTAGCTTACAACCTTTTGTTTGGCTTTGATTTTTTTGGGGGTCACAACTCTTTTCTCATCTTTCCATTATTTTAACTAACAGCTCTCTCCTTGAGGCCACGTTGCCTTGAATCAGACAGCTGCACAGGTTATTAAAATCTGAACGCTGCAGAATAATTTGCATATTTTGACATTTGCAGGTTTTGTTCTACCATTGCAAATTACAAGATGATCTTCTGTTGGTTTAGTTTCCCTTATGAGAGATGCTGTAATGGTTTCCACTTTCTGATCAGAAAGAGAAATGCACAATAATCTTACCAAATAGTTATTTTTCTGAGATGTTTTTTTATGACAAATCATTCTGCACAATTTATTTTTGCACCTTGTTGTCCAGGTTGTTAAACCTCTTTTCACAGTGATTTTTGTCCCTTTGTATAACAATGACTCAAGCCGGTGCCACCACTCCACAGTTAAGAGGGTCTAAATTTCCATAAAAATGTCTGAAAACGATCCATCCCATGGTGAAATACGACAGCTATTAAACAGTTGATCAAATACGATGAGCTGAGCCTGTCACCAGCTCTCACCATCAATCGCCAGGACAAGATTTCACACCGTCACACGCATTTTCTCACCTGTCCTGCCATGAACTGCCCAAAGCCCGGAGGAAACGTGAGCGTGGAGACCAGCAGGGTGACGAGAGCCGGGTACAGCAGCCGCCTGACAGGGAGAGACGGACTGTGGGGTCATTAGTGAGGCTGTGTGTCCAACGGTTTCTACACTCTGTAATAAAAACTCCTCCTCATGATGCGTCACCGTGATTCACAGAGAACAACATTAACTCTGACAGGAGGTGGGAAGGGGCTCCTGGGTCTAGGGGTTAATGATCAGATGCAAAACACAAAAAAACACCACACACAGAGGGAGAAAGGGTGTCAAACAGTACAATTATATCTATCTATCTATTAGGAGTGTGCAAAGCAGCCAGTATTTGTGTCTGAATTTGTATTTGCTAAGGGGGAAAAGTATTTGTATGTGTATATGTATTCAAGTAAAACTCAACATGGGTGTAAAAATCTATTTTTTTGCATTACACTTCTACACTATAACATAAACGAGAAGTGTAATGCAAAAAAAAAAAGGATTTTTACCTATTTTGAGTTTTACTCAAATACAAATACAAATACTGGCTGCTTTGCACACCCCTAATAGATAGTAGGGGTGTGCAAAGCAGACAGTATTTGTATCTGTATTTGTATTTGTTGAGGGGGGGAAAGTATTTGTATTTGTATTCGAATAAAACTCAAAATCGGTGTAAAAATAAATATTTTTTTGTGTTACACTTCTAATTTTTGTTAAAATGTAGAAGTGTAATGCAAAAAAAAAAAAGGAATTTTACACGTATTTTGAGTTTTACTCGAATACAAATACAGATACAAGAACTGGCTGCTTTGCACACCCCTATTATGTATTAGGGGTGTGCAAAGCAGCCAGTATTTGTATCTGTATTTGTATTTGTTGAGGGGGGAAAGAATTTGTATTTGTATTCGAGTAAAACTCAAAATAGGTGTAAAAATATATATTTTTTTGTGTTACACTTCTAATTTATGTTAAAGTGTAGAAGTGTAATGCAAAAAAAAAAGGACTTTTACACCTATTTTGAGTTTTACTCGAATACAAATACAGATACAAGAACTGGCTACTTTGCACACCCCTATTATCTATTAGGGGTATGCAAAGCAGCCGGTACTTATATCTGTTTTTGTTGAGGGGGAAAGTATTTGTATGTGTATATGTATTCAAGTAAAACTCAAAATGGGTGTAAAAATCCATTACACTTCTACATTATAACATAAATTAGAAGTGTAATGCAAATATATATATATTTTTACACCTATTTTGAGTTTTACTCGAATACAAAAACACATACAAATACTTTCCCCCCTCAACAAATACTGGCTGCTTTGCACACCCCTACTATCTATCTATCTATCTATCTATCTATCTATCTATCTATCTATCTATCTATCTATATCTGTGTGTGTATATAAATAAACTTGAATCAGGTCAGATTCTCACTTTCTTAGCAAGAACTTGTTGATGGTCTTCTGTTTCCTCATGCACTCCACAATCAGCCGGTTCAGGTAAACAAACAGAGCTCCACCGAAACCACAAGCAATCCTGCAAACAGGCACAAGTTTAGTGTTTTACTGTCATCAAAGCAAAACCAAACACAGCCTGGTTCAAGTCCATCACAAATGCTTTCAAACAGGAGGCCAAACAGCAATTATTCATTAAAATATTTGAGCTTCAAACACACACTGATCTGGATCCAACCTGTCCTTTCATGCCACAATTAACAAATGCAAATCAGCCTTCAGATTTCAGTAAACGTCTCATAAAAAGCAAACACCGTTTAACGTGGCGCCGCTTCAGAGGAACACACTCACCCGAGGATAGCGAACGCCGGCAGCTCCTGAAGGTCAAAGGGGAAATCCAGACGAAAACGGGTCTTAAAGAGAGCGGTGATTGTCTCTGAGGAAGAGAAGAGTGTTCTCACTCTGCTGGCCACACGCAGCAAGGTTTTAGATCATTTAAATTGTATAAATTAATAAAAAAATCAATGCATTTTGAAGATCTGAACACATTATTTAGAAGAAGACAAAAAAGGTCTGGTGCAGAGGAGAAACCACACAAACAAGCTGCAGAATAATGCTCGTTTCTTGACATGTTTTACCTTCCTCCTGGTTCCAAACAGCCAGCACCCTGAATATAAAAGCACTGAAGGTGGCAGCAAAGAAGCCCCTCCAGTAGTTCCTCACCGCAAAAAAGGTGGACGTGACTTCAATACTGAAGAGCACACCTGCAACACAAACACACACTCAGATACCTCCACACTGACACGGCACATCAACATCCGTCTAGCTGCGTTTCTCCTATCAATAAAAAAGTGACAATTTTATTTATAAAATTGTGATAGATCCAGTTTTTATAATTAGTTTATAATAAATCACATAATGTGTTTGTGTATTGATTATTTTTGCATAAGTGACTGTCACAGATGTCAGCATGTGTTTGTCTGAAAGCTCTTAACGAATGAGACAAGGTGTCAGTCATGCAAAACAAGCCCTGCATGTATTTGTGTGCAAAGGCATCCATCATATTTGATTTAAACGCTATTAATAAAAAAAGTAATTAAACAGAATAAATTCCAAATAAAGTTTTAATATGACTGAAAAATGATGCTTATTATTGTACGAAGCAGACCTGCGTCCTGCATCCTGCGTGTTTCACCGACTTGGTGGAGAAACAAAACATCAAATGAAATAACACAAAGCGTAATTCAACAGAATCAGATAAAAAGACCAACAAGATGAAAACTTGGCCTCTTAATGATGTTAGAGGAAAGGTCAAGAAGTTATCGCTGCACGCAGAAAAGAAAAATGGAAATTTGAACATTTCTATTTCCATAAGTGGGCGAGTCCATCTGCTGATGAAGAGGAGGAGCAGCTGCTGAGTGATTCATCACCTCTACTTCTAACTCGTTTAGTTATAGTTTCATCTGAGACTCTCCTGACTTAGAGAAAACGTCATGAATATGTAAATGATGAAAATGTGGCCTGGATGGGAACAAAGTCCACAACAAAACAGGTAAAAGTTCAAAAACTGCATGGCTGAGTTTAGATCTTTTCACTCCGTTTTAGTATTTTTGGACTAATATAACATCATTATAATTATATTACATCTATATAATCAATATTAAATCATCTTTTAACATATTTGTCTTTATATTATTTTATACCTCAAAACATTAGCCATTTTACAAATACTTGAAATTTTGTTTATCCAAACCATGAGGTAGTGCATTATTTTAAACATATTTTTACACATTTTAGAATGATTTTAAACATTTAAAATCCTGATAGAAAATGATCAGATTATGATAAATTTATATAGATAATTTTTAAATGTCGATTATAATCAGAATCAGAAAGACTTTATTTATCCCCTAGGGGCAATTGAAAAAAAAAAAACATCAGAGCAGCATAGCGTTGAAGATAAAAACAGGGCATAAACAAATAATAAAACAGGCAATAAAATGAGGTAAAAAATATTAATAATAATAAACAGAATATACAACATATGTACAGTTTTAAAATGCACTGATAAGTGAACAATCAGTGCATTTTAAGTGCATTTTTATAAGCTGGATTCCCCNAAAAACAACAATCATCTTTTATATTAAAAATAAAACTTAGGAGTATTTTTATCTGTTGTGATTATATAAATGTTCTAATTTTACTTATAATAAACTGGCAATTCAAAATCAATCAAAATAGATCGTTTTGGAATAAATGAACATATTGTGTACAAAAAGTGCTTCTGTTTTCTAAAACCATGGTATTAGTATTTTGAGTTTCCTCATTTGGACCGATTTATATAAAACACTGAGAAAAAACCTGCATCTCTACTGTTTGCAGATGATGCGACTGTATTAGATTCTTCAGTGACCTCTTTTCTAAATTGTCCAGTTTGCAGCTTAATGTCGTGACCGGGAGGAGAATAAAGGCTACTGCACACTGAAAGCATCAGCGGCGCGGAACGGCAGCGGAACTTCGCCGCTTCAAATAGAATTCATTATAGTCTATAGGGGTGTCACAAACCAGCCGCGACGCGGCGATTTCCAGACGCGTCCCAGAAGCGGAACGCCGCGCCGCTAAAGATAGGATCGGGTTCTATTTTTGCCGCGTGCCGCTTCTGAGATGCGTCAATTTCCGCAGTTAACATGGGGCCAGACAGGAAATCACACTCGGTTTCAGTGTAAAATGCCCGGTAATTTTCAAAATAAAAGTCTGTTACAGCGATGCGGTTTCATATCTATGTAGATTACGTTTATACGTGTGACCTCATGGCTTATTTACTACCGCATCGTTCGAGAAGTGCAGCGGTGTGTTTTTCATGGCTTTAATCCTGGCAGTGGTGAGTAAAAACATTATATATGACACCAAACAGCGATATCAAACGTGATTTCCTTCTTTTTGGTTTAATGGCGGACGTCATAAACAAACCGTGACCTTTGAAGTATCGAGGGATCTTGTGATCTCGCGAGTCGAGCGAGGAGCGCTGCGGTGAAGCCGCTTCGCTGCTGCCTCTCCCGGTGTGCACTGGAGTGCCGCGATTGTCGCGAGTAAACCGTTCCGCTGCCGTTCCGCGCCGCTAATGCTTTCAGTGTGCAGCAGGCGTAAGAAGTTCCAGATCTAGAGTTGGACATAAGCTGCTGACCCATAAAGGGAAGCTGAAGCATTGAGGGACTCTGTTTAGAACTTAAAAAGAACACGTGGCAGTTTTGACTTGCTTTTAGCACTCCCAAGTGTTCGTTAGTGGAAGTGAAATTAAAACTCATCTCCTCGCTGTGCGTTCGTCTTTTTAACACCTTAATCTAACTGCTGAAATGTCTCCTCAGCCTTCATTAGTGTCTACAGGAGCGGTTCATCACTAAATCAAACAAATCAGCTGTGTTCATGATCTAAAACATGCAGGAAACATGCTGGAAGCAGACTGCAGCACCAGGTATGTCAGCTCCGTTTTCTAAGTCCAGCAGGGAGCGGCCTGCCACTCTGAAGTTGCAAATGCAGTTTTCTTGCCACAGAGGGCGGTGGGGGTCTGAGTGACATTTCATTAACCCTGTAAAGGATCATTTTAGCAAAAATAAAAATCTTAAAATGTTGCATCGTATGCCTTTAAAGCTAGATACAGTGTCAGAAAGAGAGGGAGTTTATGCTCTGTCTAAAAATGTATCCGATCTGGTTTTATAAAAAGCCACACATGATAAAACAAGACTGATGGGAGATTCTATTGTTCCATTGCTGCTCTACATTAGAGTGGTTGCACTGGGGCCCCTTTGTTTGAAGATTTTCCACACAAACTCTTCTGGTAGAAGACTTCCAGACCTGACCCGGAATTCACTGAAGGAATTACATTTGTGGCCTTGGGTTCCATCAGGAAGAGCTGAAAAGCTGGAGAGAACGGTGTCTGGAGCATCCTGCATTAAGCTGTTGCCACTCAGAAGAGTGGGAGTGAGTGGATGTTGGGATGTTTGGATGGATGGATGGAGCTTCTGGTTGAGTCACCATGAAATGTCCGAAGACGAACAATGGAAAACACAAATATAGATGTAAGATTTCTTTTGCATCAAGGTGAAAGTTGAATTAGGATGACAAATAAACTAAAATGAGCATTTTCTACTACTAGAGGAGTCAATGTGATATCATTTAAAGCCTTACCTCCAATAGGAGCAGCAAAGCAGCAGCCGACACCCACTGCACAGGCAGCCGACAGCATCTCCGTGTTCCTCAGCTCGTTCTGGTCAATGAGAGTCACATAAATACCCAAACAAGAAAACACAGCTCTGTGCATTCAATGGAAATATGCACAAACATCCCACGAGATGCATGAAAACAAGTAAATGCCAACCAAAAAACACACAGCTCTCAAAACAAAAATGCTAATGCAGCAGCATTTATATTAATCTGCAACTCATGTTTGGGTATTTTCATGAGTCCTAGCACACAGGAGGTCAAAATGAAAACTAGTGAGTGAGATTTAAAAATGTGGAGCGAGATGTTTGCCTTAAACCAGAGGTGACAAAGATCGATGCGTGGCTGCGACGGCTCACTGAACAGAACCAGACAAACAAAGGGACATCAATTTGTCTCAGCTTCTGAAATGGACAGCATGGATTATTAATGCTGATGGGAACGGCAGCGAGGAAACCATCTAACATACCTTGCTTCCTTCAAAGGGCTCTTCCTTCAGCAGGAAAAGTGCACAAAACAGAAATGAGTGAGAAGAGGAAACGTTTGTTTGTCCAGCAAATCAAACAAGCTGAATGAGCTTCAGCAAACACAGCCTCAACTCCCCAGAGGACCGAATTAACTTTTGTGTGTCTGGTGGTGTTTAACGTCCATGGAGGTGACCCCTCGGGTTATTTGAGTAACTGTGCTGATGTGTTTCTTTTTTTTTGGGACATCACAGCAGTTGCTCCATCTAGTTGAGGTTGTTGGAGCAGCGAGGAGAAACACAACACAGCATCCAGTGAGGAAACAAAACTGGGGCCCAGCGTGAGGTTTCATGTGCGTGGAGGTGAGCGTGTGCCGTGTGTCCTGGGGAGTGGCAGAAAGTCAAACCAGCATCAAACACAGGCTGTAAAACAAGATTTTATTCTCTTATGATGTAACTAACCTAAATGTTATCGACTCATTAATTGGGTCAACTTTCAAAAGCCCAGATTTAAAAAAAAAAAATCAACAAAAAATGTTCAAATCAGTTCCTGACCCTACTTCTGTCTCTTTTTATTGACCTTGAGTCCAGAGAAGTGGGAAAAAAAGTTTCACTCAATAAAGTTTTATTGATGCACTAAACGCAGCTACAATAAAATCACACAGTTAAGTTACAAACCTGAATTAAATAAAAAAAACAAAATAGTAAAATGTGGCAATTGACAGCTTACAGTGATGTTCTTCCTCCACTTTATTTTTACTCTTTAAAGGCACACTTGGCAGTTTTGCTTGCTTTTAGCACCCCCTAGTGTCTTTTATTGATTTTCTGTGGACAAATCGAAGATGAAACTTATCTCCTCGCTGTGCGTTCGTCTTTCTAACATCTTAATCTAACTGCTGAAATGTCTCTTCAGCCTTCATTAGTGTCTACAGGAGCGGTTCATCACTAAATCAAACAAATCAGCTGAGGAACATGCGTACGAGAGGCCACCGCGTGTTTCATGAATCAGGACATTGACTGTTCGTACACACATTCTAAATTTCATCCGTAGGAGGGAATATAGGAACGTTTCTACGAACATTTGATAAATGAGGCCCCAGGTATGCCAGCAGGGAGCGACCCGCAACTCTGAAGTTGCAAGTGCGGTATTCTGGCCACAGGGGGCGGTGGGGGTCTGAGTGACATTTCATTAACCCTGTAAAGGGTCATTTTAGCACATACTGGCTCAAGAAAATGATTTAAAAATGAGAAAAAGTTGCATGGTATGGCTTTAAAAGTAAAACAAAGTTCTAAATCTACTTTGTATTTACTGGTAATTTTATTTTATTTGTACTTCAGTAACATTTTTCCCAGTGTCAATAACTGCTTCTACTTGGCTGCTTTTTAGGACGTCTGTCCTGCTCTGTCTGTCTGTCTTACTGGTTTTTTCTGTCTGTGATCTATTTTCACTCGCTCTAGATGGGAGAAAATGCAATTTCATCCTACTGAATTTGTGAATATGAGCTGAAGACTCATTTTAACTTGAGTAGAATATTTCACTTCTCTCCAAAACGTGCCAAAACTTGTCTGCTCTTGCTTTTTTGAGTAAAAAAAATCGAACATAAGAGAGCAAATAGAACAATCCAAACCTAGCCATGGCCTTTTTAAGCTGGTATTTACTTTTTTTTAACCAAATAATCAGATTATTTTTCCAACATTTGCAATCATGCCAGCATCATTTCTAATCAAACCAAATTATTCTACATATTTTAAAAACAGTAATCCTAAAGTTCAAGAGTCTTATTGGAGCTTGCAGTTTGAAAATGTCTAAATTTGAAGCTTATCTGGGTGAAAAAGGTGACATATGCTCTTAATATCTGAAAATCAACCACAATCTTTACTTATTTCATTCTTCAATCTGACAAAAGTTTTACTTTAATTTGCATTTCAGATAAAACAATGATAAACAAATTCTGCTTTAACAGCTGCACACTAGTTTCCAATCCACCCCCCGTCCTCACCATGAAAATGCCACCAAAAAGAGCAGCCATGAATTTGCTCAGCAAGGCAGCGCACAGACTGGCCACATGAACGAAGGGTCCCTGTGAGGAAGGATGAAGACAGATGTCAGGAAACAAGCTCTCAACATCAGACAGATAACAAAAACAACACATTTGAATGATTAAATTAAACGTAAATTGGACAATAAAACGTGTCATTGTCACTTTTTACTCTATTGCGAGTAATGTGTTGATATGAGTGGTCAGAGGGGCACATGCTGGGTCAGCTAATTTGAGATACCAAGCAAAACGATGATATGAACAACTTTAATCTGGGGAAAATTCTGGATAATCTCTAATTTAAAGGGTAGGAGATGTTTTTCTGGAGCTTTTTTTTTTGCCATATTGCTTGAATTGCTCTTCATATATTGAAGGCAACCAGTAAATTAAAAGTAAGAAAAAAAAAAGAAGAATTATAATCATCTCTGAAACATACAATCCTGGAAAAACCTCATCCAATCATTGTGATCGTCCCGTTCTTAATGATTGGTCCCTCCCCCCTCTGCGTGTGCCTCTCTTTGTGCTCAAATAGAGCGTTCTCAGCTTGGAATAGCCGAACTGGAAGCGAAGCCAGAGCCAGGCTAGCTAGGTGGATCTTTCATGACGTCATGTTTATGTTTCTCGCATTGCATCACAGGATTGTGTGGCAAGAAACTGCATATTTTAATGCTGAGTGTCAAGCGGGGAGACATTGGGTCCCATTTTTCAAAGTCTTTGGTATGACCCAACCGGGATTTGAACCCAGATCTCCCAGTCCCAGGGCGGACACTCATACAGTTACGTAGCCTGACCAGTAGAAGTGGAGTGTAATAAGCCCACTCCCAGCTGGATCTCCAATCTAGGTCCCAGTGGCTTCTCTCTTAAACTTTCAGTGGGGAAGTGTCTGGAGAATTCCTGACCGGCACCAGGAATCTCTCAGAAGCCTGGAGGCTCCACAACTGTTATGTACAGTAGGTGCGTTAGAAATTATGGCAGAAAAGAAGCCAAGGTGAGATAATTATATGTTTTTATGGTTGTTTGACAGTATCCATTGCATCTGTCATTCTCTTCTATTCTGGAGGCGTGGTGGTGCAGGAGGCTGAAGAAAGTGGGTTGGACCTTTGAACTGCACCTTTTAGCTTGCTTGAATGGCTTTTGTCACAAATGCAAACAATAGTATTTTCAAGCCATGGATAATTGAGTGTCATCTGCATAGAATTATGTGATACACTATGGCTTAGAAAGATCTGGCCATTAGAAAGTGTGCAAGTTAAAAACCAACTGAATCCTGAATCAACCCATTTAGGATTTTAAAGGCACACTTGGCAGTTTTGCTTGCTTTTTGCACCCCCTAGTGTCCATTATTAATTATCTGTGGTCAAAGCAAAAGTAAAACTCCTCTCCTCGCTGTGCGTTCGTCTTTTTAACACCTTAATCTAACTGCTGAAATGTCTCCTCAGCCTTCATTAGTGTCTACAGGAGCGGTTCATCACTAAATCAAACAAATCAGCTGTGTTCATGATCTAAAACATGCAGGAAACATGCTGGAAGCAGCAGACTGTGCCAGCCAGGCATGTAAGCTCAATTTTTTCTAAGTCCAACAGGGACGGCCTGCCACTCTGAAGTTGCAAATGCGGTATTGTGGCCACAGAAGGCGGTGGGGGTCTGAGTGACATTTCATTAACCCTGTAAAGGGTCATTTTAGCACATACTGGCTCAAGAACATGATTTAAAAATGTGAAAAACTTGCATAGTATGGTTTTGGAGGCGTATGAGCATATTCAATTAAAGTCTTCAATTCAAGGTTGAAATGCAAAACTTGAGCTGTGTCCTCTATCAGAACTCAGCAGGAGGCCATTAGTCATTAGTCTTTCACTCTTACCTCCTTCCCCAGGGGCATCCCACTGCCCAGAGCACAGGTCAGACCAATGACTTTGGCCACAAAGGTCTTGAAAGTCAAATATTCCTTCAGGACCACTCCCCTAAGTATCGTTTTCATCTCAGGAATACCTGAACCTGAGTTGAGACAAAAAAGGGAGTAAGAAAGACATTCCAGCAGGGGTGATGGAGTGCAGAGAAAAGATGTGATGAAAGAAAGCTATTACACAGAATTGGATAAGATGAATAAATGAAGAGCAAGGGGAGAGGATGGGAGGGAGGCTGATTGATATTCATATAGCTTTATGCATGCACATCTTTATGAATGTCCTGCAGGGACCTGCAGCACATGTCCTTGTGGCTTGCTGTGAGACAATTACATTACTCAAACATCCAAAACTGACCATGAATTAGAGGAGAAAAACACAGGTTGATGCATTAATGATGTGTACGTCTTACCCACAGCCTGAGGAGCCAGGATCTGTGTGAATCCTGCGGAGAAAGTGATGAGTACCACTGGATAGGTGACCCAGGCGATGTACTGCAGGAGCATGTTGCTGTCCAGTCCACCATACATCCATTTCTGTGCTGCACACACACATTATTAATGACATTTTTGTATAAACCAGCAGAAACTAAATCACTGAAGCCATTACAGCCATTTCTTTACTTTGTTTCTTCTCTGTGACTCTCAATCTCCCTCTCAGCCTGAATCAAATTATTTTTTCCACCTTTAGCAGCTTGGTGGCTCATTAATCATTCGGTTCTGTTAGCTGCAAACTTCAGAGGGGAAAAAGAGCTGTGAGAATTAAAACTAGATCAAAACTAAGCCAAAACAGGATTTATCTCCAGGCATAAATTAATTGAAGGGTTTTCTTTATGAAGTAGAAATTTTAGTGTTTTGAGTATTTAAATGAACCATACATTGAGTTACATCAGGCACAAGTTTTATTTTTCACTCATACTTGAGCGTTGCGTTACAAAGGAGATCCTGCATGCAGCAGAACTCCCAAAGACTTTATTCTGTTTATTGATTTTTGTTTGCTGAATAAGAACAAGTTGTGCAACCTGGTCCAAGTTCTGAGAAAAGTCCTGAAATAAATACTTTGCTTCGTCATCCTGAGGCTTATCTTCACATCTCAAAGCATCAGGGCAGACATTAAAGAATAAAAAAGGCCCTACTCCTGCTCAGAACTAGTCGTGTTTTATTTTTCTGGACTGCAGCACCAAGTTCATTAAAGGGATATTCCACCCCTAAGTGAAATTGGGTTTATTTCCGTATTCCCCACAGGTAGATAAGTGAGAAAAAAGAATTTTTATAACCAGCGCAGTAATCCTCCTGATCTGGCAGCAGTCCGTCTGCTTTAGCTTAGCATAAACAATGGAAGTGAATGGCAGGTACTAGCATTTTGTGTGCAAAAGTGATTAAAATGACTCAATAATGATACCAATTATTCCTGGTGAGCTCAGTAATCATGTCGACTGCAAATAAAAAGTAAGAAATAACACGAAGGATTTGCAGGAGCCGATTTAGACTTGGGACTACATTACGACAAAGCACCGCTGTAACCCGCCGCTGCATGGCGCATGGATATAAGTTATATCCATGGAATATACCAGGGGTGGAATATCCCTTCAAATAAAATTTAACTCAGTCTCTCATTATGAGGCCTGACTTCTTGGTGATCAATGAAACTTTGCAGCAATGGTAGAAACTGTCCCCTATTTCCATCTTCCTTCTGCTCAGGGCCTTCTTGTCTCGTTCCTACCTTCTTGGCAGAAAGCGATGGCGTAGTCCATGACCCAGCTGACCAGAGCCATGAGTAGCCCGAGCAGGATGAGAAAGATCCAGTCCTCTCCAACACGCGAGATCAGGAACTTCTGGCAGCGAGACGCACACACTGAAGGCAAGACAGAAAAAAACAGATTAACCAAAACGTAGAGCGTTGAGTTAAATGACCTCCAACAAGGGATTTGACTGCAAAGAGACATTAGTGTAAGCAGCAGGGTCACAAATAAAGGAATAAAGACAATAAAGAAATATGCTCATTGATTGAGAAGAAGAAAAAATGTGTTTGTTAAAAAATCAATCAGATAAGGGGATGAATGCAGAAAATCAGTTAAAAAATTGCAACTTTTCCCAAAATAAGAGGAAAAATACTTTTAAAAACGACAGAAAAACACATGTGTATATGTACCCTACAAACAAGTAAAATATAAGCAATAAATGTTAATTATTGGGTGGCATCAACACGTCTAAAATCAACTGTTAACATGTGAAGAATGCGATCAAACTAAGGTAGGTCATGATTAGGATTCCTGTTATGTGATAATCCATCAGTGTGAGCTGGGTCAGCTAAAAGAAGCATTGCTGGACTCATTTCTTCTCGCTTGTCTGCGGCCAAAGCCTGGAATTTATTTCAATATCCAGAGATTCCATAGATGTGTTGGTCCCAAGAGAAGATCAAATGTGCCACTAACACATATACTGAGCCATGATTTCTATAAAAGCTTCGGTGGACATCGTGTTATTTTCTTTTTTTTACCCCCGTTTCTTTATTTAAATGTCCTATTTAAGCAATTAATCGACTCTAGTCACTGTTAAAACGTAATAAGTGAAAAAAGAAAGAAACATCAAGACAGAATGTTAAAATTGACAGTGAAAGGCAGAAGATGTGCAAAAAATTACAATAAGAAAAAAATTAAAAATACACAACAAACTAAAGCACTAAACATCAATAAACACCATCAGTATACTGAGAGTTTAGAAATTTGGTTTTCTATTTCAAAATAAAAGACATACTGCATGACTATTATGTAATCGTGGACTGTGCAAATAAACTGTATTCCAGTATAAATATGGACTCAAAGCCATCCTAACAATGATGTAACTGACAAAAAAAAACTGTTTATTTAAAATATTTCTTTACATCTTGCTTCGCGAGCATGCTTTTATTTTGTCGTGCCTTCCAAATCATGTGCACTTCCTCAGGCTAAACCTCCAGACGTTCTGTGCTGAAGTTTTAAACTATCAGAGGTGGCTGAACGAAGGCAAAACACATCAATAGCGAATGCTTCCAACATTTTCAACCATGAAAAACAAGTTTGTTTTTTAGAAAACTTGAAATAAAGTGGCAAAAATGTATGTGCAATGTCTTTTGTTTGGTCAATAAAGGTTGCGTAATGTTTGCACTTCGTTTAAACATTTTATTTGCAGAATTTGAATGAGGTGTAAATATATTTTGCTCCAACTTTGTGTTTCATGCAATCAGATCCCAACTGTGTTTCTAAGGGGAACTAGGCTGTGTGTTTGACAGGCCAAGAGGCCCAGCAGTCAGACCACCTGCTGCACGGGGAGCTGCCAGCAGAGAATCCACGTATGCACGTGGAGTAAACATGCAAAGACTCAGAGGGACCTGACGGATGGTATGGAAAACGTGCAAAGCAAATAAGATGTATGCAACTATTTAAAACCCGTAATATTTTTTTGCTAGATGTGTTTTTTGAAGACTTCAACACATACTTACACATTTTTTATGAAGGTACTGCAGTTGTCACAATTTCTAGACTCCTAAGCTTCCCCATCACAACCCCAACTCTTATCCAAAAAATTATTTCTCAATCCTCAAAATGACTCGTAAAGCAAATACACGTATGATCCCACTCTGGTCCTCATGAATCTAGCTGCACACATGCACAGAGCGTCTGGCACCCTCACAGCCACATACTTCTGTGTGGAACTTGGCTCACACTCACATCTAAAGTCTCGGGGTAATCTTTAAAGATCACACCCGGCGCCAGACACTTTCAGCTCCTGCAGTGGCGTCACCACAATAAAATTCTTTAATAAGGAGAAAAGCTGGAAATAAAGTTACTCCATCACCTTTTTACAGTATATTCAGACATGTGGAGCTATACTCAACACATCAACTTGGGATTTGAGTCACAGCAGCCATAAAATCCCTGACTTTTCTACATTTTTTATTTTTAGGAGTCAAAATGATCAGGGAGGAACACGGATTCAGCCTCTCATCACGACCAGCATCAGAGCCTTTAGCTGCATGTGTAGGTTGTTCTGTCCGCTGATCCGAAACCAGGCGCTCACACTTGATGTCCATCACCCACACAGATGCTGTTCCCACACAGATGCATAAGAGGAAAACACTGAAACTCCCACTTCCACTGGATCTCTCTCCTAGGCATTACCTAAGAGGAGGCTGACCAGCCTGAGCATCGGGAGGCGAGTCTAAAAATACAAACAGCACTTGATCTACGAGCACACCCGGCAGACAGGGAGCACACACATCACTGGCTGCTGATCCCAGAGTGATCGTTTTAAATGGTTTCTTTTACAGAAAGCCAGCAAGGCTGAACTGATCTAGTGTAGCTTTCACCTGTGGTGCAATCCATCGCACTTTAATCGGACCAGAGTTGTCAGCGGGGAAAGAGGTAGAGATTTATTCTGGAGAACAGTTGGCTCACTTGTACAAGCACAAGTGAAAACAAACACCCCAGTTTTATCATTTATTTATCAAACATTTAATAGTTCCATAAAATTTACAAGGAAAGTGGAAATTCTGAGTAAATGCTCATATTTTTAGAGATATGATGCTGTAGATGCTCACTAATCCAGGATATGGGTAATTTTACCAGCTCTGGGAGATCGGGGTTCGAATCCCGGTTGGGTCATACCAAAGACTTTGAAAAAATGGGACCCAATGCCTCCTCGCTTGACACTCAGCATTAAGGGGTTGGATTGGGGGGTTAAACCACCAAATAGTTCCCGAGCATGGCCGCAGCTCACCGCTCCCCACCACGGGGATGGGTCAAATGCGGAGATGTAATTTCACCAGTGTGTGATGATGACTTGGGACTTGAATTAGATTTTAATTTTATTTTTATTTAAAGGAACGCTAGTCAGTTTTGGCATCTAGAACATGCAGGAAACATGCTGGAGGCAGACTGCAGAGCCAGGTATGTCAAGCTCAATTTTTTCCCAACAGACCGGACCTGCAACTCTGAAGTTGCAAATGCAGTATTCTGGCCACAGGGGGTGACAGGGGCTGGGTGGCCTTTCGTTCACCCTGTAAAGGGTCATTTTAACACATACTGGCTCAAGAACATGATTTGCAAAGTGTCCCTTTAAAATCAACTGAACTCTGATTCTTGTATTTTTAGGAACACGTTTTACACATCATCCAAGAAACATTGCAAAGTTTAAGCTAAAAAACAAACAAAAAAAAAAACATATTGGTTTTGTCTTGGCCCTGATTTCTAAAGATCACATTAATCTAACTGCTGAAATGTCTCCTCAGCCTTCATTAATGTCTACAGGAGCGGTTCATCACTAAATCAAACAAATCGTCATGATCTAAAGCATGCTGGAAGCAGACTGTAGCACCAGGCATGTCAGCTCCAGCAGGGAGCGGCCTGTCACTCTGAAGTTGCAAGTGCGGTATTCTGGCCACAGAGGGTGGTGGGGGTCTGAGTGACATTTCATTAACCCTGTAAAAGGGTCTTTTAAGCACATACTGGCTCAAGAACATGATTTAAAAATATTAAAAAATTGCATTTTAATCATTATTTAAATTTTTTTTATTGGTCCATCTAATTTATGAAGTTTCTATTTAATCTGAAAGGTTGTAATCCCATTTAAACCATCCATGCAAAGTATTTAATAAAATGAACTTCCTTTGTTGCACAGTTAAAAATTAAAGCTAAATGAACTAGAATAGACGTTCTGTTATGTTTCCCGATAAATGAGCGTTCAGCTGATCCACATAAAATCATTTACACACATTTTTCTCTCTCAGAAGGAAGATCAGTGGTATTCAGTCAAGCCTTAAGCTTCCCACCTGCAGGATCATCCGTCAAATCAGTACAAGGCAGGTGAGTGGGATTTCATTTGTGGAGCTGACAGTCCCAAAAAAAATGATAACTGCAGTGTGCTTCTATTTATTTATTTATGTTTTAATAAAAAAGCAACATCCTGGTTCTTCACCCTCATGCACCCTGTCAGTCTATTATTGTTGGATCCATCAGTGTGAAGTGCTCTGGTTGTGCCACACCCCTATCCGCAGTCATCAGGGAACTCTAGACATAAAATAATCTGACAGCTCAGACTGGAGTTCAACACACACACACATGCATGCACACACACACTAGGGCAAACATCTCCCCATCGACAAACAAGCTGTGGCACACTGGCGACCAGCAGAGGGTGCAGACACCGAGGCAGCCCTTGTTACTGGAGGTTGTTGCTCAGATCAGTCACATTTAATCTTGTTCACGTCCTCTCCAGCTCCCTGATGTCAGGTAGCTCCTCTGATGTACTTTAAGAAGAGAGCGTGTCCACACACAAGTGTCTGCTGGAGCACTGCAGCCTGCTACAAAGGGCTGCTTCAAACACACATCCAAAGACGTCAGTGCTCTGACCTTCAGCTCACATCCGCTCACCACTGGCTCACTTTTTTTCTGACTTACTCTGGCACTTAGCACAGGGATCCTTCTCGTACTCCAGAAGGTCCGCAGCTCGACTTCGAACGCTGGTGTTCCGCCGCAGTCCGGCTCCATCTCGCACCCCTCCATCTCGTAGGCGCGCTGCCTCCTCCTTGGCATACACACCCAGCTCCTGAGTGTAGCGCCCATACATCTGTGTATAGAGAAGAAAGATCAGAAAACGTAGATGATGGAAACGGGAGGCAGTGCGATTCAGCATGGTTTTCACTTAAATACTGACATCACGCAGTGAGACATCTGGCTTGTGTAAACGTTCTGAGGTCTAAAGTCAGGCTAAAGAGGAGCAGGTGTCAGATAAATGCAACTAAACCCTTCATACAATTCCCAAGCTCATCTTTAGACTTTTTAGGAATCTGCTGAGCTTTTATTTTGAATCTCATTCCATCTCAGACTGATGAACAACAAGCTCCACCTGTCAGCTGATTAAGTCTGCAGGGCTGCCAAGCAATCGACTCCTGATAATGAGAGGCGGGGCTCATCGCTAACTGCTGCTTAAAAGAGGATCCTGAACAATTCTTGTTACATCTGCAGTTCTGGCTGGAGAGCAGTTTCCTCACGCCATAATGGAGCTTTTGAAGCGGCTGCTTGGTGTTTTCCTGATTTGTGGAGTTTCTGCCCAGAAATATTGGATGCAGCCTCAGCAACAGTCAAAGGTCCCTCCACCTGAAGCTCCTTTTGATCAATGTGACGTGGAAGAGGCTCAGAAGATCCACTGTGGGAGTCCGGATATCACAGCTGAACATTGTGAAGCCATTAGCTGCTGTTTTGATGGGCACCAGTGTTACTATGGGAGAACTGGTATCTATTTCTCAGTTTTAAATGACCTTTTTGTCTCAAAAGTTCCGCAGGTGTAACAGAAACTTGTCTTTCTCCTTCAGTGACTGTGCAGTGTACTAAGGATGGCCAGTTTGTGGTGGTTGTGGCTCGAGATTCCACTCTGCCACCCATAGATGTGAATTCAGTCAGCTTGATTGACCCAAATCATGAAGTCTGTGGCCCAGTTGATGGCACCTCAGCCTTTGTGATCTTCCAGTTCCCTGTGACGGCATGTGGTACGATACTTAAGGTGGGTGGCGCCTGACATGGCAACAGTCTGCTAGAAGGGGACAACTTCTGGATTTTAGTGTTTTAAACTTGAATGTCCATATTAAATATCTGAGTTGAATGTCCATATTAAATATCTGAGAATCCCAGATGAACTTGTTTTAATTGGCTTGTTTCCTCAGGATGCTGAGGGTTATGTAGTGTATGAGAACCACATGTCGTCTTCATATGAAGTAGGTGTTGGACCGAGAGGATCGATCACCAGGGACAGTCATTTTGAGTAAGTCTGGCAAACCTGAACACCAGAGCTTATGTTTAGC
>SSNS01000321.1:301900-342018 GCA_006937985.1 Aphyosemion australe | reverse complement strand
GGGTGCTGAATGTTAACCACCTCCACCTGCCAAACGGCGAGCGGAAAGATGGAAGAAATGACTCACTTCCGACTCGTCTGGGAGCATTACCTGTTTTGGAAAATCAAACTGAGCTGTTTGAATGAAGCTGTTGCATCTGCTTTTGTTGGTTTAAAATGACAGTAAGTTCTTTTTACATGAGATTTGTTGTTTCAGGGTCTGAATATGACTTTAGATTAAAATAAAAGCATTTCTGACATTTACACCAAAAGATGACAACCATAACATATTTTTCTAAATGTTAATAAGAGGTTTTTTTTAATAAACTGACTTCTGTAATGACAATAAGCTCCAAGTGATGCTTTTGCCAACATCTGAGTGGATGCCTGCAAATCTAAAAAACAAAATATTTTAGCATAATTTTTCCTTTGCAAATGCAAAATAATAGCATTTGTAACAAACAGTAACCTGCGTGATGCGGTGTCACTCTGGCACCTTGTTTTTATCATAACTAAAATGCATCTTCTTGCTGGTAGACTGCTCCATCTGTGGCGCTTGCGTCACATTCGTACCATAATTATACATTTTTGGTTTACGTGTATTGTCACCAGCCTACACCTCAATGACAAACCACACGTGGGAGGGAGTGAGCTCGCTAATCAGGCTCCCCGAGAATAAGAATAGTACTTTTTATGGGCGCTAACTAAGTACATTGTTGTCTTTTCTCTTAATAAATCTTTAAGGAACAGATTCTGTGATTTAAAAAATCAAACAGCATGAAAAACAAGGAGATGTGATAATATTCCTGCCGATTTCCAGCTTTAACAGATTCACATGATGTCGTTTGGCGTGAAGAAGAACCCGGGTGATGCATTTCTCCTTGGCACACCAATTTTCATCACTGAACTGCACCTTCTGATCAAGAGCTCCATCTGTGGCTAACGTCACATTTACGCCACAATTCCTTTTTTTTTTTAATTTGTGAAAAATCTCCACCTTGCTGACAAGTTGAGCTCTTGCTCGGCTCTGAACGAAAACAAGATCAGAGCTGTGTCTTTTGTAGAAAAATAACATTTTGTTTCAGTTAAAAATCGTCCCAGTGTTATCTCTGCTGCGCGTGATGCTTCCAGGGTGATTCCTCCCACTGAGAGGAGACTGACTGACTCACTGACGACAGAACGGAGTCAGTAGGGAGGGAGTCTTTGCCTCAAGCGGAAGCGATCAGGTATCTTATGAGAGATGGTGGGACGGAGCGGGAGAAAACCCAAACAAACTGGGCTTCAAAGTCAACCATGTGTCACCAGACAAGAAGTTCGGATCATAAATAAAATAGAAATATCCTAAATCCTGTAGAGATAAGATGAGGAGCTCCATCATGTCCAAGAGGATGTTGTTCCTCTTCATCAAAGGAGTCAGCTGAGGTGATGCAGGCGTCTGATTAGAATTCCAGGAGCATATTAAACAGCACTAACATAAAACCTAAGCTACATTATTTAAAAATAAGCATTTAAACTCCCTCTGCTGCAGAAGGAAGGAAGTTTATTTTGGAAAAATCCTGAAGTTTCTTTTCTTAAGCACAGGAAGGTCACATTGATTTTTTCAACCTTTTCTTTTATTCTCTGTGTGCAGCTTTACACCATCCTTCTTCCAAACTGAAATTAAGGAAAGAAAGGGTTTTTAATTCCTTCATAATCGTCACAAAGATGTGTTTAATGTTTAACTCTGTATGAGCGGGAGCTGGCAGCAGTTCCTCTCAGGGCACAGCTAAAAAAGAAATGATCCCACTTCATCCGCCCATGCTCCCTGAATCTGCTGCTGACGTAGTTCGACTGTAAAAAGCTCTACTTCATGCCAGAGCTGCAGGAAAAGGAGTATTTTGTTAGAGCTTCTTTCTCCTCCTGCCCACACGTCTCTAGAGAGGTATTTGTGGATTTTTCACATATCATCTATGCTCAGATCTCAGCACACATTGTTTGTTCTTTACACAAGTTAGTATTTGGTTTATATTCATACCTGTCTGAAATGTTTTTGTCTCTTTTTCAATATTTTTATTGCATTTGGGCTCAAAGAGAATTTTTTTTCATATTTTTTCAGGCTTCCAGGACTTTTTAAAGCAGATTCTGTGTTTTTAGGTAATGATCATTTCTCTCACTCCCCCTCCACAAACCGGGAATGTCCTTCCTTCTGTGGAGGACTCAATGACAACCTGGACCACTGGGCGCTGTTGCGTCACTCTCACACTTTCATGAACCAAAAAGGGAACGACATCCATTGAATCATCAGATTGCGTCATGTTTAGCAGCCATAGCTGGTTTACATGGATGTCACTCTTTCACTTTCAGTGACCTCTCCGTCACTGACTGTGTAGGAGTCCATCCATGTTCTAATTTTTTGCATTATTCTCATATTGTAAATTTTTTTTAATTATTCAGCTTTTGTGTTATATTTGTATTTCAAACACTGGGGTTTTGTTCAACATCCAGTATTTATTTTATTATATGTCAGCGTTCATTTAAAGCTGCTGGTTTACAGAAATGTATTTTTATACATCAGTAGGAGTTTTAGTATTTTTATTTGTATGTAGGATTTATGGACGCCCACAGAACAGCAGGGATGTGTCAGTATGTGAACTACAATCTGATCTGCAGTCAGCTTCAAAAATGTTCACTTATCACATCAGTTTTGGTCAAATTAACAAAAATAAACACCATCACTGAGTATGCTTCTTTGGAAACATTTGAAATGGAAATGCAAATAAATTTGCATCAGTGTTTGAGAAACAGGTGCATGTTTGCAATGCTGCTCTCTGCTGTCTCACCTTTTCTGTTTGCATGAGCTTTAGCTCGCTGTAGTTTGCAAGGCAACAAGCACAAATTAAGTCTGGTCATGTTTTTACCATCTGTGGCTCCGTTTCCTGACAGGAAATCTGTTTTTCTGTGTAAGTCATTTACCCTACAGAGTCTGTGAGAGCAGATTATTATAAACCCATTAATGACAAAAAAAATCAACATCCATTTTCATCACTGTTTTAGACTTTTCACGTGATTAAAATAAATAAAAAACAAAGTGTCTTTTCAATATAACTAATAGCTATTTGTGAAATGCCTCATTAACGTATAAGTTAACCTTGCTAAACTGTAATATTGTTTGCAGTTTTGTAGATTCAACAAAATAAATAAGAACCAATTGGCTCCTCGTCTTTTTTTTATTTTTTTCTGTGTAGCCAAAATATAGTTTTTAATTTTCTGAATTTGGGTTTTCCTCCACACGTGAATGAGTTGAACAACCCCAACAAAAATTTTGTAGAAATAGTTTTACATGTAGGGTCTAATTTAAGACTAAGGCTACATAGATGAAAAAAAATAAAATCAAAATAATAAATAAATAAATATTTATTATTATTATTATTATTATTATTTCTTCTTTTTACGTTTAGCGCTACTAACTTTTCACTTTCCACAGCTCTTGAGTCCAAAGTCACTGAGCGGATTTATCGTTACGAACATTATTGTTTTACGTAAGAATGACCATAAATTAGATAACCGTTCGAGGAGACCTCGAGTGTTGTCACGTTTAAAGCCAAGAAACTTTTATGCTTACGCGAATGACTGCGCACTAGCAGCCCGTCCACATTGCCATACACACTCTTGTATAACCCTTTAGATAACACCGTCCGCTCTGAGCCTCTCTGAGCCAACCACCGCTTCATTCACCGGCATCTCCGCCGTAGTGATTCGCTCCCGGTACCCGTGGGTCTCCATGTGAAACGCTGCGACACAGCCTTACATAAACAGACGGACAGCAGCGCGGACCAATCACAGCGCGGAGCGCCTGTTTCTGTTCCCGCCACTGACAACGTTCACTGCGCCGATTGGTCCAAACATCCTCGAGGGAAAGATTGGCGGCCGCACCAGCCAATGAGATGCTCGATAGTAGGAGGCGCTCGGAAAGGGGCTTGTAATGAGGTCACCGCTTGCGTCGCAGATTCAGTGCAGTGTGTAGACACCGGAGCCGGAGAAAACATTTTCTTAAAAGCTACGCAGGACTACGACTGAGGAATTTGTCTGAGAGAGACCTAAAAGCGAGGCTTTCCCCCTCTACGGAGACACCGGACGTGATAGCGCGGATGCTATTTGTGAGGTTGGTGAAGTTTAACTTGAATGTGAGATTTTTAATGGACTGTATTATTATGTTCGTTGGGCACAACAGCGCAATAACGCCCCTGTGAGCCGCTTGTTGCGATAAATAAAACATCGGTGGTCCAGTTGTGACCTTGACGTGACGTGAGTAGGAGCTGACTTTCTGCAGACAGGCGGGTAGAGGAACTTAAACATATGGAGAGTGGAAGCATCCCGCAGTAAACTGGTGGAGCTCGCTGAGTGACGGAGTTAACCGGGCGGAGGGACCGGGACAGATGTCAGGGACACTTTTGGAGACAGGACGTGCTTTATGAGCTCAGTGTGTCATGAAAACTCCAGCATGACCCCTTACATAAAGTCTGCTGCTGCAGCACATGGCAGAAGTTCACTTCCTGTTAGATAATTTCACATATAATACACCCCAACAAACCACAGCTATTATTATTATTATTATTATTATTATTATCTGTTTTTAATAACCTGTGTCTTGTGCCTGTTCATTCATTTACGGTCTAAAACAGAGTGAGGACCTGATGCAGTCAAAAACTGATGGGCTTATTTGGTGATGCATGTTTGGACATTTAAAAATTGAGCCCAATAAATGATTTAGTGGTAATAAACACAAAGCATGGCAGCAGGCTGTTGTGGCCAAATTCAGTTTGCTATTTCCCTGGAGATGGTGGAGAGAAGACGCCTGACGCAAGTAGGAGCTGGCAAGGGATACAACAAATTTAGATCTGTTTATTTTAATGTCAACAGAAGGGTTGTCATCCCTACACACATCTCCATACCCACAGAAGCAGACCAACAGATTCGTGGGAAGATCTCACTCTACTCTTCAAGTAACATTACTTAAAGGGTTATATAAACGACCCGTTGTAAGATAGTCGAGCTTCCCCACAAATGAACATGCTTAATTAGGTCATTTCTGACTAAGGTCAGAGTTTCATGACTGAAATCTGAGATTTGAGAAATAAAGTGTCATGTGAAAGAATACATCAAAAAATAAAGCTGCTTTAATAATCACAAATTAAATTAGAGTTTTATTTTTAACTATATATTAAGGTTATAATGGAATATGCTGATGTAATGTAGCATCAACAGTGTGTCTATAGAAATGCACAGATTCTGGTTTGATGGCCAATATCAATTTCTGGTTTTTGTGCAGCTTTGACCTACCAATAATCGTTTTTGCCTTTGCTGTTTCAGCTCAAACATTCTAAAATTATCTATGGCATTTTATTCTTTTTATGATTAAATAAAAAAATATGAGAAAAAGAATCCACATGAAAGTTCTGTTGCTGGTGATGGAGAGTTTGTGGGTTGGGAAAATAGTCAGACTTTGCATTTCTACTTGGCAAAGGTGCATTCACTGGTCTGAAAAAAATCAGATTTTTGAGTTTCAGGTTGGCCAATCATTGACTTAGCTGATGAAGCTGAACATTGGCTAATTTTGATCACCACATAGTTTTGTTATTCATGTTCATTCTGAAGTAAAATTCCATGTGACCTCAAATATGTGCGTGTTTAAAGTAGATTTACTAAATATATGCAGAAGTTTAATTTTTAATTATATATATATATATATCACCAAGAAAATAAGCATAAAATCAGAGAAATATTTTTGTAAACCAGTTCAGAAATGGCTTGTAATTAGCAACATACTGACCTTTTCTCAAGTGATTTATACAAAAGACGCACCACTTAACGATAAAGTGATTTTACTTCAGTCAATAACGATTAGGAAACATAACGTAAGCAAAATGTTCTCATTTGATCTCAACAAGCTTTTGATTGCATTAAATGAACACAAAGAGCAATATATAGCCTGTAATAGCACTTTGCCCTGTTAGACTCTTGTTCCCTGTTGTTCTTGCCTTAATGTGAGACGTAGGCAGCTGCTTTCCCAGACTGGCAGCCAGACACGGTGCACTTTGACCAGAAAACGTCCACCATTAAGCTGCTGTGTTTCCTGTGCTCGTATCATTAACCAAAGCCAATTAGAAGTGGATGACCGAGAAGTGACTCTGCAGAAATTTCTCATGTGAGAGGAGAGAGCACAATATAGACCTATTGGGTAATTCGGTTTAAAATGATGAACAGATTCTCCACAGGGACACAGGAAATTCAGGTTATTGTTTCTGTCTTTTTTTTAATCTCCCTGCAGCTGCTCGGCTGAATGGAATCGATTTATTGACATGGAGGAGGTCAAATGAACAATTGAATTTGCGTCACAAATACTCGCTGCAAAGGTAGAATGGACAATTTTCGACTCAGGTTGAATAGGATGTTTGAAAAAAATATTTCAGGAAAAAAGTTTTAATTGATAAAAATTTTATTCTACAGTTAATTGACTTGCATACAATAAAAAAAGTCTGAATTTTAATTTTTCAAACTGAAATAATAAGATAAAAAATAGATTATCTCTAGTAAGTGATTTTTCAGAACAGCTGGTTTGCAGCTGCACAAATATTTAGGCATCTGTCAGCTTAACTCTTTAACTTGGACTTCTCTGTTAAATAGGATTAAAATAATCAATACGTGTGACTTAGTTAAATTATGATGGATAATCTGTACTTTGAAGCATGTGCTTGTGTTTATATGTGCTCTCATTACTTTTTCAAGTACTAAATACCTGTGCTCGCATCTGGTTCCCACCTGTCTTCTTATTAAACATCTGATTCTTCACTGTCTGCCTCCCTTGCAGCCCTGCTGGCTATCCCTTCCTGTCTCCTGGTCCTGAGTCAGCAGATTTGAAGTAGCTGTGAGCAAACGAGGTGAAAGTCTGGCAGGTTGGTAAATAGTTCAAACGTTTACTGCTTATACACTTTCTGCAGAAAAAAGTCCCAATAAAAGCCCCAGACAGCATTTATTTTCCTTTTTTGCATGAAGTTGAATATGTGCAGTATGATCTGTAAGTTGCACGATAGAAAGCATTTATTCTGAGGTTTCTTATTAATAGGTTATCATCCTCAAATCCTTAAACACTTAACTACAGTGAGTAATAAGTGTTATTAAGTGACTTTCATGCTTTATCACTCCTGTTTCCAAACTACAAATTCCATTTTGAGTCTTTCATAGATCCTTCACCAGTTTACTGCATGCTGACCCAGATAAATCATGCATAAAAAATGTTTCTGCATGCCCGGGCATGATGTCTAAAACAAACGTGATGAAACTAAGCACGCATCCCCATTAAGCACGAGTAAATAAATTCACATTTTCCATTACGAAGACCAGTTAAAGGCGCAACAGAGCCTTTTCTTTCTTCTGGAAAACAGCCAGGAGGTTCAATATAAACCCATCTTTGACAGCAATGTGTTTCTTATGCAAGTTAGAACTTATTTTTGGATTTGCTCTAAATTAACTTAATAACTTGGTGTCACTGACTTTTAATGTGTTGTGCGACACCCTTTTTGTTTATTCCAAACTCACCAGTGTTGGTGCTCCAAACAAATGGGTTACTTTCTATAAGCAGAAGCATTTCAAGTGGACGCTGTTTGCACATGCATCCAATTAATTAGTTTAAAAAACTTCAGCGGTGTTCGGACTAAATTGCATAAATAAAAATGTTTTAATGTAAAATTTTAGTTTGCTCTCTTCTGCCCAACAGTTTCCTTGATTTAGTTTTGTCATTATCACATTGTTTTTAATGTTTTTAATTTAATTACTAAGCTTTTGATTGTGGTATTAAAAATGACCTAGAATGTAAACCAACACTTTTGTTGTTGTTGTTAAATAAAGACAGCTTGGGTGGTCAACAGTAGCATGCCAAAAAGTCAAAGCCGTGTGTGACCTACTTTTTATGTAAATTAGAAAGTTGAAAAGGCGAGAGAAAACCTTCTGTTCTGAGAAAGTCTTCCTTAACACGTCATAAGGGGGAACCACGCCTCCTCAAACCTGCATGTCTCCAGTGTCTGAGGCCTTCTGAGGAAACCAACCAATCAGCAAGCAGCTCATTATCATATTCATGTCCTGGCCAAGTGGGAGGGGCTAACAGCTCTTTTCACAGCAAGGCTGGTTTAGGGGGTTTAGAATGGCCTGTATCAGGGCTCCTGGGACAGATGAAAGCCACAAGAACATTTCTTGTGCTTTTTAGAGACTCAAAGCTGTTTTAGATTGTTGATTAACTGCATTCTAGCTCCACTTTATTATGATTTTGGTGCATATACCATTTGTAATTTTCTTCTCTCCACAGATTTGTCTGTTTTCTGTTAATTCCACTGAGTGTCACCCCTTTCAAAATGGGGTGATTGTGGTCCTTCCTCATCTAACTAACCTGGAACAAGCCCAGGACGGAGCTCCTCCTGATGTCTGACGATTCAGACTCCAAACCTTATCGCATCCCAGTGCAGAAGGACCAGGATGGCACTTTAGGGTGCAGACCATCTACTCCAAGCAGCTCCCTCTCAAGCGGCGCCTCGGGCTGCAGCTCAATGGCGCAGCTGCACTGGGTGGGAGGCTACAGCCAAAGCAGGCCCGAACTCGGCCTGCCTTCAGAGGGCAGCGACAGCAGCGGTCAGGACCCCGCTGTCTCACCACACAACATTCGCAAGAACGCACGGTCTCGCTTGCATCCCGAGGAGGATGTGGAGATGAAGAGCAGTGGGTCAAGTGGGAGTGGGACAGAATCACACGGCAATGAAAGCAACGGCAACGAGAGTCACAGCCACGGGTCAGTGGGCAGCTCCAATGGCAACAGCAAGGACTCGGCACTGCTGGAGTCTTCTGAGAGCAATAAAAGGTACGTGATTGTTGAGAAAAGAAAGCCATTAGCTGCTGTGCTTTTTCCCAGACTAGACTGTGAGTGTGAAAGAGAAAAGGCTCATTTTATTTGCGTAATACTTCCTGCTTTGTGAAACACAAACTGAGCCTTTTTAAGTAGATTAAAATGCAAATTCACTGATTAAAAGAATCAATTTGTTTAATTTATATGGAACCAATACACAACAAAAGGGAACTAGTTCAAATATAATTACCCACAATTCAATTTACTCCAGTCATTGCTGAACTTGCTATATAAAGAATCTTTTCTTCTTCTTTAAACTAATTTCAGTAGAAGTCAATAGTTTAGGTATGATGGCATTTAAAGGTGCATGAAGTAAGGATGACATCCTGTGGTCAAATTTGGGTACTGCAGTCCATGTATCAAAACAAACAACTCCCCCCTCCTGTTTGTGAGTTTTGTGGCTGTTGCCAGTTAGGGATCAGCGCCAGAAGATTCTAGATGAGGAGCAAAATTGAGTCGTACACAGTGAGTTGATAAGTACATTTCACGGTAATATCGAGTTGTTGGTAATTGAAAAAGTAGCTTGAGAATTTTTGTTGCTAACTCATGTTAGCATTATTAGCTCAATGTTAGCTCAACGTTGGCCTCTAGCTTTCTTTACCCGATATTAGAGTAAAATAAAAAGATGTCGTGGCTTCATAGCACAGCAGGGTTTGCCGGGTTCAGACTTGGCAACCCAGCCTGCTCACATATGATTGGCTCCTGAACCAGGAAGTATGGAGACAGCCGAAATATCGCGTGTGATCTCGTGAGAAAATATGCCCTTAACAATAAAGGATTAAAAAAATCACATTTTTAATTTATTTTTCCAATACAATTTATTTTAATGGTCTAAAAGCCTATAATAGGATGTAGATATCCACGGTATTATAGGTGATGACTCCTTTAAAATTTGAACTCTTGGTTTGAACATTTCAAAAAGAAACGTCATAGATGGGAATTAACTTTATTGTTGCCACGGTGCTGCACGTAAAGTAGGTTTGTCAATTTATCCACAGTTGTTCACCTTTGACTAGGCCACTCATCGACCATGCAGTGACTAAAGCACCATGCTGTTTAAAGCTACACTCCAGCTGCAGGTCAACAGCAAAGTACAAACGATGTTAAAATCACAAAGCAGCAGCCCTGGATTACAAATTGGAGCCATGCATCAATATATTCAGTCCAGTTTCTGTTTAATAAAAACATCGGCGTTGCCGGTCAGAAAAGGTCAGGCTGCATAAATGCATACTCTTTAATGTTTGCCCCACTTTATTAACCTTGGCATTGCCATACAAATAGAATAAAGCATTTTTTCTATCTTTATTGGGTCATGATAAATGTAGCCATGAGGACCGGATGTGTTTGTCAGTGACTAATGTTTGCAGATGGATGAGCGACATCGTCAGCGATGGCCTGGATGTGCATTTGGAATAAATAATAAGCCTACGTCTCTGATTCAGTCCCAACACAAGTGTTCACCCACACAAATTTAAAATTTGAGTTAGGAAAATGTCACAATTTTGAAAAATCCACACAAATTTCAGATTATATTAGTAATAGCAATACATAGAAATCCACTAACATGTTATGAAACTTAACTGAGAGTCATTAACTTTCACTGATACCAGCTCACTTTGCTCATCTGAGTCAGAGCTTATCTCTGTTGACAGCAGTTGGTGGTGGTTTTTTGTCAAATAGCATCTTGCACAAACCAAATCACTGTTTTGCATCTTCACCCGTCACACAAAAAACATGAAATGTGTAGTAAAATTATGGTTTGGCTTCACAAATGTGTACTAACTCACTGATTTATTGTGGTTGTGCTGAAAAGGACCTTCGGCTGCAAACCGCAACCACACGAGAGCAAAAGCTTCTAATCGTCTTGCAAGAAATGATCGTGTTAGTTCACCTTTCAGTCTAGTTTCAGGAATTTGCTCGAGATGTGAAAAGCACTTTTATTCTGACACAAAGCTGCAAAAATGCAACAACTCTGGGTATATTTAGAAGGACAAAGGCTGGAAAACTGTTCTTCAGCTAATTATCTGCAAGAATTTGTAACACCCATGTATAGTTTCAGTGTTATTGGCATCAGCATTCAAATCTATTTCTTGCCTTGAGTTTGTTTAAATATGTTCAGTTTCTCTTGCAACACAAAAAGTCAGATCTTAAATCTTTTGATGTAAAGAGCTCTTGTCACTCAGATCATGTCTTAGTCACAGTTAAAGGATTTTAGGATGAAACTCCACCTTTGATCATAAGTAGGCTGAGACACTTTGCAGCCTGCCCTGAAAACAGCCAGACAGAAAAAAAACCTACCCCAGTAGGAAATCTGAATTGATGTCATCAAGGAGGCTGGATCCTGGCTTCACCTCAATGCCAGATGGGTTGTGTCATGCTCTCCAACCCCTTGTTACTGTGGAAACGCACTGTTTGTGTCTGTTTATCTCTGAGTAGAGCAACCCAGTTGCATGCTCTGACGTCCTTGCCCTCACCCTCGGCCATGCTTCGCTTACCCCACTCGATCTTTGGAATCTAGGCCTTTCTCTCTTTGAACCGCTCCTTCTTAATGTTTGACCAGGATTCAACAGAACAGAAGAGCATTATTTACCACTAGCATTTCCCTTTTTGATCCTCTAATGCCAGCTTTGTTTTTCTCAATCACCAACCCTCTCTTAGTTCACGTTAGCTTCATTTCTACGTTTCTCTTTGAGTTCTCCTCACTAAATGACTCCTACCACTTGATTTGTAGCTGGGTGACATTAGACTAATGTAGGCTTACAGGATAATATAGATAGTCACAATTTTGCACAAGGGTGTCTGGGAAACTGGTACATTTCATTGCACTGGCTTGTGCACTATGCAGCACTTTAAATGATTGAAGTGCACTGACAACCTTGTGGACCAGTGGTTCTCAATCCTGGTCCTGGAGGGCCGGTATCCAGCATGTTTTAGTTTTAACTCTGCTTCAACACACATGATTTCAATCAGCAGGTGATTAACAGGCTTCTGCAGAGCCTGATGAGCTGCTGCACAGGTGATTCAACCACTGAATCAAGTGTGTTGGTGCAGAGAAACCACTAAAACCTGCTGGATACCAGCCCTCCAGGACCAGGATTGAGAACCACTGTTGTAGACTGATAAACTGAAGCCCATACTATGCACATCATAAAGGTAAAGGCTACATTAGGTCAATTTGATCAGGTGAGGCAATTGTAACATGGGCCTAATAATTAATAATAATAATAATAATAATAATATATTAATTTACGATAAAGGATAACGTTAGGCTATTAGAGCCTAATAGTGAATAAATGACAAACAACAGGGGTTTCTTTTGGATGGACAAATGTGTAATAAAACAAAACAATAAATAAATCTAACCCAATGTCATGTTCTGCTCCCCAGCCCCTGTTGTCTTGTGTCTTGTCTCCCCTTGTTAGCATTCGATTAGTCTCACCTGCCTCTCGTTATCCTGCTCGTTTGTATTCCTGCTCCTCATGTATTTAAACCCTGTTTGTCCTGTGAATTGTTGCTGGTTTGTGTGCTGCTGGTCATGGCTGAAATAAATAGATTTAAAGCATCTTCCTGCCTGCCAGAGCCTCTCTCAACTGCATTTTGGGTCCAAACCTCCTCTAAACATGACACCCCAACCCTTAGGGTGTATAACTAAGTGTGTAATCTAAATTTATTTCATTTTTTATTTACTAAGCTAAAAAGATAGACACTTATTTTCACTTTAAAGACGTCCTTTGCTGAGAAACCATTTATTTACTTATTATTTTTGAAAATGATCAGTCACTCTGAGTTTTTCATGCAGGCTGAACATGAAAATACTCTCCTACGCCTATCTCCTGCATTAGCTTCTGATAGAAAATAGACGGTGAAACTCTAGGATTTAAAAAGCCTGACAGATCTACGTCACACTGTTACTTAACGTTCACGGACTCACCCATCTTGACTTGACAGGGAAGGCTGTTTTATTTTAGCGTCCAGGAAACAGAGGACGTCTCAGCTAGTAGAAGCTAACCGTTAGCATTAGCAACTCCACCACACAGCAGAACTCCTTCAGGCTTGTGTTATTTGTGGAGATAAAACATCAACGCTGCAGAGCAAACAGAGTCAGTGGTAGAGTCGTGTTGCTGTTAGCCAATCAGAGGAGAGATGTCCAAATATCAGAAATCCTGTCGTCTGAAGGTACTTTCTCCTTCAGCTAAATTCTCCGTGTTGAAACAGACACACCGGAGCTTTTTTCCCCAGAGTACAACTTACAAGGCATCCATTCCTACTATAGACCACTGCAAATGTATTAAAAATACGAGCGAAGGACCTCTTTAAACTAAGTGGCAGCCAGTTTCAAATCAAATTGATTTTAAAACTATAAAGAATTTTTAAAACTCTTTATCTTGATAAAAACGGCTTTCATTAGGCTTCATTTTCAGAAACTTCTTGGACTTTTGACCAATAAGAACCTGGATAACAAACCAGGTGGCAACCTGATTAGACTTTTATACTGGTGTTCCAGTGTAATTATGGATTGGTGCACACAGAAACTTTACTGGTCTCTGTTGACTGAGCAGCCTTGTCTGTGACACATTTATCCTGTATTCACATTCATCACAGCGGAGAGGAAAAATCCACTGAAACGCAGTGGAAAAACCCAATTGAAGCTCCTCTTCCCCATATTTATCAGCAGATGGTCCGTTTTGTCATTCATGTACTTTAAACACAAAAAGCAGCTCAGAGACAAAGTCCCACTGGGTGGCTGTTTTCAGCTCAGACAGGACTGATCTGATCTGGCTAAACTAAAACAGAAACAGCCCGTTTGGGCGCCCTCTTTATGTAACTTGTTTCCATGACTTACAGACCCCCTGCTGCCGTTTGAATTAGCCTAGTGCCCACTAACATCAGTTTAGCCTAAAGACAGCTGCTGAAATCTGCAGTCTATTTGTACCAGATTTAGAGGCTACTTGTGAGGATGTTCTCTATTCTTAGCAGATAAGCAGGTTAATTATAGTAGCTGGAGTTGTAGCGTAGCTGATTTAACCCAACAGGCAGCTGTTAATAGCCTTTTGCTAAGTCTGTCTGCTAATAGTGTAGGTGAGTTTTATTTTAGAGCAGGTAAGCCTGTTAGACACGATAAGCTGTGTTAAAGTGAGTCAGTATTTCTGAACGTTAAGGAGTTCAGTGTTTAGATCAGACTCTTACGTGCACTAATCCAGCACACACACACACACACACACACACACTGACCGAGGACGGCTGCAGCCTGTTAGACATAGAGTCAAGTGCTATATGAATTAGTCACAAAACCATTTATTTTAGCAGAGAGCATGAGTTCAAATGATTCATATTTTCTTTGTATCTTCATTAGGTACCATTTGTTAGATCAAAAATGTTTTTGTTATTTTTTTATAAAAGGATAATCCTCAGGCAGGTCGCTGGAGTCTTCCTAGAGGTCAGGACAAACAGTCAAGTAGCTGCTAACATGTTTTTCTAAATGAGAGCATCAAGGAGACTGTAGCTGCTGCTGGATTGAGCCCTCATGTTGTTTCCTTTATGTTCCTGCTGGGCCCCTTTGATCTGGGCTCTCAGTTTGGGTCCTTTAAGAAGGTGAGAAAGACTTCAAGTTCAGAATGTGATTGATTTTCTTGGACCCATAGACACTTTAAAAGTGTTGAAATCAACTCTGACGGTGTTAATCTGAGCATGCTGAATTTGCTGTGTGGGAAAAGTTGTTTTTTTCTTTTATTGAAAACATTTTTTATTCTTCTTCAGTTTAATTTGGTGTAAACAGCTTCAAAAACAGGATGAACAAAAGCCATTCGCAAATCTCTTCTCTCCACTTTTTGTTGTAATTTTAACCCCTTAATGCCGAGTGTCGCGAATTCGCATCAAACCGCTTCCGCTCCAAATGCGACCATAATACCGTCCGTAATTCTCCACTGCCCAGTGATGCATTTCTAACAGATTTCTGTATTTTTGTTTTAGCGTCTACTTGAACGCAAAAACACAAGTGAATATTTTTTCCATATTTGGAAATAAATTCAGGCGTTAAGGAGTACATTTTTCATGTTTTTCCACCTCATGCCTTTTTTTTTTTTTTATCTTTTTCACAGTTCAAACTCTCACAGCCCGTCTCCACCAAGCAGCTCAAACGCCTACAGTCTGCTGAGCTCAGAGCAGGACAACCCTTCAACCAGCGGCTGCAGGTTAGTGAACAGACTGTATCACCAGGACAGCAGGGATAATCACCATTTTTGTATCACAACTGACTCTCGACTGTTCACGCGTTCAACATGCAGCAGCGAGGAGTCTGCGAAGGCCAAGAACCAGAAGGAGGTGATAAAAATGCTGAAGGAGCTGAAGCGGCACGTGCCCGCTGACAAAAAACACAACAGCAAGTCGACCACTCTGAACACCCTGAAGTACGCGCTTCGCTGTGTGAAGCAGGTGGAAGGTTTGTCGCCCTTTTAGAGTCTAACTCTAGTCCTTTTTTTAAATTTTTGTCCATTTATTTCTTTTATTTATGTTGTTAATGTCAATGTTTTGTCCAAATTTATTAATACATAAAGCCAGAATGTCTTTGCAGTTTTGAACACAGTCAATGCTGCACCCCAGAAAAAGAAATATGCATAAATCTGAGCATGAGAGAATATTGTAAAACATTTAATTAAACCTTTGTAAATGTGTGCAGATGTAAGTGGGTGGGTAGAGAGCAGTTCTCTGTGGTTTTAAAGGATTTTCTTTAATGTCATTGATGTCCGTATGACGGATCATATTTACTATAAAATCATTACTTGTTGATTTTTTCTAAATATCACATTGATCATTTCTGTTTCTATGCAATTTTTTGACCTGAATCAGACTAAATGTCATTTATTTTGCAGCCAATGAGGAGTATTACCAGCTGCTGATGATCAACGACAGTCAGCCCTCGGGTCTAGACGTTTCTTCTTATACTATCGAGGAGATCGACAGCATCACATCTGAATACACCCTCAAAAACAACGTGAGATCGCGTTTAAAAAAAAAAAACTAAGGGTTCAGCAGGTGAATACAAAATATTCCATTCATGAACAATTTGAAATGTGTGTCGCCACCAGGATATTTTTGCAGTAGCCGTGTCTCTGATCTCTGGGAGGATAGTCTACATTTCTGACCAGGCTGCCTCCATCCTCAACTGCAAGAGGGACGTGTTCCAGGACTCTAAGTTTGTGGAGTTTCTGATCCCGCAGGACATCAGCGTGTTCTACAGCTTCACAACGCCGTACCGCCTGCCCTCATGGAGTGTGTGCACCGGAGCAGGTACAAGATGTTAAATTGTCATTCATTTTATTTTTACTGGGTTTGTGATGTCAAACTCACTGGGCGGAGCACAAACTCTTCGCTCTGCCCCCTCAGGCTCTGAGGAGCAGAGGAAAAGATGGAGGATCAACACCTATGTGCTGTAGCGGGCTGTAATGTTAAGAAGAGAGATAGTGAAATTAGCTTTCACACTTTACCAAAATCCTCCACGCCAACGGCTCCTCCCACAGCCCAGAGGCGAATTTTAATGAGCTACTGCCACTATGTAGAAACGAAGTGCTAGAAAACAGCACAGGTTTTGTGATTTTGGTTAAAAACGGCATAATCATAGTTTAAAGACCACTGAGAACTATTTAAAACAACTAAAAAGATGATCGGAGTGGGTCTTTAATTAAACAGCACGCAGAAAGCTCAGGTCCTGACATCCATTCGTTTGGATCGTTTTAGTTTGAATTAAAACATTTCTCTCCTTATTTCAGAGTCCTCCCCCTCCGACTGTATACAGGAGAAGTCCTTCTTCTGCCGTATCGGGTGAGTTGGAGCTGCTTCATACCCAACGTTGGGCCATCTGCTGGCTGTTTTAGTTCATATTCATCTTTTCATTCTAGTTTAGAGAGTTTTTTATTACTTTGTGACATCATATGCATAAAAGCAGCAATTGGATGCTTTTTCTGGTCAGTGTTTACATTCATAGAAACACATGCATACAAAAAAGTGTTTAAGTGCATCACTGATTTAATCTTCTTTCCATCTAATGTGACTCCATGATCAACATTTATTACTTCCTTTGATTTTGCTTTGAGCTAAAGTAGCTAAGTGCTGCCCCCACTTGTTCAGTTTTAAAACCAGAAGTCTCATAAAACATGCTTGGTTTATCTTTCTGTCCTATATTCAGCGGTGGTAAGGAGTGTGAAGGTGAGCTACGGTACTATCCCTTCCGTATGACACCTTACCTGATGAAGGTCCAGGATGCGGGTCATGCTGAAGACCATTTCTGCTGCCTCCTCCTGGCTGAGAGGGTTCACTCCGGATACGATGGTAAGAAGTGCAGGTTTCAGATGACAGCTCATTCATTCATTTAATAATAACAAAAAAGGAGGAAATGTTTGTTCAAATTAAATTATTCTTCAGTTAAGATTTTAACCAGTTTTAAACAGAATTCTTTCTAGTAGCATCAATAGAAGTTATGATCATTCGAGCCATATGATACCAATAGTATATTTAAATAAAACATTTCTCCCAGCTCCCAGAATTCCAACGGACAAGCGTGTTTTCACCACCACACACACTCCAGGGTGTGTGTTTCAGGATGTGGATGAAAGGTAAGGTATTCTGAAATCCTTCATCTCTTCATTTATAAACCTATCAGGTCATCATGTTATGTTTCTGGGTCAGGGCTGTTCCTCTCCTCGGATACCTCCCCCAGGACCTGATCGGTACCTCTGTCCTTCTTCACCTGCATCCCAGCGACCGCCAGGTCATGCTGGCCGTTCACAGGAAGAGTGAGTCTACTGGATCAGCTCAAGGATCCGTGTTCTGTGTTCAGTTCTTATCTGAGTTCTGTTATTTGGATTGTTTTTATGCAGTCCTTCAGTATGCTGGGCAAACGTTTGACCACTCATCGATCCGCTTCTGTGCACAAAACGGAGAGTACGTCGTCCTCGACACCAGCTGGTCCAGTTTTGTGAATCCCTGGAGCCGAAAGGTCTCCTTTGTTATCGGCAGGCACAAAGTCCGCATGTGAGTGTTGCTCATGAAATGTCTCAGACGACACGCTCAGGTCCTGAGCAGTTGTCTACCAGCTCAAAAACCAAAAATAATCACTTCACCTCCATGAACTAAAGTGTGCATGATCATTGTTGCTTGTCTTCCAGGGGCCCGATGAATGAAGACATCTTCATGCCCCCTGTCTCAGCTGTGGGCCGAATGAGGACCATGGACCCCGACATCCAGGAGATATCTGAGCAGATTCATCGACTCCTGCTACAGGTGAGAACTCAATAAATAACAACCCAAAATACTAGAATCTGAGTGGAAAATGAGTAAATTTAAGATTTGTGAGCCTTAAGCTCTCTCTTCTATATCTAATCAGCCAGTTCATAACAGCGGGTCCAGCGGCTACAGTAGTCTGAACAGCAACGACCATCTTCAGGGGATGACGTCGTCCAGTGAGAGCCTGAACAACGGCAACGGGAGCAGCATGCATCAGGAGGAAGGAGAACCAAAGGGCACAAGCAGACCTGTGAGTAAATAGAGGTGCTGAAAATCACAGCACACATACATTTAAAGTAGGGGTGGGACTCAATCAAAAAAACTAATTAATTAGAGGCTGTGTAATTAATTAATCTTAATTAATCGCCTAAGAAAATTTCCCCGAAAGCAATTTTTTAAGCTTAAAACAAAATATTTGAAATCTTTTAACTTTATTATCAATTTAGAACTAATTTCCTTTAAACTTTGAGTTTCAAAGTGTCGTGTCTTTTCTTCACAGCGTACTTTTCATGAAATCTGTAAGGGAATCCATCTTCAGAAGAGCCAAGAGCAGCAGAGCCTCAGATCAGAACACAAACAAAGCAGCGGAAGTAAGTTTTGTATTCCTCTATTTTAGAATAATCTCGTTTTTGTGACATTCCCTCACTAACTCTGATCTTTGTTCTTCTTTTTCCAGTTGAGTCCGTGCAGAACAGCCAAGCAGTGGTCCGACCCAAAGACTCCTGCCACGTCCCGAACTGGAAGGAGGCTTCTGTGGAGGAGAGTAGAGCTACTTCTCAGGAGGAGCTGACCCTTAATGATCAGACTGTTTACTCCTACCAGCAAGTCAGCTGCCTGGACAATGTTATCAGGTACAGAGAAAACGACTGATCGCAGTTCATCCTACATCTACCTCTTGATCAATGTAGCCAGAATCTTTTATAAGTTTTCTGTTTCTCTGAGCTTAAACATTAAATTACAGTTGTAACATCCTCTGGTGGCAACAATAAGATCACGGAGAGTGGGTTATTCCTTTAGAGGTTGTTTGTTACTTAGCTTTACCAGCACAGGTACAGCCATGCTTCCTGTTCTGTCTAGTTAGAGTACACCCAACCATAGACATGAATACGTAGATGCCCCATTGGGCGCTGGAGAGCGTAACAGCGTCGCCGCCATATTGGATGGGTCTCCTCATTCTCCAAACTCAATGCAGAGTGGGCAACCATGCCCGTTTTTGTGCAGCCTACAGCTGCAACAACTGGTGTACTATTGAAAACAGATCATGTGGGATTACTATTGACTTTTCTAGCCTACCTGATGGGATTTTCAATTTTAATTTATTTTAATTTATTGTGTTTAATTATGTTTAATTATATTTTAATTATCATGCCATACCATGTGTCTGATTTTGTGAAAAAGCTTGATAAAATATGTTTTTTAGCTGGGTAAGCACCTTCCTCAGTAGAAATTAATGCACTGGGGGCGAATGGAGACCCAACTAAGATGGCGGCTGGCCACTACGGCAGCTCCAATAGGCAGCGCCAGTCCACGAGACATCTATGTATATATGTCTGTGCACCCCACTATTCACCCAGAGCACTAGCTCCCCCTAGAGGCTTCCTGTAAAATGTTTCACCTCTCACAACAGTAATTAAGAAAACTGTAAAATTAACGCTGAGGTAAAAATAACTTTACACACGCAACTTTTCTGCAACACAAACTCCACGTGAAAAGATTTCCACTCATTCAAATAAACACGTTGTGTCATTAAATGAATTTACCCCTGTGTTGTGATTGGCTCCTGCAGGTATTTGGACAGCTATAGTGTCCCCGTCATCATGAAGAGGAAGTGCCTGTCCTCCTCCAACACCACTTCCTCTAACTCCGATGAGGACAAACAGAATGCCACTGAAGGTACGCGAGCTGCGGTTTACCAGAATAACTTGCTGTTATTTCCTCAAAGCTACACACTTTTAAGGTTTTCTCCCCTTTTGAACTTAACTCTCAGCTTTAGAAATGAGTAGCTGTTGTTCTCTGTTCTCTTTGGCAGAACCGGCCTTATTGAAGGGTCAGTCTGGGCTCTCTGCTTTGGATGATCCTGACAAAATGTCCAGTGATGCTCCCACGGCAGTAGTGGGCACTTCGATGCCCCTACCTGTTCCGAACAAGCCAGAAAGTGTGGTGTCCATCACCAGCCAGTGTAGCTACAGTAGCACTATAGTGCATGTTGGGGACAAGAAACCTCAACCAGAGTCAGGTACAGTGGTGCGAAAAATACTGAATCTCTATATTGCTTCATATTTTTTGTACTAAGATGTCAGTGGCAAACAAATAAAACTAACAGCTTTTACTCACTTTAGCATATTTTATCTCTGACATGAGTTAAGTTTAATATTTGTGACAATCGTTATGTATTTTTAGTCTCAATGAGTGTGGAAAAATATCAAACAATGTAATTGTAAAAGGGGAAAATGGTTTCTCACAGCACTGTAATTTTTTTGTTTATGTTTGTCTCTGCATAGCTCATATTATCATTTCATTCATCAAATCTATTTTCAAAATAAAACAAAAAAGGTGACATTTGTGTATTCACAGGCAATAAAAATCTGCTCTAAAGTCCTGATGTCATTCAAATCATCACAGCCTTTTAACAGCTAATGAGTATTTTAGTTGCACAGCATCATGGACTTCATGCAAAATTTTGACGAGTTTAGGATCAACTTGAAGAAATCGCAAAAGATTTTGGACTTGAGAAAGCAGATTTGAAGAAATGCAGAACTCACCTTTTGCATCTTTTTGTGGTTCCATGTTGGTCTCTACTGCATCGATAAACACTCCAGACATGAAAAAAATCCATCCATCTGTTTTTAGTCTGTGTTTGGTTTTATGAATTATGTGCCTAAAACAAGCCGTTTCAAAAAGCCCCTGTTTGTGATGTCACAAATGGGGAAATTAGCATAGGACCCCCTCTCATGTGCAAGTGAGAACTGCTGCTAGAGGAGCAGCAACTCTACTCTGAGCCCCTCTGGAATATTGGCGCTTCTGAGCTTATAGCAGCCCGAGTGCGTGGTAGGTGGGCGTGGCCAAATCTAGCTTGTTTTTGTAAAGGGACAGCTCTGAAACGGCTCATTCTGGAAGGTACTGAAACTGTCAAGAATTAAACTACTGAAATTGTTAACGTGAGAGGGATTTTGTGCAAAGAACTTTGCGAACATATTTTATATCGACCTTAGAACTACTATTACTAAAAAGTCATAATATGCCGCTTTTAAATTTTACACAGGTTGAGCACAAAAAGTATATTTACTGGGAAAGGCAACATCAGCATCATTTTCTTTTTCTGATCAATCCTGTTGCATTTGTTGCTTGTTTTGTCAATTAAAGTCACTTTTTACGAAGCTTTCATAAATCCTAGTGGTTAAATTATAAAAGTTGTTCAGACGACGTCTTCGGGACTCAAAACTTAAAACTTAGGACATGGACCGGAGAAGAAGTAATTAAGACTTTAACTTTCTGCTGCTTATATGTAACATGTTTAACTCATTTGTTCTGTGCTGATTCATCTGCTTAAAATATGTGCAGTGTGGCCATTTGTTGCATTGGATGGTGACTGGTCTGGTGATTATGGAGCTAGTACGTGTTCTGCACGCCTCTGCAGCGCTTGATCTGCATTGCTTTGCTTGTCATCATTGCAAGCATTTCTCAGAACACGGTACCTTAAAGTTTTATTTCCCTCTGATCTGTGCAGAGATCATCGAAGACGTGCCAGGAGTAGGAGAGGCAGCCGAATCCAGCCACAACCTTCACTGTACGATTACACCTCCCAGTCAGGAGAAGGAGCCCTACAAGAAGCTGGGTTTGACGAAGGACGTGCTGGCAGCTCATACTCAGAAGGAAGAGCAGGCCTTCTTGTATCGCATCAGAGAGCGTCGTGGACTCGCTGCCCTCCACGCAAACTGCTCTCAGTCTCTGGAGCATCAGAGGGATGAGACCGACGCTGATGGTACAAGCAAACACCACACAGTCGCCATGTTGACACGGATCACTCCTACACTACAGATGTAAATGGCTGTCGGCAGTATTTTGTACAAACGAGGTTTATTTTGTCATCACACACTCCAACTTTATCATATAGCTCCATTAGCATGTAATTTACCTGCAGTGCTAAGCAGCTCTGCATTCAGAGAAGAACATTGAACATAAAAATGTGACATAACCCACTTTTTTGTTTTATGACTCTAGCTGCACGTGCCGCTCCACCCTGCAAACAGGGAGCATCAAATGCAGAGCCGACCACACGCCGAGGATCACGGAATAAGAAGATCAAGTCAAAGAGAGCGAAGCTCATCACTTCTTCAAACAACACGGCGCCCCATCACAGACAGCAGCCGCCGCAGCCCCCTCAGTCGAACAGTGGCCTTAAACATACCTCATGGTCTCCCTCTGATGCCTCACAGTCCACTTTCCCCGTGGCGTATCCGGTCGTGATGCCGGGCTACCCCCTGCAGGTTCACCCCGGAGCCACGTCCCCGTCTCCCTACACAGACGCCACACCACAGGGCTTTGGGAATAACCAGGGTACCCCAGCACCTCCCACCATTCATTCTGCTCCCTTCACTTCCCAAGCGGTCACCCCCTTTGTGGCTTTGATGCTGCCCAATTATTTATACCCTTTAATGGACCCTGGGCATCCACCACCTTCAGTGCCAGTTTATCAAGTAGAGACTGGAGGCCTCCCCTCCCAAACGCAGCCTCTTGATCAGGCTGCCTTTCCAGGACAAGGAGCTTTCCCTTCTCCTCAGAATCAGTTCAACCACTTTACTCCTCTAGCAAGCTGCCTGTACCCATCATTCTACTTCCCTTCATCATCAGAAACTCCAAAGCCACCCGTAGAAAGCTGCTCGCGCTCCTCCACACCGCAGTCTGGAGACAGCGGAGGTCCGTCGTCTCCGTCTCCTTTGTTCCATTCTCGCTGCAGCTCACCCCTCAATCTGCTGGAGCTGGAACTGTCTGTGGACAAGCAGGACAACATGGCGCTGTCTTCAGGAGGACAGGGGAGCAACATGGCCGAGAGGGAGAAAGGAGCGAGTGCCAACCAGGCCAAGGAGAGGGAGCTTAAACAGGTAAATGAGGAAACAAACTAACCTTCTCTCTCCTAATTCAGCCACGGTGTCTAATATTCTCCAGCTGTGACCATCAACAATTGATAAAAGCACAAATCACTGGAATATAATCCATCTGGCCTCCTTGAACCACTCTAGACAGGTTGTGGTAAATTTCCCCGATACGTTCAATCAGACATCTCCCCCTTTTGGAATTCGATCCCAGAGTTGTGTGTGTTCACACAACATAATGCCATTTTTAGCTGCTGCAGCTGTTTTACTGTAAAGTTGCTATGCCATATCTGTAAAGTCAAGTCAGTCAAGACTCCTTAGATCAAATGTGGCAATGGGTGTTAATGCTATTATTATCCCTTACACCCTTTAGCCCTCTCTCAGTCTCCTTGGTCCACCAGGACCCTTGTATTTCAAGCCCACATCCTGTGTCTGTGAGGGTTTGTCTTGGGATAAAGTGTGGTCTAGGGTCGGGGCTTTCAGCAAACAGGTAGGCCAATCATCTGAAAAATGTGATAACATTTTCTCCTTTCTTTTTTGATTTTCGCCTTTGGTTTGCATACATTTTTTTTGCTTATCTCAGACTGGTGAGGGATTCAAGGGAAGTGTCAAGTTAATGTCTGGCATACTAGATTACTATTTCTGTGTCAAATGGTCATAAAATCTGGTCTTAATCTAAATCCTACAATGACAGTCTTTAAACCCATGCGTTTCACAGTATTCCCTTTTACTACTATTGTTTTTATTCTTTTATTAGAATAAGAACATCTGAGATGAACTATCCAGGTTTTGATGTGTTGTTTATTTTTTTAAATGATGACTTTTTTCTTTGTGGCCAAGGCAACCAAACAGCCTAAAACCATAATGCTCCCTCTACCGTGCTTCATATTATGTATGATGTTTGTATGGGTTCATACACAACCTTTTCATTCTTATTTTTCTTTATATCATCACCAAATTCTTCAACTAGAACCACTTAAGCTCCCATTGCAGTGCAGGGTCATTGGGCATTTTGGTTGCACAAGGCTGTGTAACGTTGGACCGAAGTTTCTCCCGTGACTCCTGAGATGATTGAGCGAGATGTTTTTTCTCAGCATGTAAACTAATGATGTTGGATTTTCCCACTGGTGGACAGTGAGCCACAGCTTGAGGGTCAGAGCAGTTGTGGTAAAGCCTAGCCAGCACACATAAATGGGCCCCATATGGGCAAGCCATATGGGTCCCAACAGGGTTTGTCCACGGTTTCAATGGTGATAATGAATGATAATGATAAATGACCCGCAGTTGTATAGCTCCTTTCAGAATCAGATGACTCCAAATCTCTTTACACTACAGTGTATCATTCATCCATTCACATGCTGGTGATGATGAGCTACATTGTAGCTACAGCTGCCCTGGGGCGCGCTGACGGAGGCGAGGCTGCCGAACATAGGCGCCACCGGGTTAAATGTCTTGCCAAGGACACAACGATAGTGACAGACTGAGCGGGACGCGAACCTGCGACCTTCCGATTGCAAGGCGGCCACTTAACCCCTCTGCCACCATTGTTTGCCAGCATTTGAGTCAAACCCACTGAAAACCCATGTAGGGCCCATTAAAATCTATGTGGGCAAATCCCCATGGGGCCACCGTGGAAACCACAGACAAACCCTGTTGGGACCCATATGGCTTGCCCATACAGATCCCATATGGGGCCCACCTAGGTGTGATGGCTGGGAAGTTACTTTTTAATGGTGTCATTTCAATACATTGTGTTTTTTTACAGAGGAGCTCACGAGATGAAACCAACAACAGCGACGCTAACTCAACCTCCAGCGACATGTTGGACATCATTCTCCAAGAAGACTCCTATTCAGGCACAGGCTCGGCCACCTCTGGGTCCATGGGCTCGGGGTCCAACGGCTGTGGGACCTCAGCCAGCGGGAGGTCTAAAAGCAGGACATCAGCAAGCGGGACGTCAGGCAGTTTTTCAGGTCTTCATTCAACCTTTTGGTTTATTTTAAAGGTGTGGAGCACTGAAAAAAAACATTTTTTAATTATTAGTTCTGATTATAATTGGTCACTCTGAGTTTTAGGATTTGAAAAGCCTGACAGATCTACGTCACACTGTCACTTAACATCCATCTTGACTCGCAGCAGAGAAGGCTGTTGTTGGTTTAGCGTTCAGGAAACAGCAGAGAACGTCTCAGCTAGCAAAAGCTAACCGTTAGCATTAGCAACTCAACCACATGGCAGAAGCTCCTGCAGACTTGAGTTATTAGTGGAGATAAAAGATCAACGTTGCAAAGCAAACAGAGTCAGTGGTAGAGTCACGTTGCTGTTATCCAATCTGAGGCGAGATGTTCAAATATCAGGAAATAAGACTCCAAATGCTGCCGTGTTCTGCCCCTCTCTGCTCCAGCAGACTCCTCCGTGCTGATCCAGGCGCTTCTGTTTTTTTTTCCTCCCTGAGTACAGCTTGCAATGCATTCATTCCTACTAGAAATCAATGCAAATGTATTGTGTCCCACACCTTTAACTTCACTGACCTTCACACAAGGGGGAATGTAAATTATTTGAAATGTAAAACCATTTCTGTTTGTCTGTTTTCAGGAAGCAACAACAGCAGTAAATACTTTGGCAGTGTGGACTCATCTCAGAGCAGCCAAAAGGTCAAAGGTCACGGCAGCGAGGGAGGACCTGCAGAGACGGAGCAAAGTGAACAGTTCATAAAGTGTGTGTTGCAGGACCCGCTGTGGCTGCACATGGCTAACACAGACGAGGAAGTCATGATGACCTACGAGCTGCCCTCACGGTGAGTCAGAGGACACGGACGCAGCCGGAGAGGACACAGATAGAGGTCGTGTACTGTGGTTTAGTCAGTCTTGTTTTTAAGGGAAAGTTTATTTTAATCAAGCTAATCAAGCTAAACATGTCTTGTTTTTATGTGAGGCTCTGTCTTTTTCAGAAATGAGCATCTGATAGTGATGTGTCTGTTGTCACTGGTTACGATCACGTACCAGCAATCCTCCAACGTTTGACCTAATAACACAATGTGTCATTGTTTTCAGTAGGTGCAGATTGCACATCCATATTTATATTTACATGTAACAAATGCTCTGATTAATAGTTCACACCCCCCTGCAGGATGTGATATTTGGGTTAGGATGAAAAGTCTGTGACGTGTGACTCTGCTGTTTTTTTCTTTGTGCTGTAAAAGCAGACGGAACTAAATGTTTAGACTTTTATGTCATGACTCAAACGTGTTTTTTCAGCTTAGACCATAAATACACTGTGTGAATAGAAGGAGAATAATAAAAAGATGGAGGAATGGGTTACAGGAAAGACTCGTTATAGTATGAAAGAACGTAACGCTGATTATAGCAGAAGAAGTTTGTGTTTTGTCTGATTACATACAGAGCTGACAGTAGAATTAATAAATAAATAATGAAGTTAATAACGCGAAACATTACAGCACAGTTAGACTTATCAAGTTTTTTTAAGTGAAAAAAATTGATTTAAAAAAATCCCACTAAAAATTGCATTAGTGGCCCACAAATAAAACTTGTATGACTGTGATATTGTGACTTTACTAATAAAGAAACTGGAATTTTATTGTCAAATACTCAAAACCTGTTTTTGTCCTTTTGCACGGGAATCTCTGTTGTTCTTAGAAAAGAGCAACTCACTGCAGTGACTAATTAGCCTAGTGAACTACACCAAATTCTCGCCTTGCAAAGTTTGGTCTAGGCACGCTTCATTGGAACCCTCGCAGCCTGATCCACTGCTGTGGCTGTCCAATCACAGCTCGCTATAGTTTTGATTGGGCCAATCACAGCGCTCTATATTCTGGGCCAATCACAGAGCAAGAGTAGCCGATGACGTCAGAGCTGCGACCGCGAACACAAACAACATGGCGGAAGAGCAGGAACCACGTTGGTTTGAAATTACTTTGTCATCAACATTGGATTATTTAGACTCCAACGTGCGTAAGTCTGTCGGCTATACTTAGCAGCTTCTTATTTTTATCAAACAAAGTAGTGCAATGTCCCAGTACACCTGATATTCACAGGTGTTTCATACAAAAATGACAGAAATCATTGATGTTAGACGCCATCGCTGCCTCCCTCTTTTCCGTCGCTGTGATTACGTCACGTTGTTCGTTACTCTGATTGGTCCTAGCGCTATCCAATTGCGTGCAGACAGTTTGAAAGACAACCGTAGATCCCGCCTCACGACTGAGAGCCATCAATGGGTCGTGGTCAGACTATATATACACATATATAGGATGGCTTGCCAGGCTAGTGACTAATATGAGTTGGTCTTTAATTTTAAATAGCAGGTTCAATCAACAAATATAGAGATTCATTGTCCTTTTTGTTGTTTTGTATTTTTCTTTTTTTACTTAAAGTGGACCTAGAATGCAGTTAATCAACCATGTAAAACAGTTCTTTGAGCCTCTAAAAAGCATAAGAAATGTTCTTTTGGCTTTCATCTGTCCCAGGAGCCCTGATACAGGGTATTCTAAACCCCCTAAATCAGCCTGTTTGCCCCTCCCACACGGCCAGGACGTGAATATGATAATGAGCTGCTTGCTGATTGGTTGGTTTCCCCAGAAGGCCTCAGGCACTGGAGACATGTAGGTTTGAAGAGGAAGGACTCCCCCTTATGACGTGTTAAGGAAGGTTTTCTCAGAACAGAAGTTTTTCTCTCGCCTTTTTCAACTTTCTAATTTACATAAAAAGTAGGTCACACACGGCTTTGACTTTTTGGCATGCTACTGTTGACCACCCAAGCCGTCTTTATTTAACAACAAGGAAAATGTAAACATACAGAAAAATCCAGCTGTTATAAGGTCTCTTACCACTAGATGGCACTCTTATTTTCTAACAAATACTCCGACAGTCAAAGAACTGCCTGGATGTAAAAAAAAACATTAAAAAAACTTGTGGTTGGTAGAGAAATTAAGTTATTTTATAAATGATCTTTTGGACCTACTACAACCATAAATCAGCACAGAAAATGTCATTTTTACTTTAATTTTAAGATTATTTTGCCAAAATATCCCCTTTTTTAAAATGTCCTCCAGACCTCAAATGCAAATATTAATGTCAAATTTAATAAGTAGTTGATACATTTTAGTTTAAAAAATTAGGTTAAATGCAAACTTAAACTGTCAATTTTTTAATAAAAACAAAAAGTCTAATAAAATAAGAATAATTGTTTTTCTAGATTTGTGGGTTGATTTGCATCACCACAGCCTTTATCTAAACACACGTTTTCGTGTCTGTTACTACTTTGCAGCGACGTCCAGAGCGTGCTCAGAGAGGACAACGAGAAGATGCGGCTGCTGCAGCAATGCCAGCCTCGCTTTTCAGATGAGCAGAAGAAGGAGCTGAGTGAGGTCCACCCCTGGATAAAGAAGGGAGGGCTGCCCAAAGCCATAGATGTTAAGGTAGCGTTGCATTTTACTTTAGTACACAAACTCCTCCTCTCATCACCTAACCCCTCCCTCTGTGTGATTTCCAGGGTTGCTCCTGGTGCGACATCACCTCAGAGCCAGCAGCAGGGCCGGAGGATCATCCAGACATGGACCTCAGTGACACAGACGTCATCTGCCCGAGAGGAGCCCATTAACTCTGCTGTTGCCTCCTGCCTTTGCCCTTCTCCGAACATCAGAATCCAGACAGAAGAAACAAAGACAATAAAACGGATTTCTAAAGAGACTTGTTCTGCAGAAATGTAAAAAAGCTGCCTTAGATCCCATTTCTGCTCATGTTAAGTCTAGGCTGGATTGTTCTGTCGCTTTCTGGGCTGTGTGACCCTTTCATGCTCCAATTTGTAGATGCATCACTCAATATGGGAACAGGAGGATCTCAAACACAATAAGGGGTCATGCAGAGGCTCAGTGGTGTTCAGATGAACTTTTGGAAGTTTTCTCATCTGCATTAAGATGTGAAGGTGAGAGGAGGTTTTTAACATTAGATCTGTTTCAGTCACTCCTGCCATCCATAGAAATCAAAAACCAAATGAACACAAGGACACTTGTGGGTTAAAATGAACGAATATGGAGTGGCTGCTCCCGTAAACTCTATAGTCCTTTAAAAGCACACTCACATTACAGATTTCTTTTAACTAAAACACTTAAATTACTCATAAAAAGAACAGATACACATCGTATCGTCCTAAAGTAACAGTAACAGGTGACCTCCACAATGCAGCGAAGCAGAAGTGTAACGTGGGACCAATGCTGCCTTTACCTGGTTTAGATCATTTCAAAGTCTGTTTTTTATAGGAGTCACGTTACCCATTAAAGCTCAGTGAGAATGTATTTCAGTTCGATTTATCTGTGAAAAATGCAGCATTTGTTTCACAGTGAAAGCTGTATTTTTTGCTGCCTCTTGTAAATGCTTGTGTTTTGTTTTTCAAATTCTTATTTTTGGGAAAAAAGTGTTTTAAAGTTCTTGTTTATTTAAATCCAACTGGACCAAGAGGAGTAACACTGCTCTAAATTCATTTTTTAAATATGTGGGTCGTGTAAGCCGCATCAGGACTCCTCCTGCAGGAGCTGTTGTTTATTACGGATGAAAATATTGAAGCAGAATGATCTTGATGTGGTCTGAAACTGTCCTCAGTAATATAAAGTCTGGGCACTTCAGGCTGATTTAAGGGTTATTGTACAGAAGCTCTGTGACGTGAAACTGTGCCACTTCTGTGAGCATTTCCTCAGCCTGTCTTTCTGCTACTGATGTAAAGCACCTTTGTTTTTGTTTTTCATGTCTTCAGGTGTTCTATTTTAACAAAGATTATTTATCAAATATAAAAAATCTAATTTTCTGAAAAATCTCATCACTTGTTTATTTATTTTGGCAACAAATAAGCTAATTTGGAGACATATCAGCAGTGGTGCACAAGGGCCCCTATCCAGCATGTTTTAGTTGTTTTCCTGCACCAACATACCTGACTGCGTGGCGAATTACCTGTTCAGCAGCCTGTTATTCACCCACTGATTAAAATTAGGTGTGTTGAGGGAGATACATCTTTATAACATGCAGGAGAGCGATTCTTGAGAGACAGGTTTGGACACAACTGGCTTAAAGTGTAGCTATGTGATTTATTAGATGGTTTTATTCGTTGGAAATAAAACTTTGAGTTGCAGCCTTGAAATTCCCCAGATTTAAAGCAAACATCCCTATTTTTTTACAAATGGCCACTAGAGGGAGCAGAATCCAGAAATACAACAAGAAAGGGTTTGAAAAATTTTAGAGGAAGTATTTCTACTAAGTAACTCTTATAAAAGGTTATTTAGACAAAAAACAAACTGAAAAAATAACTGCATATCTATTTTATTACTTTACTTTTAAACTTTAAATTATTTTACTTTATTTTACTTGATACGGGCTGTTAGGTCCCTGTACGACCAGTGTCAGAGCTTGGTCCGCATTGCCGGCAGTAAGTCGGGCTCATTTCCGGTGAGAGTTGGACTCCGCCAAGGCTGCCCTTTGTCACCGATTCTGTTCATAACTTTTATGGACAGGATTTCTAGGTGCAGCCAAGGTGGTGAGGGGATCCGTTTTGGTGACCTAAGGATCAGGTCTCTGCTTTTTGCAGATGATGTGGTCCTGTTGGCTTCATCAGAACGTGATCTCCGGCTGTCGCTGGAGCAGTTCGCAGCCGGGTGTGAAGCAGCTGGGATGAGAATCAGCTCCTCTAAATCCGAGACCATGGTCTTGAGTCGGAAAAGGCTAGAATGCCTTCTCCAGGTCAGGGACGAGGTCCTGCCCCAAGTGGAGGAGTTTAAGTATCTCGGGATCTTGTTCACGAGTGAGGGAAGGATGGAGCGTGAGATCGATAGGCGGATTGGTGCTGCGTCTGCAGTGATGCGGGCGTTGTACCGGTCTGTCGTGGTGAAGAGAGAGCTGAGCCGAAAGGCGAAGCTCTCAATTTACCGGTCGATCTACGTTCCTACCCTCACCTATTGTAGCTGCCAGCTGAGCAGCTGATGGTGATATCCCTGATTAGCCAAGTTCAATATATCAAACCCACACCCCTTTCAGGAAGGAGAGGAAATGTTTGTAGAAAAGAGCCTGTATGGTTCTAGAGAGTTTCAGTCACATTCACCTCAGCTGCTTGGTGTCCACTGCATCTCCATGTAAGTTATGTTTGGATTTTGTTTGGATAACATTTTGTTTTACACTGTAATCATTTATTTGTTTTCTTATCTATCACCTGGTCAACTTAACAGAGGAAATAGCCCAATGTGGACCCACTATTTTGTTTAGCACCCTGGGCCAGCGGAGCAAGGTAAATTTACAAATGTAATTTTATTTTCATCTATGACATTGAATTTGTGTTCATTTGTGTACATCTTTGTTTTAAACAGTTTTCATGGTGCAAAGGTACAAAATATGCAAAACTGAATGGGAAACGGTACAACCCAAGAATAAAACAAATAAAAGTGTATGCACTAGTCGAGACTCTCCGTCAGTCATCCATGCATGGGGCCTGGGACAGCTACAGTGAAAACTTGTCCCTGCGGCAGTGAAAACTTGACCCTGTGACATCGAAAGCTCTTCGTTACATCCTGCAGCAGTGAAACCAGCTTCCTGCGACAGTGACAACTCTACCCAGCTTCCAACGTTCAACGTCTGGCATCCTGCGTCAGTGGAAAACCGACCTGTGTCCAGCGACGGGGAAGGCTCGTCCAGCTTCCAGTGTCGCCTCATTACAACTTGGTGCAGAACCATCCGGATGGCCTCTTTCTTCCTTTCTTAAAGCTTCAGTAACTGTGAGTAGAAGGCCTCAGGCCTCACCAGGATGCCTTCTAAAGAACTATCAAAATGAACCTTTCTTGCTACATCAAGTGATCACAAGACTGAAGTACGTTTGTGTGAGTTTGCTTGGTATGTTTTGCTATTAATGTATTCCTCTGTTGAAGGTATGTTATGTCAGAATTGAGCTTAAAACCCAAGGGGTAAAATGTCAGTGTGTCTGTAGTCTGTGAGAACTTTGTCTCGTCACATGTTTAACTGAATTTGGGTCAGTCTTGTATGTTCTCTGTTTAGATGGGTTAAAGTATTAGATGGAGTAGTTATTTAGTTATTTGAATTGAGTGCAAGGCAGTTTAAGCAAGTTGAAGTTACCACTCAGTTTGTTTGGATATACACTAAAAATGGAAAACTCCTTAAAGGCCCAAACTCTCAGAACTTGTTCTAAAGAGTGTAAGTTAACAGACAGAAATGCAGGAGCATCAAAATAAAAAACATCAGAAGGGTTTTCTCAACGGCTATGGTGCATGGAGAGGGCTAGCAAAGGAAACGAGGATAAAGCTTAAAACAGTTTGCTCAATAGAATAATTTGATAAGTTGCAAAATGATATTAAAGCTAAAAGAGCATTAGTGCATAAACTGTATAAGGCCCTTTGTCTAGTTAATGCTACAACTCCAGATATTGTTAAAAGAATGGATGCCTGTATAATTCTGACCAAAGAAACTTGTGACTTGATAAATAAAAAAGTAGAGGAAGTAAAGTTCGTTCATGGCAAAGTAGAGGAAGATGGTGTGAAAGTGACACAGAGTGAAAAAGAGTCTGGTTCTAGGTTTGGGGAAACTGGAACAATCACCCCAATGTGTAAAGAGAGTCTGGGTTCAACCCCCAGCCTAAATTCTTCAAAGAAGTTGGATGTTGACGCTGAGGTAACTATTAGTACTAAGTAGTACAAGCACTGGAGCAAACTCAGGAGCAGCGATCCGATCTGCATAAACAAAACGATGAATGGAAAACCAAGGAGGCAGACATGGCTGTGAAACATGAAGGAAAGACCAAACTGCAACCACCACAGGTAGCAAAGGGAGTAGAGGTGGTAGCAGAAAGGGTGAAGTCTTTTGACTATCAAAAATTAAAAGATAAGCACTTGTCTAAAGAAGGTAAAGTCAGTCCTCAGGAGTTAAACTCCCACACCCCTAAGGATGCAGCTCTTCAGTGGCCAAACACCAAACGATTAGCAGGGAAGTTGCAGCTATTGCAAGACAGAGGAGTTGATCTGTCAAGTGGACATGACCGTCAATCAGTATTGGTAACATTAAAAGTTGGAAATGAGTCAGAGGAAGAACCATTTACACTAGAAACTGCACAAGGCCGGAGCACAGCCAGATTAGAGAATCCCTGTTCAGAAAGAAAGGAGGATTTGTGTTAACAGCAAAGTTAATCTAAACGATGGGAAAGCCAGAACATCTTCACTTATACTAACTACTAAAACGCAAATCTAATTATCTGTGTTCAAGATTAAATCAACGAGCTACAGCTGGAGCTTTTAGCAGCTAGCTACAAAACCGAGATTACATTTTTTTAAAGCTTCATTAAGATAATGAGGCTAAATATTCTCTTCTAAATGGGTACGTGGCAAGGTGGGCAAATGAGGCCCCAGGTGGGATTTGAACCTCAGACTCCTGGGTAAGAGTCATGTGCGTTAACCAGTCAGCCAAAGGGATATCCCTGTGACCAAGCAGCCCAGGCGCATGATCAATCGGGATACAGTGACGGTACTATGCTCACCGTGTCACAGGGTAAAAAAGAACTGAAGGGTAGTACCAGCTTTCAGACACTGGGGGGCAGCAACTCCCCATCTTCCCTTCATTTCTAAATTCTGTTGGAAACAAGAGTGTTCTGTTTTTTTGCCATCAGAGGGCGCAAATTCGCCATTCTTTCAAGGCAGCAATACATATTGTGTTCGGATGAATTTAGAAGTGTTTCAACTAAGGAAGTCTTAACTTTTTTTTAATCCAGCTCCTTCGTTTCCTCCTCCGTAATAGTCATATTCCCAAGAGAATGAAGAATAAGAATGCCTTTCTCTCTCTCTGTGATGCTGCTGCTCCAACAGACCACACCGTACAGGATGGCTGGTGCCACCACACAGTCATAGAAGGTATTCAAGTGTGTCTCCTTCACTCCAAAAGACTGCAGTCTCCTCAGGAGGTAGAGCCTGCTCTGGCCCTTTCTGTACGGCGCGTCCGTGTTGTGAGACCAGTCCAGTTTATTGTTCAGGTGAACACCCAGGTATTTATACGAGTCCACTCTCTCAATGTCCGTTCCCTGGATTTTCACCGGTGAAGGGACGGCAGGCCGACGTCTTCGAAAATCCACCACCAACTCCTTCGTTTTCTCTGTGTTGATCAGGAGGTGGTTTTGCTGACACCAGTCCACAAAGTTCTGCGTCAGTCCTCTGTACTCCACATCGTTGTCCTCGGTGATCAGGCTGACAATCGCATAGTCATCTGAGAACTTCTGCAGAACACAGCTGTCCGTGTTGTGTCTGAAGTCAGCAGTGTAGAGGGTGAAGAGAAGGGGTGCCAGGACAGTCCCCTGGGGGGCGCCCACACTGCAGGTCAGCAAGTCAGACACGCAGTCCCTGGCTCTCACAAACTGGGGCTGGTTTGTGAGATAATTCAGGATCCACTCTGCCAGGTGAAGGTCCACCCCCGCCCTCTCCAGCTTAGCTTTCAGAAGCATCGGATGGATGGTGTTAAAAGCACTGGAGAAATCAAAAAACATGATTCTCACAGTGCTGCCGGGCTTCTCCAGGTGAGCCAGAGCGCGATGTAGGAGAAAGGTGACTGCATCTTCCACTCCAATACCTGGTCGGTAGACGAACTGCAGCGGATCCATCGAAGGTCCCACCGTGGACCGGAGGTGTCCCAGGAAGAAAGATTAAGATTTTTTTAAGGCATCATTAGGATAAGGAGGCTAAATATTATCTTCTAAATGGATAAAAAGAACAAAAGCTTTCAGACACCGGAGAGCAGCAACTCCAATCTTCCCTTCATCTCTGAATGCTGTTGGAAACAAGGGTGTTGTTCTATTTGATGCCAGCAGAGGGTGCAAATTCCCCGTTCTTTCAGGGCAACATTACATAGTGATTGGAAAAAAATTAGATGACGTATTCTAAGTAACTCTTTACTTTTTTAATCCAGCTCCTACTTCTCTTCTACTCCTCCTTAATATTCATATTCCCAAGAGAATTAAAAGAAATATTAATATTTTAAGGCTTCATAAAGTTAAGGAGGCTAATCTAAATGGCAAAAAATAACAAAAGTGTAGTCCCAGCTTTCATACACTAGAGGGCAGCAACTCCCCATCTTCCCTTCTATTCTAAACAATGTTGGAATCGAGGGTGTTGTTCTGTTTTTGTCCGTGGAGGGCGCAGTTTCCCCGTTCTTTCAAGGCAACGAAACACCTTTGATATTTAAATGAAACCTAAAGGTACCTTCTGTTAAGGGTCATGACTTGCACCTTCACGCAAATCCACGTCTGCCCGATCAAAAGCTCTGACCCTTTGTGGAGCATTTGCAGATCAAAGCTAGCGTGGACCTCCTCCCTTTTCACACCTTTATATTTAATACACAAAGAGAGACGAGGTGCGAAATTAGAATTTAGTTTGAAACGTTCAACGACCTATATTTCACGGCGGAGGAATATTGCAAACTAGTTATTGTTGTATATGAGCCTAATTTCTGATTCGTTGTGTAATTTAACTTTATGTTGGAAAGGACCATCTCCCATCCGCTCCTCACACCTTTAGCTGGTGGCTCCAAGGTAACGGAGGTCAGAGTTCAAAGGGCTTTCCTGCTGCGCACATTTACATCTGCGGGTGCGCAAATCCGGCCTTCTTAAAGAAAAAAGTTTTTTTTGTTTATTGGAAGTCAGCTGAATTAAATGCATTTCCCTTTTATATTCAGCGAAGTAAAACCTTTTCCCCCATTTTCAAGATTTTTTTTATAATGTAATTCTCTTGTATATTTTATTTTTATTTTTCCCCTCTGAACATTTTATTATTACTTTGACAGTCTTATAAATAGAAGGGGTTGTATGAACGCTTTATTAAATTCCCTCTTCGGCTACTCTCAGTGGTGATGGTGTTAAGACTGTGAGAGAATAAACACTTCGGGTGAACATCACAGGAACATCAGAGAAGACATGGACCAGGCACGTTTCTGACACACACACTAATATCTTTAGGGTGGGCGGATTGTGGGCTCCTTGTGTGAAATGTGCTTTTTTAGAAGTTTGCTGCAAAAATAGTAATCGAACAAGTCATTTGGTTAAAAAAAGATATTTTATTTGAAATCTAACCGTTTCTGACATCTATAAATACAGAAAAAGGACAGCAAATAAGTTATAAGCAACTAGAAAAGCATGACTATAAGTACATATTTACAGATACATAGGTAGCCCCATGTCTGTAAGATTTATTTATTTCTAATTAAATAAGATAAACACCAAAGAGCTGGTTTAATGCTTATGTTTTGTCATGCACTGGGGTCATTTTTCCACACTCAGACCTTCACCAACAAGGCCTCCATAGTGAATTGCAGTAAGTTAAGATTGCAGAGGACCCCTGCTGGGTGTCTGCCTCCTCTGAGGAGGCCTGGCCGTGCTCTGAGTCTGTCTCGTCCAGGTCAGAGCTGAGGTCATCGGGAGCGCTGGTGAAAAGAGCCGGAGACCCAGTGCTGTTGCATGCGGGGCTGCTTGCACCATCGTCAGAGAGCTTCTCCCGGAGCTCGTCGTTTAGGGGCATGCTCTCCAGGAGGTGGTTCAGCAGCTCCGCCGCCACTGCTGGGTCCATTCCCGGACAGCTGGACACAAACGTGTGCACGTCGTGCATGCACTGGATGTAGCCTGCGGCAAAACGCTCACTGGCCTCCCGCTTCAGCGCGTCCACCTCTGGGGAAAGACAAACAAAATGAACCGTTACTCGCTGACTGACGCGCAGATGAAGCGTCTGTTCTGATTGGCTGTTCTGGAGCGCACCTGTTCGGCTATAGGAGAATTAATGCGCCATATAATAACAGTTAAAAAATCCCAAAGACGTTTTTTTCTTGTGTTTTTTTTCTTTTTTGAGTAACTAAAAGTTTTAAAAAGTTTATAAGTACCTTGAGTGCGATTTTGTAGAATGCTTTCTACTTGTTTCACAGTGACCTCCAGCACTTCTGCGTTCTCCAGCTTTGAGTGGATCTGTGGCGAAAGACAAAATCAACGCACACCGTCATGCAGCTAGTGGAAAAGGGTTGTGTCTAATTCTCTTACGTCTGGGTCAGACATGAGAACTCTGAGTTCTTGTAAACTTTCATTAATGCGAGCTCTTCTTTTCTTTTCCACCAGAGGTTTTCTCATCTGCAAATAAGAGACACTGTCAGTTTCAAACCAGGATTGGTGCATAAAAAAAAAGCAAATATCCTACCTTTCTGTCAGATTGGAGTCTTTCCGTTCCGTGCGTGCTTTTGCGCATTGGAGCCATGTTGCTGCAGGATGCTGTGGTGTGATGCTGCCCGTCAGAGGGACAGATGGTGGGATTCAGCACTCAGTACGCTCTGCTATGAGGGGGCATGTGCTGCTGGGTGTATATAAGTCGGTTCATTTACATGTGAATAAGAGACCCGCTGTGAGGAGGGTGGAGTGCTTGGGGGGGCATCCTGTTCCCTTAACGTCTTTTTTCAAAAGCGTGGGTTTAAAGCAGAGGGCCAGGCATGCAGGATGACCCCAAAACTTAGATGCACAATGTTTAGATTATCATTGCATCTAACCTTTCTTTGCAATAGGATCAAGTATTTTTAAGAATAGCTGAGTGAATATGAGTCTTTAAGCAAGTTCAGTGTTATGCAAAAGTCCCCAGCATCTTTTGTATTTTATTAGTATTTTACTTATAGTTTCATAAAGCAGAGCTGTTTTGGTAACGCTTTACAATAAGGGTCCCTTTATTAACATTAGTGCATTATTATGCATTAATAAACAGAGTCCCTTTATTAACGTTACCATTATTGTTAACTATTAAGTGTCCTTAGGATTAGGGCAAAGGGCCAGGAGGTGTCTGCTTAGTAATGCATTGCAAAATATGCTTAAGCAGTTGTTAATACCTTATTTAACAAGTTATTAATGCTTAATAATGCACTAAGTAATGTTAACAAAGGGATCCTTATTGTAAAGCTTTACCGATGTTTTCATTTTCAAGTTTATGAAAGTCTCGAAATTATTTTCTTTGGATCTGTTTGTTATAAAGACATTTTTGTCACCCAAAAGCCAAATAAAACAATTCATAGACCCAAAAAAGTGTTTCAGGAGGTAAAATACAATGCAACTGAAGGGCCCCATTCATTACCCTAATGTGTTGGTTGTCTATTTTATATAATTATTTATTCATTTGTGTCTTATGAGTTGAATCAGTGTAAATAGAATTTTCATAGGTTTACCACTTTTTTGTCCTCTGGTTGTTTTGTTTCCTTGGATGTTATAGGAGCATTCAGCAAAGTGAAATATGGAAACCAAAGTATAAAAACTGGACTAAAAATGAGAGAATATCTGTGTAATAAAAAAATAAAAGACCGTGGTGAAATTTCAAGAACTGAGTTGCAAAAGTTCACCTTTAATGTTTAAAACAGGAAACTATATGACAAAAGATTTCATTTGCATGATGGAAGTTGAACATTTGTGATGAGCTGGCAGCATGCAAGAATTTTACTTTATTATTAGAACTGGAACTTTGCAGAGCAGCACTGCGTCTGATTTCAAAATATATTTGACTTTTTGTATGTGAGGCATATATTATTAATACACCATTTGATTACCATGACTTTAGATAGAGCTCAAAGCTGATTACCATTTTCTTTGATTTCAATACTTTTGCATTATCTGTCCTTCTTAGACAATTTTTTACTGTTGTAGTTGTCATGGCTCTAAATGACAGCCATACACAGATAGTAGTACACTATGTACAGTTTTCAATTATATGCAACAAGCCAAGAATGACCCAAAAATGACAATCCTCCCTCAGCAGTAGTTACCTATGATAACTTTATTACAGTATAGCTGATGGCTGAGCCAATTTCAAACATCACAACATTTCCGGATGATAGTGTTAGGGACGAGAGGAGGATTTTCAGCTTGAAATAAAATGCGGAAAACACTTCCATATTGGGCACTTAATTTCAAAATAAGAGTGCAACACTGAGCAAACTCCTCAAAAACTACTCTTTAATTAACTTAATTCATATTTAAAATGTTTATTTCTTCTATTTAATCAACATTTACCACATAGAGACAGAAACAGTACATTGTATATCATTTTTAAATGTTTCATCTCGACACGGGCTTTTATTTTGAAAGCAACGAGGAGGCTTTTCCCTGCGTCCCACACAGCGCTTGTTCGTCAGAGAAGACGCCGTTCTGACGTCACAGATCCCCGGGGGCGACGCTGCGCCGTCGCTATATAGCTCTGCCGGTGCTGTGGACGGTACCAGCGCACAGAAGCAGACAGGAGACAGAGAAATCACACACTTAGCTAACAAACATGGTGAAGATCACCTTCCAGCCTGTGTCGGCGCAGAAGCCCGAAAAAGACAACGACCCGGACAAGATCATTCTTCCTCAGGCTCACGTGAGTTTGCACACTTCTTTCTCTTTGTTTCATGCTTCTGAGGTGTTTGCCTTTGTTTCTTAGCATAAGTAGCCTGCAAATCCTCTGCAAAGGCTTTAATAAAGTAGATTACTGATGTTTATCCATGCTCAGCTGGTCATTAATGGGATTTAATTATTTTATTTTAAATATCTTTCATTAGCCTACAAATAAAATACAATTTATCCTCATGCTGCACGTTTTTAATTTAAAAATAACTTTAAGAGGTTGCAGTGATTGTCTTGCTGAAGCTGTACATTTTATTTTGCATCATCATGTTGACAAGTGAACAGACTGCATGACATCCCAGCTTCTGGGTGTTGACATTACGTCACTTGGACACACTGCAGATAGCAGTCCTGCGTATAGGAATGCATTCACGTGTTTAAAATGTAATTATAATACTTTCTTCATAA
>SSNS01000321.1:158820-289260 GCA_006937985.1 Aphyosemion australe | reverse complement strand
ACAGAACAAAAACATTAATTTTTGTCACATTTTAAATTAAAATGATAGAAGTAAGACTCAGAAAAAGATTAAACACCAGATTCAACTCTGCACTTGTAGAAAAATGCTTTTCTTGGTCTAATTTTCCTAAAATAATCAGATCCCCGCCACTCAGACAGGCTCCAGTTTTCCCAACAGGCTACACACAGCCATAACCACATGATGACGTATCCATCACCTCAGAAAACATACATTTTTATCTGTTCGGTACGTCAGCTGCAGCTTGTCAGAGGCTCTGATTGGCCAAGGCGAGACTTGAGGCGTCAGAGCCCGTACGTGCGGGTCTATTAATATGCCCGCCTCTGCTGAGGGACTCCTGCTCTACGCACTTGTCCTTATTTTGACTCCCACTCAGGGAGTCGAGATTTAATATCCACAAATATGGAGCATGGAAGCTGCTCTCCAAGAATAGACCCAGACGGCCACGTGCCAGCATCTTCGTCAGAGCCTGGCACAATCTGTTCTCCTCGCTTCCGCTCTCCATGGAAACGGTAGTAGAGAGAGGCAGCAGATTGACTGAGAGACCGTGGGTGGGCATCTGGCATTCCTCATTATTCCAGTCCATCCTACGTCTACTAGATCTTCTCGCCTGACCGAGGTCTTGGCCACCGCCTCTTGTCAGAATTAACTCAGGCTTTGTGAGGGAGAGCATGGCTTTGTGGCGGGCTGTTGATGCTCCATCAATAGCCTCAATGCACATGAGTCACTCAGGGACTTAAAAGAAATTTATAAGATGCACTTTTCTTTCATTCAAGCAAACAAACATTTGCATAACTTTGCCAATACATTTGGGAAATTTTAAATGAACCTGTATTTTTTTTCTTGTTTCCACAGGGGCGACTGGTTCCCATCATAAAGCCTAAAAGGCCTTTCCCCCTGGGCCTGTGCTGCCTCACCCTCAGCCTGGTGGTGTTCATGTCAGGACTGGTACTTGCTTCAGTCTACATTTATCGCTACTACTTCATAACACAGGTCAGTTGATTTCAGAGCCCTTTTATCAGTGATCAAAGCACGAGGTCAAGCAAATAATGCACCCTAAAGCATGCATGGGACGCTAACTCAGCTGTGTCACGTCCCAGCAGCAGATCCCAGAGGACAGCTTGTTCCACTGCCGGGTCGTGTTCGAGGACTCGGTGTACGCTCCCCTCCGGGGACGGCAAGAGCTGGAGGAGAACGTCGGCATCTACCTTGATGACAACTACGAGCAGATCAGCGTGCCTGTGCCTCATTTTGGAGGCAGCGATCCTGCTGATATCATCCATGACTTCCACAGGGTAAGTTCTAGCGAGACGTACTCTTCTAACTTTTATTTATTTACTTTTTAAGTGTTTGATTTAACATTTAGTCTTAATTGATTCATTGCAGGGCCTTACAGCTTATCACGACATTGCCTTGGACAAATGCTACATCACTGAGCTGAACACAACCATGGTGATGCCTCCTCGAAGCCTGTGGGAGCTGCTTATTAATGTCAAGGTGAGGCGGTCGAACAACAGCAAAGCTGTTCTATAAGCCAGATAAAGGGAAGGGACAGCGTGTTCCTTTCACTCGGTGATTAACCTCTGTCTCTTTGTCACAGAGAGGGACGTACCTTCCCCAGACTTACATTGTCCAGGAGGAGATGGTGGTGACCGGAAGGGTGAGGAACATGAGGCAGCTGGGGCCGTTCATCCACAGGCTCTGCTTTGGCAAAGAGACGTACCGCCTCAGACGCCGCAGCCAGCGCCAACGTGAGTGCAAAGTTCTTTATTCGGGGGTTTGAGGTGTGAAATCGTGATTTCCGCTTCTTATCTTCCCTTTTCGCACCTGCCCGCGTGTGCAGTTGCGTCATGTGATGTGTGCGAGGGTCATTGTGATCGCTGTTGAGTCACAACTCAGATTTGGTGTGTGGAGAACATTCAGAGCTAGAACCAAATAGGGGCTTCCTTAAGTGTCAGCTACTCATGGAGCAGCCTGGTGATTGTGTGTGTGTGTGTGTGTGTGTGTGTGTGTGTGTGTGTGTGGGTACAGCCTGGGAACTTCCTCTTATGTGAGTCACTCATAGTGCAGTACACACGTCCACACACTGTGGAGGAGGCAGTGATGCGCATGGATGATAGCCGTGTCGTTGCCACCTCCGATTGGCTCGACAGCTTTCAGAAATGATGCAACGAACTTCCCCCCGTGTACATATATGGGCGAGACTGGCAGGGATCACAGCTGCTGATTCAAACTGATCGTCGTGGGCAACGGCAGCAGCAATATGAGCGGTTTGAGTGTCGTGTAGAGTTTCCTAAACGCCTCTCACCTTCTTTTCCAGGTATCGAGAGACGCGAGACAAAGAGGTGCCACAAGATCCGTCACTTTGAAAACACTTTTGTGGTCGAGACCGCCATCTGCGACAGATTCTAAAAATCTGAGGCGGAAATCACAGCCGGCCGACACCGAAGCCAACTCCAAACCAAACCTCTTGAATTCCTTATGCGTTAAACTGCACTTTAAGAGCAAAACGTTGTCCAGTAAAAAATGTCATTTCTTTTTAGTTTTGTCTTATTTTAAAATGCTCTTTCATGTAAAACGTCTTTTTAGAGTCCCGATTGTCTGTATATGTCGTAATCTGTTGGATTTATCTGTGGGTTAATATTAATGTGAGTCGGTTTGTGGCGTTGATTTAATTTGATTGTATTTTTGAAGAAGTCGGTGCACTGCAGATCATTGTAAAGATACTTAGAAGCTGCTCGCACTGTGCACTCATGTCGATATTCGTCTTGTTTTTTTGTTTGGTTTAAATCCGAAACATACCTCATGTAGTTAAGATGTTAATTTGCTGGTTTGTATCATTATTGTATATAACTTTGATTGTTCCTAAGCAATATATATTGTACATTGATTTTTCTTCTTAATATTGTTAGATTTTTAACATAAATCAACTTGTTTTGTGAGAGATCATTTGTTTATGGTTCTTTTATTGCACTCCTCTGTTGCGTATTAATGGCTTTAGACTGTAACTAGTAGCAGCGCTATAGAGGGACAAAGGGAACCAAAGTCTGCGGAGTGATGCTATGTTAGGGGTTATAATATTTATACTGAGTGCTTTATAGTTTAGATCACTCACTGTAGATCAGATCAAAGGTTAAAAACGTACTTTGTTTTGCTCTTCCTCCTCTTCATTTGTCTTTAGCTCCTGACAGTCCGTTCCATCATGACATTTTCTTCTCAATCATGTTTCTTATCATTAAAAAAACCATTTATTGTGTTTTTAAGACGTACATGTGCTCATATTCCATCTTTACCTGTACAGACGATTTCTCTGGTACTTTTTGCTGCTTTAAGAATAAACAATCAAACTTTTGCCTTTTGGAGTTCATCTGTTTAAGAAAACACATAATTATCCTATAAGCATTTAATGTTACTAACAATCAACCTGGGCGAACACTCATTTTACTTTAATTTCTGTGGGCGCGTTTTTGAGGATGAACAAACTGCAGGTTTTGGGAAAAGTTTGGTACATTTATTTTGAAAATCCACCATTTTTTCCCCTATGAAACTTCTGATTTATTATAAAAAAAACAACCTAGAGAACATCATGAAAATGTGCACAAATAAAATGTACATTTACAAAAGAATTCACATTTGTTTTGCACTTATTGCCTGATAAACATAAAATTAAAATTCACTTTGAATCTTCTTTTCTATTTTGCTCACAAACAGATCAGCTGAATCCGATATAAAAAATATCAAATTAAAGTTTTTGCAAAATAAAAAAGAAGAAACACAAACATACAACCTTAAAGTAAACCATATATAATATTTAACGCTGCACAATCAACATTAATGACCTCACCATAGTTGACGGCTGCTTGATGAACAAAAAAACTAAACATTTGCTCTTATTTAAACCAAATATATCCTGTAAACAAGCATTAAAAACAATTTTACACAGTTAAAAACAATACTTACACATTTAAGACTAAATAAATAATATTTAAATGTATCACAAACATCAACATAGCATATATACAATGTTATTTTGTTGATTTAAGTACAAATAAAACAGCTTACTTTCATAAAACTCCTACACTTTTTCTTATTTTGCTTATTTTCATAAAAAAGAAGTAAAATTTCTCCGTATGTTGAGGTTTGCGATAATAATAAAATAACTGAATGCAAACAATTCTATGTTGCTGTATTTAATAATAGGAGACAAATAAACAAAAAATAATCTATATTACAATAAATCCAGTCATTTATTGATTGCTTTGATAAATCAACCATATTTCTTTGGCTATTTTTAATAAGAACTGAATAAGAATAAAAATAAGTTCAGTTTAATGATCAATTAAGGTTAAAAAAGCTGTTAATAATTCATTTTATAAATAAATCCACTGTTTGGTTCTGATGTGTAGGAAATTTGAGTATTTCTGTTTAATTTAATTAATCTAATAATATAGCTAAATAATAAATTTTTTTATTTACGTCATTCTGTATAAATAAAAAAACATGATTCTAACACTATATAAATGATTAGTTGTCTGCTAGAACAGTGGTTCCCAATCTGGGGTCCGTGACCCCCCAAGGGGGTCCCCATAATTTTGTCTGTGTTGATGTTTTGAGGTTACCAAGATTATATTAGTAAAAATTACATTTATAAAATCCCAATAACACATCCAATAGTAAAATCAAAACTCTGTAAGAGCCACAACTCTGTATCAGTTTGTAATTATTCATTTTAATCGTGGGCATGCGGGTAGGGGGTGGGGGGCCTGACTTGTCTTGGACACAGGAAAGGGAACCGCTGAAGATTAAACTGAATGTTTTTTAATTGAAATAAGAGTTTTATTATTTTATTTGACAACACAAAACTACTTAAAATGTATTATCTGTCTTTTTTAATTTTTAGACTATTTTTAGGAAGCCATCAGAATGACTTGGGCTCCTTTTTAAATCTGTTTGATGTCAGTTGGGAACTAAAACAACAAAGCTGTGCAGCCAGGTTTAAAATGAGTCATACCACAAGTCAGTTTCTCGTCAGGAGTCGGCGAGCTGAAAGTGTTTTCTTTTTTTAAAATAAGCTACAAAAAACTTCACAATAAAGCTTAGAGTAGTGGAATTTCCCTCTTTGCTGCCTAGATTTTGGTTATCGAAGTTATTAGAGGTAAAAAAGGTGACCTGCTGGCTTCCTGCTGGCTTCCTGCTGCAGGACCAAACCTCAACATCACACCTCCAGCTCGGTGCTCTGATGACCTGCTCCATTTCCCTCCCTACTCAGCGCATGCAACACTTCCTCATGAGCTGATTTCTCTTTGTCAGTTTAAAAAAGATAATGAAAGCGAGCCTTTCACTGCTCCATCTGTGCAGAAATGAAAAATCCTTATCAAGAGTTCAGACCTCCGAGGTGCTGAAGGTGGCTCTTCTCTGGCCGCTGAAGGACCTCCTGAAGGTGTGTTTGGTGCTTCTCACCTCACGAGCGATGAAGTAGTAGCACAGAGCGTCCAGGCAGCAGGTGATGTTGGAAAGACACATGGTGACCTGGATGAAGAGGCTGATGTTGGCCTTGGCCGTGCAGTCCTGAATCACTTGTTGATGCACCTAAACGCAAGAACACATCATCAGTCCTCTGCCATCTTGATAACAGGAAAATGTCAGCTTTTTTAAATCTATCTCACTCTGACAAAGGAGATAAAACTGCAGCGTGAACTTTTTTCAGTTTGAAGATGATAATCAGTTGAAATTTTGCTTAATTATATATTATTTTTCTGTAAAGTTACAAGCCTAAACTAATGTTCTAGTAATTACTTTTCATTGTATCTACATATGCATCTTCTTCACTTGCAGCCATCACGTCATTTCTGCAGGATGTTACACAGAACAATCATTGGCAGAACCCCGTCACATCTTCGCTCATTACTCAACTACCAGCACAATTTACGTTCCAGTAACTTAATTTCTATGAATATTCCTAAAGCTCGCACCTCCTTTGGCTGCTCCTCTTTTCAGTTTGCTGCTTCCAACGACTGGAGCGAGCTGCAAAAAACACTAAAGCTCACTACGTTCCATTATTATCTACCTTCAACAATTCATTACGATCAATAGTTTCTGATCAATGAGCCTGCTTCTGAGTGCTTAATGTTTGTTTTAAGTCTGTTTTGATTGCTTGCACATATTCTATACGAGAACAGTCTTTTATATCTTTTGTGTCTAACTGTTTTTATCCTATTTTTATTTTATCTGTTGTTCTTTGGTGCAAAGCTACTTGTGTCTCTGCTGCTGCTGCCTCTTGGCCAGATCGTCGTCGTAAATGAGAATCGATCGACTCATCTGGTTAAATAAAATAAAAGGGTTCCCATAACTGATGTGTGATACCAAACTCAAAAATAAATTAATGCCGCAGAAATTAGTGTCTAAACAGTTTCGTTCTAGGCTTGCATGAACATAACTTTTAAAAAAAGGAAATTTTGAGTAATTTATGCCCTTAGTGCATTTCTTTTGCACAGACAGGTGTATTTTTGTGAATAATTTTGGCTATACTAATGCAATTTATAAAATTTTTGGAGAGAATGTGTATTTTTTGGGGAATTACCAAAAATAATTAAAAAAATTCCCCTACTCCATTTAATGCAACACTGAAATCATTTTGTAACGTTACCGCCCTTAGTGCATTTTTTTGTGCTCTAACACCAGAAAAGATAAAAAATTAAAAGGTTATATAAGGGTTAATAAATTATTTTGAATTTCTGTTTAAAATAAATGATGTCAGGAAGTGAATGATAATAAATATAATATTTTCCAGCTAAAATGTTCATACACACATCAGGACTAAGTGATGATCTAAAGCTGTCAGAAACTACATAATAAACTTCAATGTGAGGTTTTCATTAACCTAAACCTGACATGTGTCTCACCAGGAACTGCAGCAGGATGCCCAGGTGGCTCGGGGTGAACGGGATCAGGAAGGCGCTCAGGCTGCTGTAGATGATCTTCACGCATGCCTGGCTCTGTTGGCTCCGCTGACCCGACTGCTTAAGGGTCCTGATGGTGTGAACCGAGCAGAGAACCACCACCAACGCAGGCCCCAGGAAGCCAAACACAAGTAGGCTGCCGATCACCGCTGGCCTCCAGCCTTTGTTTGAGAACCTGTGGAAGCAGTGTATCTCTGCCTGGCTGCCGTCCCTGAAGCCGTAGATGACTGGAAAGATTGCAGAAATCACCAGGATCCAGACACCCACACAGGTGATCAGAGCCGCTTTAGGGGAGCGCAGCTGCTTGGCTCGGAAGGGGTGACAGATGGCCACCCATCTGTCCACCGCTATGCACATAATCATGTAGATGCTGCCATAATTACCAACAAAATAAAGGTTTTCCAAAAACGAGCAGAGCGGCTGCAGATCACCAGACCACTTGTAATTGGCAGCGTGCATTTTGGAGGGTAAAGGGAGAAGGAGGAGGAGGTCCATTAGGGCCAAACTGGTCATGTAGATGGTGCACTCGGTCCATTTCTTCAGACACACGCAGAACACGAGCAGAGCCACGACGTTGAGGCACAACCCCGTCAGAAATATGGGGACGTAGATGACCAGCTCCAAAACGGTCATCAGCTGGTCCACGTGCTGGGTGGAACAGTTCTCTGTTAGGTTGTCCCTGCAGGGGGGGAAAACGGCTCCGTTTGACTTTTGCCATGAAAGCCACTGTGATGTGAATGTGCCTTTCCTGTCATTACACTCAGTTCCCACACAGAAACACGTTGTAAACCACTGCAACACAGCAAGTGAAACTTCTCAGATGTGTGGGTACAGGCTCTGAGTTTGTTTTGTGTTTCTCTTGCCAACCATGAGAACTCTTTATGCTGCTTGATCCCTAAATGTAAATCTGAAAAAGCTCTAAAGGTTAATCAGATAAAAACTGAACTGAGTCCCTGGCTTAAGTGGAAATTACCCAGATTTTAAAGGAAACAGATGGTTGCGTTAAAGATTTAGCTTCTGCAGAAGCACGATTGGATCCCTTTGTGAAGGTTAGGTTTAAATATACAATAAATAATCACAAATGTAGGTTTCTGAGCTCAGAACAGAAAGAGAAATGGCGCCGGTGAAACACGGCGAATCGTCTGCCACCGTCTGTGGTGGAAAAGGTCGTCTCAGCAGAGAAATCTAATACTTTTAATCTGAGAAGGAAATAAACAGCTTAACAAGCCTAAATCGTACTTTAAAGTGCTGTGAGGATTTAAATAATTTAATGTAAAATTGTAGTTTTTAATGCATAAATTACACCCTACAGGTTCTAAATCAATGAAACAATAAATTGCCCTTTCGGCTTGTCTATGCTCTTATTTCAAACACCAGACTGTAGAAGAGTCTCCTGCAGACGCCCGGACCGTTTGCAGAAATCAGCCAAACGCTTGAAGGTTTACGTCTAACACCTGAAGACGAACCTGTTTGTTTTTAAGAGTACTTGTCGAGTGGAAAATGTGAAACTGAGTGGTGCTCTTACCCCATGGCTGTCTCAGAGGAATTGTCTTTGTTTCTTTCTGACTGCGCCGTGCCAGACACTGTTCTGCTTTTCTACCTTTTGTTGTTTCATCACCACTTCCTGAGTCATGCCACACATCATGTATGTTTGCACTGATGTGTTTTAGAGTGCAACCCGTCCAGCAGGTCTCAGTTTACACAGACTTGAGTGAAGGATCCCTGCAGAGGTGACACAACTGTAACCTTATTTTGTGTAAATAACCGTCAGGAGAAACTGACATGTGGGTAGCACAGATCTTTTGTTTAAAACGCAGCGGTTCACTCTAATGCTCAAATTTTTTAACTGAAATTATCCGACAAGAAAACAAAAACAAGATTTGTCAAATATGTGAACACATTAAAAACGTTTATATCATTGCTGGGGTATTCTAGATCAGATTAAAGAGCTGAAATGAGCAGCTGAACACCACGACTTCCCTAAAGCTCAAAAACACGTCTTACCAGAAACATCAACACAAACACTAGAAAACAAATGGATGAAATTGAGGAAACGTTGGTGTTAGTTAATGCCACAGCTCTCTCATGACTGCTGCGGGGTTGTGGTTTACATTTCCCTAAACTGGAATTTCCATGCATGTATGTGATGATGTTAGAACACACGTGAAAGCCCTCAAAACATGTGACCTTATGCACCTGACGTTCTGGCTCTGTAAAATCTGAATCAGACGGGTTTTATTGCATTATGTGCGAGAAATCACAACATTAGGAAATTGCTGCGGTACTTGGTGCAAAAAGAAAGATAAAAAATAAGAGATAAGCAAATATAGGAAGTAATAATATACTCATGATAAAATAATTAATATAAAAAGTGGCAATAATTAGAGAAGCAGCAGTGTGGGTGCTAATCAGAGGTGATCAGTTCAGGTACAAACACAACACCGGGTCATGTGACTGGGGCCAAGCGACTGGAGTGGGCAGCCCTAGGATTGACATTCATGAGTCCAACAGCAGAGGGGAAGAAACTGTTCTTGTGGCGAGAGGTTCTGGTCCGAATGGATCTGAACCTCCTGCTAGATGGGAGCGGGTCAAAGAGACAGTGTCCAGGGTGACACGGGTCAGCTGTGAGCCGACCTGCACGCCTCAATGTCCTGGAGGTGTACAGGTCCTGTATGGAGGGGTGTTTGCAGCCAATGACCTTCTCAGCAGAGCACACGACACGCTGCAGCCTCCTCTTGTCATTGCTGGTGGCTCCAGCGTACCACACAGTGATTGAAGAGGTCAGGATGGACTCACTCGATGACTGCGGTGTAGAACTGCCTCATCGACTGTGCTGGCAGGTTGAATTTCTTCAGCTGCCTCAGGAAGTACATCCTCTGCTGGGCCTTTTTTATGATGGAGGTGATGGTGGGCTCCCACTAGAGGTCTTGGGTGATGGTGGTGCCCAGGAAGTGACATGAGTCCACCATCGTGATGGGAGTGTCAGACAGGGTTATGGGGGGAGGGGGGCTGCGTGCTTCCTAAAGTCAAAAACAACCTCAGCTGTCTTAGCACCAGGTTGTTGTGGCTGCACTAGGACACCAGCCGTTCCAAAACTTCACAGTGAAGTCAAAAGTGGCATAAAATCAAAAGTCCAAACTGTGATTTCTGGTATTTGTTCTGAGTTTTCCCATATCAAAGAGGATGAGTGATCTCAGAGCTGAAAGCGCCGGTGAGAAGCTGCTGCTGCAGATTTAGGCTGTGATTAATGTCACGGGGTTTCCTGGTTTCAGGCGCTGAAATGACTTTACTGAATCTGAAGTGTGAGAATATCTCGCTGCCGCCGCTTCATTGGCTAAAAGCCTCCAAACGTCTCCCAGCAGGGAAAATATTGTTGACTTGGATCAGAACAGGAAGCGTTTCGGAGAGTGAGCTTGTTGGTTTCACTTTTGGGAAAACTTGAGCTTTTCCTGCAAAGTGAAAGAAAGCTGCTCGGGCCGCTGCCACCTGCTGACTGGCACCACAAAATTTGTTTACTTCAGACGTGTTTACTGATAGAAACTGGGATTTTATTATTTTAAATGTGAGCAAATTGCAGGTCAGACAAAAGCAGGGGCTTGCATTATGATTTTTATCTTAAGTTATAATACTTCTATGGTTGATATCAAACACGTTCATGACATTCTTTGCACTAAATCCCTCTCTCACATGAAGCCATTTCAGCAGGTTTACATCTTGAAATTTGCAGAATCTTCCAGAATGAGCTGTTTCAGGGCCCTGTCACTTTAAAACAACAACAGATAGTTTTTTAAACTTTAAGCTAGAGCTGTAACAATGGTCTCAGTGATTTTTGAGTTAGAAACTTGACCAGTTTCATATTTGCTCAGTGGCCTAGTGGTATGAGTGTCTGCTCTGAGACTGGGAGATCGTTAGCCTAGTGAACTAGACCAATTCTTGCTTTGCAGAGTTTGGTCTAGGCACGCTTCATTAGAACCCTCACAGCACAAACCACTGCTGTGTCTATCCAATCACAACTCGCTATAGTTTTGGTTGGGCCAATCACAGCGCTCTATATTGTGGGCCAATCACAGAGCGGGAGTAGCCGATGACGTCAGCGCTGCGGCCGCGAACCCAAGCAACATGGCGGCAGCGCCGGAGCCACGTTCTTTTGAAACGGCTTTGTCATCAACATTGGATTATTTAGACTCCAACGTGCGTAAGTCTGCTGCTATACTTAGCAGCTTCTTATTTTTATCAAACAAAGTAGTGCAATGTCCCAGTACACCTGATATTCACATGTTTTTATACAAAAACGACAGAAATCATTGACGCCATTAGTGGGTCCCGCTTTTCCATCGCTGTGATTACGTCACGTTGTTCGTTACTCTGATTGGTCCTAGCGCTATCCAATTGCGTGCTGACATTTTGAAAGACAACCGTAGATCCCGCCTCACGACTGAGAGCAGTCAATGGTTCGTGGCCAGACTATATATTCACATATATAGGATGGCTTGCCAGGCTAGGAGATCGTGGGTGTAAATCCACAATCAGGTCATACTAAAATAAAAATTAAAAAAAACTTTAAAAATGGGACCCCGTGCCTCCCTGCTTGACACTCAGCAGGAGTTGGATTGGGGAATTAAACCACCAAATAGTTATCGAGCGCGGCCGTGTCTGCAGCTCACCGCTCCCCACAGTGATGGGTCAATTGCGGAGAACACATTTCACCACACATCAGTGTGTGTGATAACTAATGGGAATTTAATCTTTGACATTACTCTGCAACCGTCTGCTGACCAAAAACCACACGATAGTTTTGTGGAGCGGGTAGGTGTTCTAGGGGGCGCTCTTACACCTGCTTTATGGCTGTTAGCTGTAATGCTAGCGGTTAGCATTTTCAGTTTCCTGAAAAGCACAAGAAAAGAGAAAAAGAAGAAGTTTGCTTTTTCTGTTAAAGTCAAGTTAAAGTCCCATTAGTCATCATCACATGCTGGTGAAATTACATCTCTGCATTTGACCCATCCCCGTGGGGAACAGTGAGCTGCAGCACTGGCTGGCTGCGCTCAGGAACTATCTGGTGGTTGGCATCATGGCAGAGCCTGGAAGTAAAAGTAAGAGAGTAATGTCTTGGAAGCGAAGCAAAGAGCTAAAACTGGAGTGAACATTGGCATGGCCTACAGTTTGAGGGAGTTAAAGGAGGCTACAAAATCACGAACTGATGGTGACCTAGCTTTGTTGCTACTGGACTTGTAAGTTATAATATTTTTTGTCGAACAGTGTGGATCTTTTTACTTCGTGGTTTATTTTAGTATTAGTCGGTACATGTTAGTGTTAGCTTGTTGTTAGCGCTAGCCTACAGTTGCAACAACCGGCACACGATTGAAAACAGATCACATAGAATTACTATTGACTTTTCTAGTCTACCTGTTGGGATTTTATATTATAATTAATTTTATTTATTTTGTTTAATTATATTTTAATTATCATGCCATACCACATGTCTGATTTTGTGAAAAAGCAGAATAAAATGTGTTTTTTAGTTGGGTCAGCACCTTCCACAGTAGAAACAAATGCACTGGGGGCAAACTGAGACCCATCCAAGATGGCAGCCGGCCACTACGGCAGCTCCAATAGGCAGCGCCAGTCCACGGGGCATCTACATATATATGTCTGTGGTAGCAACCCCAGAATATGCTTTATTATAATTTATCATCCTATAATTTTGACTTTATGACCTCAAAATTCTAATTTAGGGTTATTTATTCAACGTAAATTTGGTGGATGATGGTTTTCCTTAGTAAAGACTAAAGAACACCAGACCAAAATACTCACCTTTACTCTTCTGTTATATCTGCTTTGCAGTTACAAAAATACATGAAAGCCTCTTTATTCAAAGTTCTCTTCTTTTTATTTAGACTCCACAAATATTTAAATGATGCAACAACAAACATCTAAACTTGTTCAAAAGTGACACCAAACAGGTTGTTTGTGGCGTCTATTAAAATTCACAGAGCTAGTAAAAAGAAAATAGAAGTCACAGTTTTTGCAGATTACCGCAACAGAAGGGACTCACAGCATATATTTTCAGCATGAATGCAAAATCCTAAGTAGATCAAAACAAAAGGGGCATGCTTTGATTGCACTGGAAGAGCCAGCCAGTTTCTACCACTGTTAGAAAAAAAAGGTAAATGAGAGTTTGGTGTTTTTAGTCATCTAGAAGGGACCCGCCGCACTTTTCAGCATCTAGAGCAAAGCAGTTGATCTCTAAAGGAAAGACAAGAGGGTGAGCTGAGAGTGGAGATTGATATCAGACACACACAAACACACTCGCTGCACACACACACACACACGCTCTTTCATACTGAGACGTCTTCGCTCTAGGAGGCTGTAAACTTCCTGACTGTGATTACGATAAGAGCGAGGAGGACCGACGCTCCCAGGAAGACGGCTATGACTATGGCTGTGATGGCTCCGGGCCCCAGAACACCTGCACACACACACACACACATTAATAAGCATTACACATAGATGCTCGTGTGATTGTTTTGTTAAAAACTCAACAGTTTTACCTCCATCCTCATCCAGGGTCTGGGATAGCGTGGAGTCCTCGTAGTCGTAGGGTGAGGACAGGTCTGTGACGTCCTGGAACGGGGCTTTGGTGGTCCCTTCAGCAGGTGGATCTCCAGACATGGTGTCCTGGTGGTCCCTGCTTGTTAAGGAGGTGTCCAACACCGTCTCTGCCAAACAAAACGAGCAGCCTGTGTGTTTTGGTGTCATTCACATCATTTCAACCAAACTCCTCAAAGGTCTCCGAAGCAGACGGAGACGGAACAAGGCGGTTCTGTTTTCCTGAAGCTCAACTGAGGAGTCTAAACATAACCTCAACGGCTCTGAAATTGTGGTTCATCTCTCTTGTAAACTTGAACATCAGTACGGCTTTTATGGGAGAAAATCCGGAGGAACGAGGGGAAAATGTGATCGTCGTCACTCCCGTAAGGAAACCAACTGTTCATACTGGAGCCCACCCATAAGTGATTTACTTATCCAGCCCTCAACTACCTGCATTCCTGCTCGACCATAATCAAAACATGTTTACGTTCATCCCTCTCTTACCCCTAAAGTATTTTTCTGCTCGGATTTAATAAAAAAAACCTCCTAATTTACAATTGTGATCAACGTGAATAAGGATGCTGATAAGGAGGTCGTGTAAAATCGAGGTCAAGTCAGACGTGAAACGCCCGTTTGATGTGTGTGTTTTGACTCTGAGTTGTGTACAGCTTCCTGTCCTGTAGCTGGCTGCAGGTCTGGAGCCCCAGGCCTGCGGCCAGCTCCGCCATCAATGAGGCCTTCAGCCACGGACACAAAAGGCAGCTTGTGCGGCCGCACGGGGCCGGCAGGCTGCAACCAGTAACAACCAGTCATGCCCAAAGTAGGCACCGGCTCGGTACTGGATGTCAAACAAACTTGTTCATTAAACAGTCCCTGAGTGTAAAAAGGCTGTGCCCTCCGAACACCCCGATTTAATAAAAACAACAAAAATAATAACATGTTTTCTGTAGGTGTTGGTTTCCAGCAGGACGGGTTTACTCAAGCCTGAACACGACTGACTCAGCTGGAAACAAACATCAGGTCTAAAAAAATGTCACCGAGTTGATGTCTTTTGACTCACGGCTCCAGTGGTGCCTCCGAGGGGTGGCCAGGGGGGGCCATGACCACCCCTAGAAAATTGTTGGCCACTCCAGGGAAGACCAGTCATCTTTAATAAATCATATTAAATATAAAACCCAATAAAAATATGCAATTAATAAGTAAATAATCAGAATTTAAAAAATGTAGCTCATGTAACCCTGCTGCTCACTATTTTAAGAACAAAAGCTCTGATGACTGCACCCAGATAAGCCCGTTAAATAGAACAATTTTCTGCATGTTTGTTTTTATTTTCTTTCAATTGTTTAATTATCGACTGATAAACTGATAAGTGTACATAACTATTTAAAACTATTAATTCACTAATTATTTAATGTGGTAAAGTTAGAACTAATGCATCTCTGTTTTTGATGTGCAACTGGAAGGCATCACATGATGATTTGAAGAAATTTACATCTTTAAACATTTTAAAACATATCTTAAGTATTGAATACTTAATGAAAAGTGTGTGTAAATATTACTGAGCTTTTTTTCTTTGATTTTAATTAGTGTGATGTCAACATTGTATACAGCATATAAGTCGTTATCGTAATTCATGATGTTATTGTCATTGACAAGTTTCTGTTTCTTTCTTGTTAATGTGACAACCATAAATAAAGTAATTAAATATAATAATTTTAAAAAATGATCATACAAACTACATTTATTGATAGGTGACCTATAGCATATTCTAGCTAACAATCCAGCTAATGCTTTATCATTATCAGGTATTTGTTCATTTTTTATGAAATTTTCCTCCATCGGCTTCACAACTACTTTGAATATTTTGTAAACCATTTCTTGCTATCTGTAATTATTGTTAAATTTGTACTGTTTGTCACATAATTCTTAAAACTTCTTTAAATTGCATTAATTTATTTTTGGAAATATTTTTTTACATTTACTTTTATTACTCCAACAAATGAGAATTTTTGAATTTTAGCTCACTTTTTCCAAATGAACACAACTTTGTTCTAAAAACTCATTTTATGCCTACACATCTATCATTTATATAGTTTAAACTCCACTTCCTTTATATGATAATTAGGTTTTTCATCAACTTTTTCAAGTTAGCATTCATTTTAGATAAGATTTCGAACTCCTCCTTCACTACACCTTTATTCTAACAGTTTTTTGTTGTTGGATTTTATTTCTTACCAGACAAATTCACCGACACCTTTATAATTCAAGAGTCTTCTCGTGGAGAATTCTGTAAGAACACAAAACGTGTGTCTACTCATCCTCTGACAATATCTGGATCTACGCAGGCCTTGTTTGTTAGACCACACGGATCCAGACTCATTTGAGTTTGGCAGAAGGATGAGTTCTGACACTGAAACCACAGAAGGCCATTTGTTGGTACCTCCAAGCTCCTCGGTCAGGATTTCACACCAAGCAGACAGATGACAAAGAACCCAGGCGAAAGTGTGTGAAAAGTAACTCTGCAGACGTTTGAAACCACAAGCAACGCAGGGCAAACATATGATGCGGTGCTGTCTGTGCCCTCACATTAAACAATCTTTGACTCAAATGTTTAGTTTTTATCTGTAAAACAGTCAATTCACTCCTAAAGCTTTCCTCCAATCACAGCAACATAAATGAACAATTTTCTGCGTGGGAGATGAGCCATCAGATACTTAAAAGAGGATCAAGGAGTGACTAATACTCAAAAAGTGTTGCTTAAATGGTTCTTGTGACTTGGTATAGTTCATTTTCTCATGGTGAATCAACAAATGTGGCTGCAAGTCACGGTGTTAGACTTGCAGTGGTCAAAAACTCGGTAACGTGCGTCAGCGTCTCTGAATAATTCTGTAGAAGAAACATTTATATTCCTGGATTTTTATTTTTGCAGAGAGGATTTTTGCATTTGTAAGGACAGAGAAGACTTTGTCGACTCGACACACGCCCCTCCTGACCTGCAGCTCTGGCCTTCGGGCCCGAGAAGCTGCTCTGCTGTGTCCAGAAATCTTCTCAACCTTTTTTCTCATCTGAGAGATATTGCAAAACAAGAGAGTAAAATAGAAACAGCTTTGATGTCTCTGTCTGACTGCTCGCAGATATTTTTCTGTGTGAGAACCTTTTGACGATGGGTGAAAACACAACTCGCGTCACTGGAAACATAAATTGTGAGTGAAATCCTAACCTGTGCCACGCTGAGTCACTTTGAGTGAGAAAGAACATTTTTATATATTTAAGCTTCATCTGAACATCAGGCTTCATGAAAGCCTCAGAGTCATCCTGACTGTCAAAGAGCAGCTTTCACAGCTCAGAGTGCTTCAACAACTGCATCATTTACATCAGGCAAACACACACACACACACACACACACACATGCATGCACGCACACACACTCAGGCCCTGAGATTGGAAAAACTGAGAAAAGGCAAAGATTCAAAAACTTTTTGACAATTAATTGAACAAACATGCAAATCAAACTCATTTTAAATATTAATGCAACAGCAAACTAGGAATTTGTTATGTCTGTGGAACAGTTTCTTCTTCGTGAGCTGCAGGAGAAGCAGGAAAAGTTGCATACAGGTCACCTGATGACAGAAATCTAAAAACACTCTGAAATCACGCTGAACTGGGGGAGTACCTGTGTGCACAAAGGCAATCAGGAGGCTGAAGAGCGCCAGCAGGACAGCTCTGCAGACACTGCTGGGAACCATGGTGGTTTGAGAAGGATGAGCGTCTCCAAAAGTCCTCGAACGGAGACTTCCAACGAGAAGCTGACCCTGGGAAACGCAGTGGGAGGAAGGATAGGCAGCTGAGGGGTGAGAAAAGGGGGCCGGGCTAGGTGAGTCTGGACAGTGTGCACTTTGTGAAAATCCAACCGTAAAGTGCACACCCCCACCACACACACACACACACACACACACACACACACACACACAGCTGACCGTTAGGTCACATGATAATAAGTCTCCACTTTGACTGTAAACAGGATGATTTATTCTGGATCAATTAAATTAGAAATGTGTCTTTTTGTTTATTAATAAATAATATATTTCCTTTAAAGGGAGGACAGTAAAGCAAAGGTAACATTTTTCATTTTTTGTGTTTTTCTGATGCTGTTTTTTGATTTTGTCCCGTTAGAATAAACCTGTGATCATCCTGGACCTGCTGGTCACAGCAGTGAAGTCACAGTTTCCAGTCAGGCAGGAGGAACATCTTTATTACACTCGTTCAGGTTGCTGGAAACTTCCTTGGTGTTTTTTTCCACAAACAGAACTCTTCGGTATCTGGGCCAAAAACAACAGGTTCTTGTAGAAAAGTCAGAATCCTGCAGAGTAAAACATTTCAGGGTTTTCCATGTTATTTTAAATTATTAGTTGCAAATGTTTGGCTTTATTTTAATATTGTTTACAAACCAATGTTTACTAGTTCATATATTCACAGAGAACTCAATCTGCCAAAAGCAAAACAAACAAAAATGTTTAAAATTTTTTAAAAACTCAAAATGTAAGATGATACGTTTTTTTTTTTTTCCTTTTTGCTTATTTATGCACTCCATTTATTTTTGCCATTTCATATGTATGTATATATATATATATATATATATATAATTATAATACTACTAGTTAATAATATTTATAAACATTCTTTGCAATTTGTTCTTTACTTTAAAGGTTAATTTAGTTTTAAGGTTAATTTATTATATATAAATTAAAATTGAACATTTTATGTCAAAATCTTTTTATTTTTGCCTTCTTTCATTTTGGGTTTGTCCAGATTAATTTCTTGTTTTTTAACACGTCTCAGACAAAAACCAGGAGAACTTAAAGTGCCTGTTCTTCCAGCTGTAGGGATGCACCGATATGGAATTTTTGGCCGACACTGATATCCAATATTAATATGATAATATTATATATATATGTATATATATATATATACATTTATATATTGTTTAAAAAATAACTAACATCGGCTGATACCGATATTGATGCCGATGTATCGTGCATCACTATCCAGCAGTATTTTTATTTTTTCTTAAGGAGTAGATAAAACCGGCAGAAGCTCATGTGCAAATATTAGATTTTTGAAGTGTCAATATCTGAGAAAAGTTGATTAGAAAAAAAAACAAGACAATGCCTGACAGTTTTCTTTATATTAAATAAATGTAAAACTATAATTCCCTTTACTTTGTCTCGCATCCATCAGCGGTAAACTAAAACATCCCATCATTTTTTGTTCAGGTTTCTGGAGGCTGATGATTTCAGGAGGGTTTTTTCTGCAAATTTGAGCAATTTCACTGCATTAGAAGCAAAATTATCCTCCCAAAGAAAGTGCGTTCACATTAAAATGTAACCTTGATTTCTTATTGACCAATAGGGGGAGCTGTTTCAAACATTGTGAATGAAAGCAGAAACAGGCTCACACCTGAAAATGCAGAGATGATTATTTTCATCAAAAAGAACCTGCTGTTCATGTTTCCCAAAAAAGCCTGTATTCCAATTAATTTCATTTTTGTGTGTGGTACATGTTTGTATGGGGTATGGCGATATTGCGATAAATGAACAAATACTTAAATCTGTATAACTTTAGACACACCACTCCATCCTCTGTCATTAGTAATACAGTAACAAAATGAAATCGTGCAAGTTCACATTACAAAATTAGCATGATCTGTTTCAATATTTTTGTAAACATTAATCATTAAAATATGTTGGAGCAATTTAAAACAATAGGACAACGCTGTAGAACATTTACAGCGCTAAACGGACATGTGTACTCCCGTAGCACTTACCACCTACTTCCATTATTTCCTTGTACCGCTTTGATGGTTTCTCATAAGGAGTTCCACCCACCGGCATCTGCTGGGCTGTTGTGTTCTTACTTGTCTTAACATCAGAGACTTTGGGTTTGCTAACGCTAGCTTTCTAGAGCCAGTAAATAGATCTTTATGGTTGCGTTGGAGGCGACAACGGAGATTTGTCGTGTTTCCCCTCGTGGTTGCCACAAATATTTGGCATGTCTTGCAAAGTACTTGTGTTGAACACAAGTACCTACTTAGAAATAATAGTCATGCTGTTTGAATTATGAGTACTTTCTCGCTAACATTTTCCACACACGTCTTACCCTCAGTCATTGTGACGCTCTCTAAGCTAACTCAGGTGTTTGCTAGCCATCCAAATGAAGTGCCATCCACCTAGGCACCAAGGCATCTAACCTATAAGAACCCAACCAATTGGCCAAATGGGTGAAGGGCTCTATTTGATTTGTCAAAAACTTCATGCTTCCATTTGATTGACAAAATGCATTTTGTGTAGCAAAAATCTGAGATGACCATTAATTGCGATATTTTTCTGTTCTTTGCGATATGCCTATTGCGCATTCTGATATTGCGATAACGATAAATTTTCGATATATTGTGCAGCCCTAGATGAGACCTGTTTTACATTCTGTATTTTTGTTGTTTTCAGGAAATGTTGGAGAAGCAAGTTATGGGAAGATTTCTACTAAGAGTTCAAGAGGCAGGTCACCACCAGACCACACTGCTTTTTGTCACAGATAATGAGAAGGTGGTATTGCCTTTTTGGTATGGTGAATGGTTATCATACACTATAACACTACATCTTTGTCTCCATGTGTTTTTCAGGCTGACACCAACTACCTTGCCCCTCAGACGAGTGAACTTGTAGTATCAAGCACACCAAAGAAGTTACTTTAGGATATTCTGACTGAACTTGAGGTAATGTATTGACATTATCCAGTTGCATACTAAACAATATAGCAAATAATTATAGTTATTAAATAATAGCTACAGGTCTGAGGGGAATGTCCCTTTTTAAGCTTTTTTGTCACACTGTAAAGACTAAATAAAAACAAAACATTTCTGATACAAAACTAATCATGAGTCATGCTTTTCTCCCAAGATAGCCAGCCAGCCAGCAGAGATGACCAGCTGACTGTCCTGAAGGTCATGCAGTGGTTCACAGGAGTCACATCGGCACCTCCTACTGTCAGAAAGATGATGGTTCAAAATGAGTCTGTTTTGAACACATGCCTGATAACTTGTGCTTTCCTGTTGTGAGTGCATGTTCACACACTAACATTTCCAACTGCTTACCTCTGCACTTATGAAGAGTTCGTACTAAACTTGACAACTGCAATTACGTCTAGCAAAGAATCACATATGATCTGAAAAGATTTGTAGTTTTGCATTTTAGGTCACAGCTCTTTACTTCAAACTTTTTGTAATTCTGTTATACACAAATTGAACCTGTTATTGTATTGAGCTTGAGTAGTTGTTTATTGTATAATAAAGCTTGTAAAATAACAGTCATGCTGTTACTCCACAACTACTGTAATAGTGTTTCACCAGTTTATTTTTCAGGGTGTGTGCTTATGTTTATGTTTGCTCAATAAACTCAATATTTCAGTCTCCCATTAGTCCATGATCATCTGATGGTACATTGTTTGCCCAGGTATTGAATTCTGAACAACCTGCAAACCCACTGCCCTGCAGACTGAGTCAGCAATGTGCTATCACTTTATTTAAAGCTGTAATACGGAGTTTTCCTCTTTCAGGAATTATGTATGATTTTTTAGAAAGCCATAAAAGTAGTTGTCTTATCTTGTATTGTGATATAATGTAGGCAATGTGTCTTTTTTTTGTTTTGCTAACCCCTCCCCGTCTCATAGAGTTCTATGCAATATGATCTGAGCACCTGTAGCATTAGACTACCGCTTACGTACAGAGATCAATCACAGAGCGTGCTCGAAAGGTTTAGACAGATTTGTAAAACCCAAGAATTTAACTTTAGACATTGTCCATATTTATCTTTTCAGCTGTTATTTAATTTTAACTATTACTGGCCAAGTTTATTACTGATCATTTCAATAAATGTACTCATGGGAGACTGAAATATTGAGTTTATTGAGCAAACATAAGTGCAAAGGTTCAACAAAGAGTAATTTATCATGGTTATTCCAAGTGATTAAAAACTGGGTAGTTGAAGTACTGAATTTTAAATTTAGTTTTCGGAAGTCAATAAATGCTACCAGCAAACCACAAATGGGGTACTGAGATCACAATTCATTTTAATTTTAAATCTTCAGGACACATTGAGTCATTGTCTGTGTGTGGTAGCTCAGTCTGTAGGGCAGTGGGTTTGTATGCAGGTGGTTCAGAGTTCAATACCTGGACAAACAATGACTTTTAGACTTTGTGTGAATTTCTGGACCACATGAAATGGTCTAAAAAAAGCAAATGAGCATTATCTACTTGCGTAGCTTGTTCTGTTGGGGCATTGGCTTGGTGTGCAGGTGGTTCAGGGTTCAAACCCAGAACATAGCAATTTTAGGCTTTGTGTGAATTCTGGACAACATGAAATGCTCAAAAACCAAGTAGCAAGGATCTGCTTGTCTAGTTTACCCTGTAAGCTACTGCGTTGGCATGCTGATGGTTCAGGGTTCAAAACAAACAATGTCTTTTAGACTTTGTGTGAATTCTTGACAACATGAAATGCTCTAAAAATCTGAGCAGTTGTGTTTTTGTGTAGCTCAGTCTGTAAGGCCTTGGCTTGGAGTGTGAGTGGTTCAGGGTTCAATTCCCAGAGAAATACTTGTGTTGTGGAAATTGATAGTCCAAACCTTATGACTGAACAAGTTTTTAAATACAAAAGCTAAAAACGACAAGTTCAAATGTCCCGGTGAAGGGTTCTGGAAATCCAGCTGTGAACACGTGTATGCTTTTTTAGGTGAGAGTGGCAGGATGAATGGTGGTCATGGATGCAGCCTTCAAACCAACCGGATTTCCTAAAAAACCCATACACATGTTTGCAGCTGGATTTCCAGAAATCCAGCTGCAAACATGTGTATGGGTTTTTTAGGAAATCCGGTTGGTTTGAAGGCTGCATCCATGACCACCATTCATCCTGCCACTCTCACCTAAAAAAGCATACATGTTCACAGCTGGATTTCCATGTGTATGGTTTTTTTAGGAAATCCGGTTGGTTTGAACACTTGGACATGTTCTGGGACATTTGAACTTGTTATTTTTAGCTTTTGTACTTAAAAACTTGTTCAGTCATAAGGTTTGGATTCTTAATTTGCACAACACAAGTATTCTTCTGGGGATTGAACCCTGAACCACTCACACTCCAAGCCAAGGCCTTACAGACTGAGCTTCACAATAACACAACAGCTTAAATTTTTAGAGCATTTCTTGCTGTCAATAATTCACACAAAGTCTAAAAGACATTACTTGTTTTGAACCCTGATCCATCAGCATGCCAACCCAGTAACTTACAGGGTAAACTAGACAAGCAGATCCTTACTACTTGGTTTTTGAGCATTTCATGTTATCCAGAATTCACACAAAGCCTAAAATTGCTGTTCTGGGTTTGAACCCTGAACCACCTGCACACCAAGCCAATGCCCCAACAGAGCAAGCTACACAAGTAGATGATACTCATTTGTGTTTTTAGACCATTTCATGTGGTCCAGAAATTCACACAAAGTCTAAAAGTCATTGTTTGTCGAGGTATTGAACTCTGAACCACCTGCATACAAACCCACTGCCCTACAGACTGAGCTACCACACACAGACAATGACTCAATGTGTCCTGAAGATTTAAAATTAAAATGAATTGTGATCTCAGTACCCCATTTGTGGTTTGCTGGTAGCATTTATTGACTTCCGAAAACTAAATTTAAAATTCAGTACTTCAACTACCCAGTTTTTAATCACTTGGGATAACCATATTAAATTCCTCTTCATTGAACCTTTGCACTTATGTTTATGTTTGCTCAATAAACTCAATATTTCAGTCTCCCATGAGTACATTTATTGAAATGATCAGTAATAAACTTGGCCAGTAATAGTTAAAATTAAATAACAGCTGAAAAGATAAATATGGACAATGTCTAAAGTTAAATTCTTGGGTTTTACAAATCTGTCTAAACCTTTATATTAAAAATCACTTATTAGGCCTTGGCATCTTTGAGTATGAACATAGTTTAGAACAGAGGTATGGTCCATGATCATCTGATGGTACATTTGGATTGATGGTTGCTCTGAGGACTTCAAGGCTCTGCTGTGTGAGAGGACAGGTGGGACCACAATTCCTGGAAGTTCTTCACTCCATCTCCCAGAGTTGGTTTGACATCAAGTTCTGCTGTTTGGAGGGGATGATTATTCCACCAATAAAGCTGCACAGTTCTGACTGTAGCTGGGGTAGGAACATACACTAAGCTGCAAAAAGGTGGATAGCTGGTGGAGTCCAGTGAACCTTCTTCATCAAGGCTGTGGAAAAGATGGTAGAGTATGTGCTTGTGACTGCCATCCACAGGTCTCACCATAGTCTCTCTATGCTGCAAAGGAAGAAAGAATGAAAATGTGAGGTGAGACATTCAAGTCATTTGAAAAGAATTTTACCCACCTTGTGAAATAGCTTGTCAAAACTATAAAACAGACCTATGTGAATATTGCTTAACACACACACACACACACACACTATATATATATATATATATATATATATATATATATATATATATATATATATTCTGCTCACAAAAATTAAAGGAACACTTTTTTATTGGGCCTGGCATGAAATCAATTAAACCTGTCTGATAATTTTCTGGTTGATTAAGCAGCTGAGGGCATTGTTAATCACTTTCAGCTGTATTGGTGTTCATGGACTTAACGACAGGTGCACTAAAGTGGCAACAATTACAAAACCCTCAAAACAGGACTGGTTTAACATGTGGAGGTCATTTCAAGTTTCTCCCTCTTGATCTTTTTTGGCTGGTTTTCCACTCGTGCTAGTTTTGGCTTGAGTAATTATCTCTACTGGCAGCATGAGGCGATTCCTTAACCCTACAGAAGTTGCACAGGTTGTCCAACTTCTCCAGGATGGCACATCCACACGTGCTGCAGCAAGAAGGTTTAATGTGTCTCCCAGCACAATCTCCAGAACATGGAGGAGATTTCAGGAGACTGGCGGTTATTCTCGGAGACAGGTTTGGTGGTGGGTCAGTGATGGTCTGGGGAGGCATATACATGGAGGGACGCACAGACCTCTACTGCCTAGGAAATTGTGCTCTGACTGCCATAAGGTATCGAGATGAAATCCTTGAACCCTTTGTCAGACCCTACGCTGATGCAGTAGGTCCTGGTGTTCTCCTAATGCACGACAATGCCCGGCCTCATGTGGCAAGAGTATGCAGGCAGTACCTGGAGGATGAAGGAATTGAAACAATTGAATGGCCTTCACGATCCCCTGACTTAAACCCAATAGAACATCTGTGGGACATTATGTTTCGGTCCATTAGGCGGCACCAGGTTGCTCCTCAGACTGTACAAGAGCTCAGGGATGCCCTCACACAGATCTGGGAGGAAATGCCACAAGACACCATCCGTTGTCTCATTAGGAGCATGCCCCGACGTTGTCAAGCATGCACACAAGCTCGTGGGGGCCACACAAGATACTGAAAAGCATTTTGAGTTGCAGAAATGAAGTTTTTGAAATAATGGACTAGCCTGCCACATCTTCATTTCACTCTGATTTTAGGGTGTCTACACAATTGAGCCCTTTGTAGGCTGAAAACTTTTATTTCCATTAAAATACTTGGCATCCTTTTGTTCCTAAGACATTGCCCTGTCGTTATTTGTATAGATATCCACCTTCATATTGAGATCTGATGTATCTAATGTGTTTCTTTAAAGTGTTCCTTTAATTTTTGTGAGCAGTGTGGTCTGGTGGTGACCTGCCTCTTGAACTCTTACTAGAAATCTTCCCATAACTTGCTTCTCCAACATTTCCTGAAAACAACAAAAATACAGAATGTAAAACAGGTCTCATCCAATATTATTGCTAATTTATTAAACCCAAGTTTACATGCTCCTACAGAACTGAGTCAGTGGTTGAATTAGTGGTCTTTAAGCTCTGCAGACCTTCTGGTTTTTAAAATCAGGTGTGCAGGAGTTAGAAAGTAAAACATGCTGGATAGCAGATCTCGTGGACCAGGATTGGAGACATATTATCATCAGTAATTAGATGTAACAATGTGGTTTTCATCCTGGCCGTGGAACACTGGACCAGCTCTATACCCTTGGGGGGGTCCTGGAGGGTGCGTGGGAGTTCGCCCAACCAATCTACATGTGTTTTGTGTATTTGGAGAAGGTGTTCGACCGCGTCCCTCAGGGGGCCCTGTGGGGGGTACTCTGGGAGTATGGGGTACCAGGCCCCTTGATACAGGCTGTTAGGTCCCTGTACGACCAGTGTCAGAGCTTGGGCCGCATTGCCGGCAGTAAGTCGGGCTCGTTTCCGGTGAGAGTTGGACTCCGCCAAGGCTGCCCTTTGTCACCGATTCTGCTCATAACTTTTATGGACAGGATTTCTAGGTGCAGCCAAGGTGGTGAGGGGATCCGTTTTGGTGGCCTATGGATCAGGTCTCTGCTTTTTGCAGATGATGTGGTCCTGTTGGCTTCGTCAGAACGTGATCTCCGGCTTTCGCTGGAGCAGTTCGCAGCCGGGTGTGAAGCAGCTGGGATGAGAATCAGCTCCTCTAAATCCGAGACCATGGTCTTGAGTCGGAAAAGGGTAGAATGCCTTCTCCAGGTCAGGGACGAGGTCCTGCCCCAAGTGGAGGAGTTTAAGTATCTCGGGGTCTTGTTCACGAGTGAGGGAAGGGTGGAGCGTGAGATCGACAGGCGGATTGGTGCTGCGTCTGCAGTGATGCGGGCGTTGTACCGGTCTGTCGTGGTGAAGAGAGAGCTGAGCCGAAAGGCGAAGCTCTCAATTTACCGGTCGATCTACGTTCCTACCCTCACCTATGGTCACGAGCTTTGGGTAGTGACCGAAAGAACGAGATCGCGGATACAAGCGGCCGAAATGAGTTTTCTTCGTAGGGTGGCTGGACTCTCCCTTAGAGATAGAGTGAGAAGCTCGGCCATCCGGGAGGGGCTCGGAGTAGACCCGCTGCTCCTCCACATCGAGAGGAGCCAGTTGAGGTGGCTCGGGCATCCCTGGTGAGGTTTTCCGGGCACGTCCAACTGGGAGGAGACCCAAAGGAAGACCCAGGACACGCTGGAGAGATTACGTCTCTCGGCTGGCCAGGGAACGCCTTGGGATTCCCCCGGAGGAGCTGGCCCAAGTGGCTGGGGAGAGGAAGGTCTGGGCTTCCCTCCTTAAGCTGCTGCCACCGCTACCCGACTCCGGATAAGCGGGAGAAAATGGATGGATGGATGGATGAGTTTTCAATTTTAATTAGAATTTACAATTTATTTTTTCGAGTTTACATGGAGCTGAGCCCATTTTGACCCCATATGTTTGTGAATAAGCAGATTTTGTTTCTTCAAAGGAAATCCATGTCTTGGTAATTTTTTGAGTGTATTAAATGAATGATTATTTCATAATGTTAAAAATCTGGCCATGATCTGTGTTTACTTATAAATCTCTTTTTACGTTTAATATATGGTTTATTGTTTACTTAATGTTTCCAGTGACATCATGATGGCTGCAGACAACGGGGAATTCACAGTGTTAGTTTGGCTGGATCTTCCTGCAGCTTTAGACTGTTGATCACAGCACCATAACAGACTTCGAGACTCTGTGAGGATCTCTGGAACTGTTCTAGACTAGTTCAGATCGTACATTTCTAAAAGAAGTCTGTCTGTATAAACCAAATCATGTCATATCCCAATAATCTGTTCTATGGGGTACCCCAAGGCTCTGTTTTGGGTCCACTCCTGTTAATATTTTTACACCCTCCTGAACAGATGTCATAATGTCTCCCATCACCTACATGCAGATGACATTCAGCTGTACTGCTCCTGAGTTCTATAAGCTGGCTGAACTACTCGAGTGCCTATCAACTAGATGTCTAGGAGAACTTCCTTCAGCTGAACTTTGAAAAGACTAAATGTCTGATCAATGCCCCTGAGAGCACGGCTCCTCTCATCAGTCAACAACTTGGTTATTTAACTTCTGCCATCAAGTCAAACTTGAGGAATTTGGGTTTTTGACTAATCAACATCTCTTGAGAGCCACTCAAAAATGCTGGTTCAAAACTGTGATAATTTGAGAAACATCTCCAAACAGGTTGGCATCCAAACATTAATTTAAAGGTGTGGAACACTCATTTAATCAATACATTTACAGTGGTCTCTTGTAAAAATGAATGCCTTGTAAGTCGTACTCTGGGGAAAGAAAGCTCTGGTGCACCATTTTCAGGAACTAGACGTGAGCCATAAAAGCTGAGCTTGAGACGACAGGATTTGGAATCTTATTTCCTGATATTTGGACATCTCACCTCTGATTGGCTAACAGCAATGTGACTCTACCACTGACTCCATTTGCTCTGCAACATTGATGTTTTATCTCCACAAATAACACAAGCCTGGAGGAGTTCTGCTGTGTGATTATAGATGCTAATGCTAACAGTTAGCTTCTACCAGTTGAGACATTCTCTGCTGTTTCCTCGACGCTAAACCAACAACAGCCTTCCCTGTCACGAGTCAAGATGGGCGAGTCCATGAATGTTAAGTGAGTGTGACGTACTCGTAGATCTGTCAGGATTTCCAAATCCTAGCGTTTCGTCTATTTTCTATCAGAAGCTAATGCAGTAGATAGGTGTAGGAGACTATTTTCATGTTCAGCCTGTATGAAAAACCGATTATAATCAGAAATAAGATTTAAAGATATTTTCAGTGATCCACACCTTTAAAATTTGCCCTTTTCTGTTTTTAATAATCTTTCGTTTATATGATCTTTTTGTTTTGATCTTTGTAAAGCACTTTGTGGTTTTTCTTTCTGTGATGAGTGCTATGTAATTAAACTTTACTTACTACTGTAGAAAGAGATGAATGACTGCACGTGTGGTTTGTCTGAATAGTTCAGAGACAGATGTGAACAGCCCACACATCAGACCGTTTTATTCTTTCATACTGCAATAAAAAAGTATGACTCCAGCAGATAAGTTTCATATATTATAATACAGATGCAGAATTGAAAGTTTATTCTTTAAACAGTCTAGTATTTTACAAGAAATAGATAACTAGTTGGAACTTTTGAACATGTCCTTAAAACAGGACATAAGTTGTAACGAATCCTCGGGCTCTAAGTTTGCCGCCATTATCCATGAACATCCAGCTGCAGAGGGAGGTGAGGAGGGCGGAGGAAGGAGGGGCTTTCAATAAATAAAACAAAAACAATGATATATTTTCTCTATCTTTAACCTTATTACCCTCACCCTTATTTCCACACTTAAAAAAAAAAGTCCACATACAATGGAGCCCAAATCTGTTGATGCTGAAGATTCTTTTGCGTGTTTTCTCCAGGAGGTCATAGCCATACGCCATTTTTGAAAAGACCAGCCTGATCAAAGGGGAAACGGAAAGGTGAAACTTGTGGAAACAGTAATGGGGCAGAGGTTTGGGTAAAACAGCTGCTGTTCAAACTGGATACAGTCAGTAGGAGTTGCTTGGCTGCAGTCCCTTAAAAGTCCTCCAAAGTCTCAATTTCTCCCATATTCAATCTCTCAGACGACGCGTTCACAGAAAAACCTGGAATTTGAATAATTACAGGAAAACATCCAATTAGGAAAAATTAGAAGAAAAATCAAATAAAAAACTGTTTTGTGCCCTCACCTAAAAGGCTGGGGTCAGCTCGAACCATCTTCTGCTTCTTTTTCTTCTTCCCTGAGGTGACGGTCTCAAACCGCTGCTGCTGGACGCTCGTATGGTTGGACGAGTAGATCGTTGACGATCCTGTTCCACCCCACACAGAATCCTTGGAAAGAAAAGCAAAGGAACTTAATGCAAGTCAAACACTAATAACTCCCTTTGCAGACACTGATTTAACCATTACTACCCATGTAGAGTTCCTTTTTTAAAATTACATAATAATAATAATGTAAAAATGACTCAGATCCAGCTCCACACCTTTGGCTAATTTAATTAGCTTAGCTTTAATTTATCAGACACACCTGACTGCAGCTGCTAACCCTCTGCACAAACACCTCTATAAAACATGATAATACAGTTCAATACGGGGTTCCTCAAGGATCTGTGCTTGGCCCTCTGTTATTTTCCCTTTATTTGCTGCCTCTGGGTTCTATTTTTAGGAAACATGGGTGTTCTTTTCATTTGTATGCAGACAACACCCAAGTTTACATTCTCATTAAACGTGGCCTGCCTAATTTATTAGATCCTCTCCTAAACTGCCTTGATGAGGTTAAATCTTGGATGTCGGCTAATTTTTTACACTTCAATAATGATAAGACTGAGGTCATGCTTTTTAGTCCCAGTGTGTCCAGTGCACGTTGATCAGCTGACCTTGGTCGATTGGCCCCATTTCTGAAACCTGTAGTAACCAATCTGGGAGTTCTGCTTGACAGTGACCTAGTTCTGGACAAGCAAATCAGTGCTGTAACAAAGGCAAGTTTTTTATCATTTAAGGAGGATTGCCAAGGTTAGGCATGTGCTCTCCAAGCATGATTTTGAGACAGTGATTCACGCGTTTATTACTTCACGACTGGACTATTGTAACTCACTGTACCTTGGTCTCCCTCAGTCTCACCTCTCCCGTCTTCAAATTGCAAAATGCAGCAGCACGCCTATTGACGGGTTTGAGAAAGAGGGATCACATCACCCCAATTTTGGCTTCCCTGCACTGGCTGCCTGTTGATTTTAGGGTTCAGTTTAAGGCGCTTTTATTGGCTTTTAAAGCTCTCCATGGCCTTGCCCCGCAGTATCTCTCTGAGCTTTTAGTTGTTCACTCCCCGTCTCGGTCCCTGAGGTCGGCTGACCAGCTTCTCCTGGAGGTGCCGAGAACAAAGCGGAGGCTCAGGGGTGACAGAGCTTTCTCAGTAGCAGCCCCAAGGTTGTGGAATACACTGCCAATTCAGATTAGGATGGCTCCCTCATTCTCTGCTTTTAAATCGCTATTAAAGACTCATCTGTTTTCAGTCACTTTTAATTCAGTTTGAATTACTTGTTTTTATGTTTTGTTTTTATTTCTTTTATTATGAGGCTTTTATCAAAACTTATTTTCAGCATTATAGCAAATTGCTGTTGTTTTTATTGTTTTTAATTTGGTTTGTTAAGCACTTTGGTCAGCTTTATGCTGTTTGTAAAGCGCTTTATAAATAAAGTTGACTTGACTTGACTTGAATACAGTTAGCTTTTGGCGATCAACGGCTATGACAAGCCCCTCCCACAGCTCCCATCAGCCATGCCTGTGAAGGTGAGGTAGAGTCTTTGTGCAAGAATTAACAGTAAACCATGCTTACATGGTTTCACAGTACATCGCTAAATTGATCAGTTTCCTCAGAACAACACAACACATGGCCTCATCGGGTCATATTGGTGAGCTGAGTAAGACGTTTGTGAGTAAAACGGGATGAAAGCATCTGAAAACATCAACCTCAGACCGTTTTAGGGACTGATAGAGATGGTTATCACCTTGAGAAAAACGTAACCTTTATCTTAGCCTGAAAAGATGAACAGAGCCAACGTAGAGATGAGATCACGACCAAAAAATACCTCCAAGTTCCTAAAATGTGTCTTGATTTGAAAAGTGAAGGCTCACAACGAAACTGAAAGGTTTCTCGTTTTAATTTCATGATGAGACTTTTTGTGTACATCTGCACAACAAAACCAGTAATGAAACATCACCATTAGCAGCTGGGTCTCCTACCTGCTGCTGCTGCTTGACTTGTTGGTTCGATGGCGCCTGCTTCTGTTGGTTAGAGTTCTGTTTGGCACGACGTTCCAGAAACTGCTTGGCAAAGTCCTTGGATTCAGCTGTGTCTCCCAAATAGGCCCTGATGTAGTCGTGCACCTCGTATGGCGAGTCCACTTCCTTCAAGAAGGATGCAAATGTAGGAACTGGCAGGAAGACAGGAAAGGAGGATATTTAGATTGTGGCTTCCAAACAAGACCCGTTGTGGTTTTTTTTTTTTAGATTTACCATCCAGATTGTTGGCTGTGTTGAGCGTGTGCAACATTTGCTCACACCACTGCATAAAGGTGTCCTGCTGGCTCTTACTGACCCCTTGGAACAACTTGAGCAGCTTTTCCTCCTCGTCAACCTTCTTACTGGCTCGCCCACTCAGGGAGTTGCTTCAGAGTGGAAGACAAAAGAGCTTACTAAGATCTGTGTATTACTCACATCCTTCATGTGATAAGTCACTCTTTTCATCAGAGGCTGTGACTAAGACAATATTTTAATTTGGGATCCTAAATAAATACCTGAGGTTGGCGTTGCCCTTATTGTTCTTCTGAGTGTTGCCTTTTTTGTTCTGAGGAGGTTGTGGGACAGCTTCCTTCACGGCATCTTCCCAGAAGCCCATGTTTGAGTTCTGGGTGTCGCCCCAGATGCTGCTGGGGTCCGAGCCCCAGTTAGTGCTGGTGGTGACAGACCCCCACACCGAGCTGCTCAGTGACGTCTGAAGGGAGACGATAACGAATTACAACTACTTGTGTTTGATAACCGTTGCTCTGCATGCACGTTACGTACAGTTCTGTTCTGAGGTCGGGTCTGTTGGGTGGCGATGGGGTGTTGATGGTGCTGCTGCTCCTTCCGATGCTTCATCTGCTGAGCCTCCTCCCTCTGAATCTCCAGCAAAGACTTTGTCATAACCGGCTGTTTTGCCATATTACCCCAACCAGACAGCTTGGCTTGAGACTGCTGGGCTTGCTGCAGGGCCTGCTGCTGTTGCTGCTTGATGAGCTCCTGCTGCTGACGTCTCTGCTGGGGGAGGTGAGAGGAGGAGAAATAGTCATGGACTGGTCACAAGACGTAACTCATTAACACAGAAAACCATGCAAGACGGAGATGTCCTGCTCACGGCTCTTACCTCCTCCCGTGTCTGCCGTTCTCTCTCCTCCTCTAGTTTCTGGATCTCGGCAAGCGACAGGGCATTCTGAGAGTGGTTTAGCGAGCTTGTCGACTGCTGACCCCACTTAGAAGAGGATGGGAGCTGCAAAAGCAGGACAAAGCAATTCTTGTAAAACTTAAATCCACTTTGTTTCTGGTGCATCATCCTGAGCTCCTACCTTAATTTGTGCAAGCTGCTGTTGTTGCTGTTGCTGCTGCTGCAGTCTTCTGAGGGCCTCCTGCTGGTGCTGCCTCTGTCTCTGCAGCTCCAGCTGTCTTTGGGCCTCCTGCTCTCTCCTTTTTAGCTCCTCCTGCTGCTGTGCGAGAACAGCAGCTGCAGCGGCTGCAGAGGCAGCAGCGGCAGCAACCGCTGCTTCCTCCTCAGCCCTTTTCTCCTCCTCACGCCTCCTTAATGCATCTAATTCTTCTTGCTTTCTGCGCTCCTCTTCCTGATGAAGAGGAAAATACTTTATTAAGTCAAGCATGTTGAGAAAATAAAACATCCATCACATCTTTGTAAAATGACCTGCTTGCGAAGGAACTCTTCCCGTTTCCTTTTCTCTTCCTCTTCCCTCCGCCTCTCCTCTAACTGTCGGAAAGCCTCCTCCTGTGCCAGCCTCTCCTCTTCTTCTTTTTTCCTACGTATCGCCTCCTCTTGTTCCCTTTGCCGTCTCAATGCCTCCTCCTTAAGATTTCCAACACAAGAGTCTGTCTCAGTGACACAAACAGAAAGGTACCACAGAGATTTGAATAAAGATGTCCGACCTGTTTTTGTCGTGCCAGCTCTTCCTCTTCCAGTCGTTTCCGTTCTTCTTCCTGTCGGGCCCTGAGAGCTTCCTCCAAGCGTTTCCTCTCTTCTTCCTCTCGTTTTGCTCTCATTTCCGCCTCCCGTCTCTCCAGCTCCAACTGTTAATGAGCAGATAAAAGTTACCTTTACATCATTATCCAGAGAAACATACAATCTATAAAGAAAAGTCTGGTTTCTACCTGGTTTTAACTTCCAAAAGATCACAAGTGGTCTAGCTAACCGTCCACACACATGAATGACCGCCTACTCAACTGATGGGACTCCCAGCGCACAACGACCCACGGCTACATCAGCTAAGCTCCAAACTTCACGAACCGAGCACAAAGCTCCATAGCAACAAGCTAAAACTTGAAACTTTATCAACCTCTTCTTGAAAACAGGATGATGCAACAAATGTCTCTTTAACCTCAAAGAGACAAATCGATGTTTGATAGGTTACCTTTGCAGACTTTGCCTTCTCAAACTGCTGCATCTGCTCGATAGTTGGAGCCTGAGCCATCGAGTCTATCGGCAAATCCCAGACGCTGCTGCCTTCCCATGCTGTTGGGAGCGACAACAACTTATTCAGAAGAGTTTCTGGGAACGACCATCGCAGAGCATCCAAGTCAGAAAAACTCACTGCTTGTGGAAGCTTGTTGTAGGTTTGGTTTGCAAGATGCCTGAGAGGAGGGGTTCTGCATTTCCCACACAGAACCAGAGTCTGGGACAGACAGGGGTCGGGTAACAGGAGGTAGAAGACTCTCAGAAGCGCTACAAGGATGCATGAAAATAAAAAACAGACATAACTGCATCTGTTATGCTGCAAGGATGACAATAAAAGGAAGTAGGGCAAGTAAAGCAAGCGTAGCAATCATTCAGACGTTATCTACCTTATCTTAAGAGCCTGGTATTGCTGTAGAAGCATGTTTATCTGCTGTTGGTGCTGCTGCTGCTGCTGAAGAGGAGCCGAGTTGAGAACTAAAGCTTTCTGCTGGGCCATCGCCTGGGCATACTGTTGCCTGTAGCAAGAGAAAGTTTAGAACAGAGAAACGATGAGGTCAGCTACGTAATTATATTACAACAGTCCTTATGACACATGTGGGTGTGAGCTCAGCCAAGCAGCTGCTAACAGATTCATCTTTAGATAATAGAAATAGATATAATATAATAAATATAATAGAAACATTTCTAAATGATCTGCAGAAGAAGTCAGTTGCCCTAAAACCAATACGCCCTACATGTTTTGGCAATGAAACCTGCACCTGTAGACGGTCGGGGATTTGACCCAGATAGAGAAAACAGGCTTTAATCTTACCGTCTATTTACCCCAGATTTGACAAAAACAAAAAGGTTTAATAGCAAATTTTCTTTCATGTCCAGCTACACCTAAAAAGCTCCTGGACAAGACTTCAGAGACTTTATACCCTAAAGCCAAATAAGCTGCTTTTATTTTGAAAATGTGTGTTTTTGTCAGAATAATACGGACTAATAAATTATTAGTGTATTATTATTTTTATTTAAATAAACATTTTATTGCAAATCAATGAAATCACGAGTGATGACATAATTATACTTTCAAATTTTCTGGAAAAAGTCTGATGGCACACCTGAGGAGGTATTGATACTGGAGCTGCTGGAGCTGGTAAAGATTGAGAGCAGTGAGCTCCTGCTGCCTCTTTAACCTTTCTTGGTCACCATCCGCCTGCAACGCAAAACAGGATTGTGTCAAAACAAACAAAACCAACAGAAAAAAGGCAAAGATCTGAATGAAAACATGATCTTTATGGTCTATGGTTGCCCTTTTAAGCATAAAGTCAGGTTATTCTTCAGAATAAGACTTGAAATTATCCTCAGACTGAATGAAAGCTAATTAAAAGAAATAGAAATTACAAGATGCATTAAAAGAGAAATAATCACATTTAGATATTTATAGTAAGGTGGTGTTAAAATCTAATAAATGAGCTGCTTCTGAGTAAAAAGTGGTCTACACCACCATCTACAGGTCACCAACAAGAACTGCAGCTGGTGTTAAATTCCCTATGCGATGAAGACGCTGGTATTCCGTACTTTGAATCCTTATTCTGAGGGATTCTTACTTGTAGTGGTGGAGGTGCAGGCCCTGGGGTGAATGGCACCCTCCCCCAAATCTTCATCATCTCCCCCAAAGCCTGAAACACTTCATCACACCCTCTTTTGACCAACAAAGACATGGTGAAGTAGCCAGCCTGAAACCACTCCGACATCTCCGGATTGTTAAACGGACCTGAGGGAGCGAAGGAGAGAGATGAGTCTGGAGAAGAAGAGCTTTTAAGATAAAAGTGAAAATTCAATTATAAAGAACAAAAGAAAGCGGCATATTCTCACCCTGTATCTCCCCCTGCGGGTCTTTGTAGAACCACTTGAGAGCGGCTTCGTGGGTTAGAGGCAGACCTGCAGACTTGGGCTTCTCTGAAGTCTTTGCTGAACGTCTGTCATCATCCACCACACTGTCTTGGAGGTATGCTACCATCTTTTCAGCCTCCTGAGAATTGGAACATTACCAACCATTAAAAACCAGTTCATCAGTCCATTAAACCCAAACCGAGCCAGCATTTACCGCAGCATGATGATAAATACTAAAACGTACTTGTTCAAAGTGTTTTAGTCCCTCATCTTCATCAGTGTCATGTGGCACATTGGTGGGCCTGCTTATAGGTGCTATTAAACTCGATGTGAAGGGTAAATGATTGTTCATTGCCACAGAAATCTCTATAGGCTTCTGCTTCGGTAGATGAACTGTGGATGATGGAACAGATACTTCTGCGTGAAACAAAATGACAGAAAAACTGACGTTAGGTTAAAAATGAGGAAATATGTGTAATTTTAACGCTGATGAACAAAGAAGCAAGCTTCACCTGGTAGGGTGGTGGAAATGTGGGTCATAGAAAGGGAGTCCAACATGCTGGTGGACATGGGGACACGCAGGGGGGCTTTGCAGGACTCTGGTGGAAGCTCCAGGGGGGGCTGTCGTTCAGCCGGTCTCTCAGACTCCTCCGTTCTGTTGGGCTTGATCGGGGACAAACTCTGTGAAGGGGGCAGGGTCTCCGAGACGGCCTGAGCAACAGGTGGAACAACAGCTGGAGCTTCATCTGAACTTCTGGACAACTCTGAAACAGAGAGCAGATCAGTAAAACTTTTATGTTTTATAAGTCAAGAACAAGCAGCAGCATGAAATCATGCCTAAAAAAAACATTTCTGGTTATTTTTAAAAAATTTATTTAGAATCACCTTCATTCAGATTTTGATGGCTATAGTTGGTGAAAGGAGAATATCTGCTGCTTACAATTTTGACTAGGGATGTTACGATCACATTTTTTGCTCCCGATCCGAGGCTGAGTCATTTGACTTTGAATATCTGCCGATACTGATTCCCAATCTGATACTTTTCAGCAAAGCATTAAAATAAGAAGAAATGGAAACTACGGAAGAGGATTAGGGCCAATGAAAAGAAAAAAGAAAAGAAAGAGAATTCTGACTTTAATTTCAGAATTCTGACTTTTTTCAATTCCAAGATTAAAGTCAGAATTCTGAGATTAAAGTCAGAATTCTGGGATTAAAGTCAGAATTCCGAGATTAAAGTCAGAATTCCGAGATTAAAGTCAGAATTCCGGGATTAAAGTCAGAATTCTGAGAAAAAAAGTCAGAATTCTGAGAAAAAAGTCAGAATTCTAAGACTAAGGTCAGAATTCTGGGATCAAAGTCAGAATTCTGAGAAAAAAGTCAAAATTCTGAGAAAAAAAGTCAGAATTCTGTGATTTAAGTCAGAATTCCGGGATTAAAGTCAGAATTCCGGGATTTAAGTCAGAATTCTGAGAAAAAAGTCAGATTTATGAGACAAAAAGTCAGAATTATGAGAAAAGGTCAGAATTCTGAGATTAAAGTCAGAATTCCGGGATTAAAGTCAGAATTCCAGGATTAAAGTCAGAATTCCGGGATTAAAGTCAGAATTCCGGGATTAAAGTCAGAATTCTGAGAAAAAAGTCAAAATTCTGAGAAAAAAAGTCAGAATTCTGTGATTTAAGTCCGAATTCCGGGATTAAAGTCAGAATTCTGAGAAAAAAGTCAAAATTCTGAGAAAAAAAGTCAGAATTCTGTGATTTAAGTCCGAATTCCGGGATTAAAGTCAGAATTCCGGGATTAAAGTCAGAATTCTGAGAAAAAAGTCCGATTTATGAGACAAAAAGTCAGAATTATGAGAAAAGGTCAGAATTCTGACATTAAAGTCAGAATTCCGGGATTAAAGTCAGAATTCCAGGATTAAAGTCAGAATTCCGGGATTAAAGTCAGAACACATCATGTTTTTTTTGCAACAATTTTTAGAACAAGTATTTATTTTTTAATTGTTCTTATAAACCTAAATGAAAAATGCAAATGAATTCTACCTAAAGGAGAGAGAAAAGAATTTATAGAGACTTTCCAACAAACAAAACAGATGACTAAACTCTACTATGTTGTCTTCATAACAGCTTATTGTTTGTGTTCACTTAGCCTTTGCTGCCACTCCCTCTTTCCTCTCTCGCCTTTTTGCCTCTGAGCAACCGGCGATTTTTATTTGCAAGCACACAAACCATCAAACAACTCTGCCCTGAGAGCAGGGATTATGATGGGATTAAAATGTGTCGTCAGCAGGTAATCTCATCATTTCTAACAGGCAGTTTTTTACATCAACATTCAAGCAGCTTCTGAGGTAAAAACAGAAAATATGTCACCTTCTTTATGTGATGCAACCAGAGAAAAAACTTGTTTTCCAACTTGAACAGAAACATCATGAAGGTCAAAAAATGGCTCAAACTACTCAGGAGAAGCAGACTAGTTTCATTAAAAGATTTTTCATATAGATCACAAATGTATTCTGTAACAATTCCTGTTAAATTAGAGCCTCATCTATTAAAAGCATGTATGCATCTTAATTTATCTTTTTACTCCCTGGGAATACATTTTTAGAACAGCGTTTTGTTTGAATTTGATGTTGAAACAATCTTATTCCAACATATATCAACGCCTGTAGAATCAGAAGTCAGATTATCAACACTACTGACCTTTTCTGTCTGCTTCTCTTTTGGCCTCTTTTTCTGACTCTTTGGTCTCCCTGGTCGGGGTGTCCTGCTCCTCCAGGCCTTCTTCACACTCCTCCAAGGGTCTGAAGTCAAGCTCTGCTTCTTCTGGAATTGGTTCCTTTGAGGCTTTCTGATTACAAAATGACACAATGAAAAAACAATTGCCAGAAACTTCCCAGTCATCTTTGAATCCTTATCTGAAGAAAGTATCCGATTACCTTAAGAGAGAGAAAAGCTCCAGAAGAGTCAAACGTGCCTGCTTCTTCATCTGCATCTTCCAGACACCACTCCGGTAAGCTGTCCCTCTCGTCATCCAAGCTGCCGCTGCCTGACCTCTGCCTCCTGTAGCCGCGCTCGTCTTCTCTTGCATCAAACGGAAAACGCCGACGTTGGTCCGGAAGTTCCCGCCACCCTGCTGACCGAGGCGCATCTGGGGGAAAACGCCACATAAAAGGAAAACTGTAAAACACAATCCCACGTGTTCACTTCAGACAACGGGAGAAATAACATGCACGCAAACAATATTTTGAATGTTTGTTCTGCTTTTTGTATGAATGAAAATTTTGTTGCAGCGTGTTCTGTTCCAGGAAAAGCTGCTGTAAACCAGCCTCCACCAGCAGATCCGAGTCCAAACCTGAGCCACAGCACACGTATCAACCCCCACTGGGGGTTTGAGGAGACCATGGGAGAGCTCAACAATGTTAGCAGCAAACTCCACCTGCTAAAGGTGAAGCCAACCCTGAAGTAACAAAAATTGCAGTTCCCTCCTCATCCACTAGGGGCTGGCTCCAGAAAGGAGCAAGTTCCCATTGACTCCCATGTTAAAAATGCCAACATCAGGGCAAAAATAAACATGTTTACAGCCTGGTTCCAAAAACCATTTTAGGATTAATAGATCTAGTTACCGTCATGACAACTCTGAGGGGGGTGGTTTTATTGTAACTCATCAAATTAGATCTAATTAAAGCTTGACATTATGAATTATTAGGGGCATGTCCTTTTGATTGACAGGTGTCAGATGTGCCGTCAGCTAGAGGCTTTCCCCCCTGCTTTCTCTAGGGAAGGCTTCAGCCTCACTTTAAGTGTTATAACCTAGAAGGCAGAGAGTAGGAGAGTCGCTCAACCGTGGTTTTCTGGCTGAAAGCGCCCACCGGCCTCCATTAGCTTCCATTAGCTCGTAGCTACATCAGCTCAGAGTTTGTTGGGTGTCAATCATCTGCCCCCACCCCCACAGCCTAGCTCTCAGCTCCATTTTCATATTTCTCGGGAATGATTAGACACGTGATACAGCCAAGATGGTGGTAATGGGTACCGCCCACTGGGTTTTAATTCTGCTATTCAGAAACCTACAGATGATGGCGTGGAGGTCATTGGGTGGGACACAAAAGCACCTTAAGGCCAAATGGAAAGCACGACAAATATGAGAAATAACACACCCGTACATTTATAAGAAATTATTATTTCTTCAAGACAAATGCATGGGTAATGCCCTTTTCTTTCTTTTTTATTTTTAGCGTCCACCTGGGCTCGGGGGGCACCACCGGCCATTTTCCCATTGAGAACCCAACAGGCGCCAGCCCCCCCTCATCATCCTCACCGTTCTGATCGTCTCGAGTAGTACGCCAGTTCTCACTCTCTGACCGCGTAAAGTCGTGCTTCCTCGGGAGTGCCGTCCCTCCGTCTTCGTACGGGCCTCGGACTGTAAAAACACCACATTAGAGCACCAGGTGAAGGAGTGGGGGTGCCGTTAGGAATTTACTTTTTAAAATCCACATTATATAAATGATTTGGCTAAGAAACCAGAACTTTCAGTGGGATGCTTTTTAACTTACTGTGATTGATCTGAAAATGCCCCGGAGCAACTTCAGCTACAACGATAGAGAAGAACAAACAGGTGAGCTGGTGAACTCGCCAAAAAAAAATGTTTGAGTATTGATTTTTTTTTTAAACAACAAAATGTGACACCAACCTGGGTCCTTTCGACCTGGCTTTTCAAATCTTCGGTCCCCCCTATTAAACGATAAAACAACCAAAAAATCATGTTTAGTCTTGACTAAAAATATATAGAAAAAATATGTGCGCTATCAGGAAAAGATCTGGTTTTATCACATTTTTTCATTCCAATACCGTTCCTCCCAGCTTTGAGAACGGTGCATTTCCCTTGCTCCGCGACCAAAACCTTCAACGTCATCAAAACTTCTTTGGTAAAACCCTCCATCTCCTCTTCCCCGCCCTGAAATCAAGAGGGGAAATACATCAAATTATTAGATTCACAAGTTTGGATAAAAATAGACCCAACATCTGCTGAATCCTGAAACTGTATTAGCCTTTTCCTTATTTAATTACAGGAAAATACAACTGAATAATCCTTTATTGTCGTTATACCTGAAAGTATACAATGAAATTGAGGGTGCCCCCATCGAGCCACCATAAAAAAGAAGGTGTATATGAAAATGCACACAGTCTGTTTAGAAATAAATTAGATTTTCAAGCTGTTAAATTAAAATTGTCGTATCTATGGCACACACCGTCCTCTAGCACGTAGCCTGTAGTATGCTATGGTTTGGAAAGATGCTCACAAAAAGAGTTTGTGCTCTACGTTTTACTGTAACTACCATTCTTAATCAAAGATAAATAACAAAATGAGTTAACAAGAATAAATTTAGCCCCATTCAGCCAAGTTAAAAAGGGCTTTGCAGCTTTATGGCACATCATGTATGACTTCTAGCAGCTGAGGTGAGTAAATGTAAAACCTACAGAACACTAACGTTACACCCCCATGTCTAACTGTGGGAGAAATGCTGGGCTGTTCAAAGGAATCTTAACTATCTGCAGTTGTTGGGAGGCCCTGTGAAGCTGCAGACATTAAACAGCTAAATCACACGACAACCTAGAAACGAAAACCCACTAAATTACTTCTGCAGCTGAGCTTCCTCTTTAAAACGACCAACATGAAACATGGCACAAACGCACCTGATCTCGGCCGATTTCTTACCTCTACCTCTTGATGTACTTCGGCCTCTTGGTGCCCCGGCTATCGGGCCGCCCCCCCGCCCTGTCAGCCGAAGTACAGCTGCACTGTTTACAGACATGGAAAAGTTTCTCTGCAGACACAAACGGAGAGGGGGAGGGGAGAAAAAGGGTAAACACTTGGCTCTATTCTTTGCTTCTACTCTATTTGGCAGTGCCGGTTTGCAAAAAAAAAAAAAATCTTGTGCATTCCAACAAATTGTAATAAAAACTCAACTGGCCTCAAGTCAGTCCAACATTAACCAGATATTTACTTTCAGCTATGCTGTAAAGTGTTCCTACCTGTTCTTCCTCTGTAAAAGACACAAGTGCCAGAGGTGGTAAGGGTTCCTCTTGCAGTATGGGTAAGAACTCCTTATCGTGTAGGTCTATAGGGATCTGGAGGACAGAAATCCACATTTTTAAATAAATAAATCTCTAACAACTGTTATGGCACTAATAGGGAGGATTAATGCTCCTGGAGCAAACAGCTTTTGTATTCTGACACACCCACCTTGTTATCCTTTACATAAAGTGCTAACATTTCTTCTCTCCCATAGCGATAGTCTGCAAGTTTATACTTTGGCAATGCAGGTGAGAGCGGTGGAGAGGCAACAGCGTTGCTGCTTCCACCAATGCCACCACTGCCACCTCCAGACAGGGCACGGAGCCTGCAGACAACACAAATAAAGTTAGGTGAAATGACGCTGCAGAAGAGAGCAGGGATGGCAGATGGCAAGTCTGTACATGTACCCGAAAGCTAAGCTAGGCTCTAACTGAAAACCTGTTTAAAAAAAAAGTCACTTCGTTCACACTAATTGTTCATTCATGCCAATTTAATTACCATTCTGGTCCAAAGTTAAGTGTCTGGGTTTCGGCCATTTTTCTTCACGGTTCTACAAACATGAAAAAGAAAGAGCAGCATTAGAGTCACATTTTTTTCTAGTGTGCATGATGCCTGTGTTGCCTATTTTGTCTCAGAAACATTTAAAAATATTCCTATAGAGTCTGCAGTCTGGGTTTGTTCATAAGCAAGTGATGCATCAATAGTAACACTTCTTCACAATAATCTTTGTACATTTTTGATGTAGAAAGTGTGACAGACATAGACATTTCTGAAATTGGGAGATACTTTTTCAAATGTTAGAACAGCTTGTGTAACTTCTCACTGAGTAATTAATTTCCCATTGCATAAATCTGCTGAACAAAAACAGCAAATGAGGTTTGTCACTAGGATTAATTCATTCTAGCTCCTTAAAGACGCAAAAGTCCGTCCCACAAGCATACAAACCGTGTAAGATTTCAATCTGCTAAAGCTATTTTAGGAACTCTCACAGACTGCAGTGCATGTCAAGCACCTGTAAATGACAACAGAGGTGTTCTTGGCTTAAGTACACATATTGCATCATAAAAGATCACTGTATCCACATTTCATTGCTAAATCTTGACAGCAAATCTTTGTCATTATGCAGTGAAGCTTCCTCAAATGTCAGACACAAAAGGCTGCAGTGGATTTACAATACCACTGACCATATGGAAGTCTAGGAGCCACGTGCGAGTTCCTCACTTCGAGCAATTAATGCAACAACTCAAAATGAGCTTAAAACTGCAGCAAGTAGGTGTGTTTGGCTCATTTCCTGTTGTTTACAGAAAGCAACACCATCGGATGATCGAGTCTGCATAATGACTTGTTGAAAATGCCATGATAAGTACAAAACACGGTTTAAAAATGTCTCCTAGCTTGATGAATAAAACATTTAACTTTGGATTAAAGGGGGAGTGACTTGCAGTGTGGAAGTAGCTAGTTTGAGGCAAGTTGTCAATGCTATTTCCTACTATAAAAATGTACACGGTAATGCAAATTTTAACAAATACAGTGAAGGCTTTACTGCTTTTTATAACATGACCTTACCGATAGCAGCTATCGATCAAGTGATCGTCACTCGGAAAGGTGAAACAGAAATCACTTGCCAACACTGCGGTAGCTGAAGTAGCGAGCTAACCCAACAAATAGCAACTAACATAAAACACTTCACCGAGAAGCTTTATCTTACGCTGGTGAGCATAATTATTACTGGTACAAAACTAACAGTATAGTTGAGGTGGGTGGTGGCACCACAGTTACAGTTAAAATACCGTTTTAGCTGCACGCTGTTGCAACGCGACACCCCAAACGGACTAGCATCTACTAGCAAGCAGCGTTTTATTCTAACACAGCCTAGCATATTTATATAGGTATACACGTATGTCACGCATACATATATATAAATGTTTTTACTGTAAGTCGAGAGTTTCGCATAGCTAATGGTATGGCAGAAGTTACTTTAAATGCTGAATAGTTATATTCTGAAGGCTAAAGGATTAGCTAACAGCTACACGAGGCCTTCCGAGCCGCCTGGATTCACAACAATTAACCGCCCTTCGCGCGAGCTAACCCGCACACAGAGTCACCCGAGCCCGGTGCTTCGAGGCCGAGCCAACATAGTGTTTTTAAGAGCACTGCCAACCCCAACCGATCAAGAGAATATGCCCGTCTCATGTGGCTCTTAACTCGAATGTGGAATTTTTCCTGGTTAGTGTATGAAACTTTGGCTGTCTTACCTCTACTAGTTGTGACAGCTCAGAGATTGTATGCGTGTTGTTGAGTGGCTCTCTCTATTCGTTTTCCACAAGATGGCTGAGTGTGGGTCACATGACATCACATATTACCCGTATGCAGGCACACGATTTGCTGACTACTGGTAAACAGTGATGATTTCCTGTATTTATCAGTATACACTATTTAGACATACATATACTCAACGATACTTAAAATACACCTCAATGGGCTTTTACTCTGTCTTTACGTATCAAAATAGTACGAGATCAGAGGGTTAATTCTGAAATTTAATTTTTTTCCAGCCTGCCTCAGGCAAAAATAGCTTTTGCACATGAAGTCAGATTTACTCTATTTCTTAGTCACGCAGTCTTTTTGTGAGTCAAGGTTTGTATTCTGCAGCTACACTGAAATGCAATAGATTCGATTTTGTCAGGCATCTAATATTTATTCCACAAAGAATAAAAGATTTCTCAAAACAAATGATCCAGTTTATTTACAGTTTAACAACTTTGACTAACTGTTTATTTATTATTAGTATGAAAGGAACAGGCATTACTTCCCTGGGGCATGTCAAAAATAGGTTATGATTATGAATAACTTGTGGACAGGAAGCTCAAAACAGGGGAGCTCGTTGTCCAAGTTTCAGTTGCAGAAAAAAAAACATAAAAAAAGAGAAACCGGTAAGAATTTAACTTGGTGGTCAACTTTTTTAGGGTGTGGTTTTGGCATTGAAAACGATGCTAATTACAGTGTTTTTTCAGTACAACGCCTATGAAGTCAGGTTGGGCCAGTAGGAGCAGGTCACTGATCAGAAAGGTGGCAGCTAGCAGCCCGAGAATTAAGAATTTGGTATGTTAGTTTTTGACCAAATACTTACACTAAAACCTCCCAAACTAACACTTTAAAATTAGTTCTACTTTAAAATACATTTTATGAAGAATTGCTATATGTTTTTATACCAGGCTGTCTTTTTGATACTGCAAATTTGTATGAAGAAATAGAACCCCCCTCCAAAGAAGTTAAAACAGCATAAAGTACTGTGGTAGATGTCCAAAATTCTGAGCATTTATGGAGTTGATTCGTATCACGTCGGCTCGTTGGTCTAGGGGTATGATTCTCGCTTAGGGTGCGAGAGGTCCCGGGTTCAAATCCCGGACGAGCCCACTGTTTTGAATTTCTTATTTATTTCAAAGGAAGTAGGCTCCTGTCCTGTCTGAATAAATAATCCAATAAATAGCGTTCCGGCAAGTGCTTTGTTCATGGGAGCAGACAAGTGGGCTTTAATTCAGGCACAGCTGGCATTGCAAATTAGTACTCACTAGATGGTTTCTTTTAATTTTTTTGATTGATACATTCGATAGACTACTCGATTTTTAAAATATTTAACAGTAGCAGGCTTAGATCTATGTGTGCACGTGACTGAGAGCACATGCACAAATATCTAAGACGACAGATTACATAAAAATAATAAAATGTTGCACAATTTATAAAGGCAAAGAAATTGAAACAGTTCAATGAGTGTTTGCAAAATGCAATAAATATACCCTGACCCCGACGTGATTTGAACACGCAACCTTCTGATCTGGAGTCAGACGCGCTACCGTTGCGCCACGAGGTCCATGTGTAGGAATAAGTCTCCATCTATATAACACAACAAAACAGTGCTACATCGGTGTTTTGTAATCTGTGAAGTGCTTTCATCTCAGGTTCTCCTATGATAGCCAAAAATAGACAGCATGCGTGAAAGAAAATCTCTTAACCAAAGAGGAATGCTATTCTATCATAATATGGATTATAACGGATATTGAACGTAGATTCAACAAGCGTTGGTGGTATAGTGGTTAGCATAGCTGCCTTCCAAGCAGTTGACCCGGGTTCGATTCCCGGCCAACGCAGTGTTTTTGTGTGGATTATGTTATTTTGTTGGAAGATCAATGTTCTTTTGCGCAATAACCCAACTGCAACTGCAGAACTAGATCATCCTGAATTTTGAAATATGGATGAAAATAGCTGATTAGACTGACATTTTGAGACCTGAATTTTTAACCTTTTCACAATATTCTAATTGTCTGAGATTTTGAATTTGGGGTTTTCATAAGCTGTAGGCCACAATCATCACAATTATAACAAATTAAGGCTTGAAATATATCGCTTGTAATTAGTCTATCTCATACATTAGTTTCACCTTTTAAGTTGAATTACAGAAACAAACTTTTGTACAACATTCTAATTTTTGAGTTTCACACATATAGCCTATACATTTTTTTTAATTTAAGTGGAAAGTCAAAAACAGCAACAGGGCCTGGGATGTACAGGAGCAGTACCATTCTAATATGAAACTTGGTTAACATAAAAAGTAAAAAAAATGAGGTAACACTTTACACTTTACACTTTATTAGAATAGAATAGAATAGAATAGAATAGAATAGAATAGAATAGAATAGAATAGACTTTATTAATCCCACAGTGGGGAAATGCACTTGTTACAGCAGCACATAGAGAAAAGGAAGAAGAAAAAAACAAAAACAAAAGTACAGGTAAATACACAACAGCAGTAAGCTATTATTGTAACCTTCAACCACTAAAAACAACAAATAAAAATAGAAAATTGGGTTTCCAAATATACGCAGCGTAAGGGACACAGACATACTAATGTACATCCGGTATTGCACAAGTACTGAATATTGCACTGATGTTACCGTGTAACAGGATAATGACAGTAACAGTTAAAATGTGGAGTTCTACACTCTTACTGCAGTGGGAATGAATGACCTACGGTAGCGTTCTGTTTTACATCTCCGATGTCTCAGTCTGCCACTAAAGGAGCTGCTCGTGGCCTCCACAGTGGAATAGAGTGAGTGGAAGTGGTTGTCCAAAATGGAGGTCAGCTTCACCAACATCCTTTTTTTTCCAGTGGGCAGTCCAGAACCGAGCTAGCTTTCTTAACTAGCTTGTTCAGTCTCTTCCTGTCTCGGTCAGAGCTGCATGCACCCCAACAGACCACAGCAGAATGAATAACAAAGCCATTTTAGCAGCTGGGAGTTAACGCCGAAGGACCTCAGCCTCCTCAGGAGGTGGAGGCGGCTTTGGCCCTTCTTATACAGAGCATCTGTGTTGTGGGACCAGTTCAGTTTACTGTTGAGGTGAACACCCAGGTACTTAAAGGTATCCACCACCTCAATCTCTGCACCCTGGATGTTTAGTGGTGAGTGAGGAGGAGTGTTTCTCTGGAAGTCAATCACCATTTCCTTTATCTTACTGGTGTTTAAGCAAAGGTGGTTATACTCACACCAGTCCACAAAGTCCATGATTACTGACCTGTACTCCAGATCGTTCCCCTCAGACACACAGCAGACAATGGCCTAGTCATCAGAGAACTTCTGGAGATGACAGCTGCTGGTGTTGTAGGTTAAGTCCAATGTGTAGAAGGTGAATAGAAAGGGTGAGAGCACATACCCTGTGGAGCTCCAGTACTGCACACAACCACCTCAGACATGCAATACCGCAGCCTCACATACTGTGGCCTGTTGGTGAGGTAGTTGATGGTCCATGCAGTCAGATGTCCATCCACTCCTGCACCCCTCATCTTCTGCTGCAGTAAAGACGGCTGACTCTTACAGTGTTTTTTTTTTGCATCTGGAGGTGAGTCAGCACCTGGTGCTGCAGAGTTCATTAACATTACTTGCATTATTAAGCATTAATAAACAAAGGGCCCCTTTATTAACATTACCATTATTGTTAACTATTAAGTGTCCTTAGGAGTATCTGCTTAGTAATGCATTATATAATATAGTTAAGCAGTTGTTAATACTTTAATATTTTAATAATACACTAAGTAATGCTAACAAAGGGTTCTTTATTGTAAAGTGTTACCAAAAATGCTTTAACAAGCAAAAACAAAAATCCATATATTTTTTGTTCAGATGGAAAATGGTTTCTCATATATTTTTCAGAATCAATTTACCTGTTGCTAAGCTGGAGTTGGTCCTAAATTCACAGGTTTAGAAGCACTAACACACGTGTTACATGGAGTTACAAAACACCGCAAACAATAAATAACTGTTAAAGGTCTCATGAGGTCACAATAATGACCATGTGCCTGACATATACACACACACACACACGCATGCACGCACGCACACACGCACACACACACACACACACACACACACAAAGTTAGCTGCGTATATCAATAATAAATGCAGACACGGCTCTGGAGACACATAGGAGGAATTTATGCATCAAAGGGGAAATGCGTCTCTCTCCTCCAGCCTGTAGCTACTGTACATTAATTTGGTACCCTATATTCACCGGTGTTAATCCTGCTTACTCTATTTTCCAGTGTTGCCATGGATATGCTATTCCTATGGCAACTGCATGCCTTTGTGGATGGCCTTGGGCCCCACCATAGAGGACTCTCTGAACCTTTCATTAGACATTTTCTTCAAGCTCACAGAAAAATCACACAAGACACACACGGCCCAAATCTGTCTCTCTAATTATGGCCTTTTCCTCTTCTCTTTGCCCTCCACTCCTCTTTATTGTGTCCTCATGCTGCTCTGCCCTTTTGTTTCTTACTGTAAACCCCTTGCCTTCATTTTCATTACAGAAAAAATTATGTTTTTTGGTAAATAGCTGATCAAATGGCAATTCTGGTGCGAGGATTGTGATCAGATTTGTTGCGCAATTCCGCCACGCTCCGCGTTTTCTAATTTTCAGTGGCAATGGAAACCAGAGCTCCACTTTAAAGATGCATGAGATGTCTTGAGGAACGGAGGCTCGTCTGGAGAAAGTGTTTCTGTGTCAAAGTGAAAGGGAGTTAATGGGAGTGGTTTGTGCAGACGGCGGTGAGGTTGTCCAAGACTCTGAAGCTGAAGCAGAGTCTGGTTCTGTGTGAGTGATTGTGTGTATGTGTGCAGCAGGTGGGGTGCCTCCACCTGCTGAATGAACACTGTTAGCATCGGGGAGTACCATGGGCTACGGGTGGGCGCAGCCCTGCTCAGCATCGTGGCCGGCTGCATCATTATTGGGGTGTCCAGAGAATGTGATGCTGATGCTGTAGGAGGTATCTTTCTTGGAGCTGGAGGCCTCGGTGAGACTGTGAAACTTTTTAAGGAAACGGCTACCTCAGAACAGAAAAAAATTAGGTTCTGACTTTAATTTTTCAAATTCAAACACTTCTGCAGTTTTAGTTTTAATTTCTAATTGCCAGGATTTTAGATGATTACAAAAACTTCTTTATCTGCTAAATTCTGCATAAAAATGTTTTTTTCTTACGTTTTAAGAGGTCTCTACATGTATTTTGTGTTTTAGTCTCATATTCATATGTCAGCACTAGCTTAGATATCAGAATATCCTGGAAAACAAGTAAAAAAAACACATTATAGTAAGAAATTTGTATCAGAAACAATCAAAACGGTATGTGCAATGTCAAAAAGTGACTAAAAATGTAAAAGTGCTGTCTGTCTGTGTTGGAGGACACTCATATTTGCTGCAGAACTAATGAATACATGCTAAACAGAAATGCCAAGATCCATGGCTTGTGACATTTTCCATCCCACGTTCATCTGATACAAAGGTGTAACCAGAACCAGCTGATAGCAGGAGCTGTGCTGCCAAGATAAAGGCACGTCTCAACCGGTTTCCTGGACAGAAAGAGCAAAGAGCAGAGCTTCTGATCTGAGGAAGACAACATCAGCATGCATAGTTAATGTGAAATTCACTCTCATTGATGCTTTGATCAGCTTTCAATAATTAATCTGTCTTGCTAACATGCATGTGCATTTCAACAAGGATTGCTGAGACTTTCACTCTCACAGCATTTGCGTGGCTGAACGGCAGCTAATTATGTGTTTTTTGGGGGCTTGTGTGCCTCCATGCTGCCTCCAACACATAGGCTGACTAATGAGTATGAACAGAGTGTTCTCAGCAGATTCTTTTCACTCCTTCTGCAGTTTCATGACATTTTAAGCACAGACATGCATCACAGCCACCCTCATAAGCTGCCAGGCTGTAATGCCATCTCTTCAGACTTATAAAGGAAATTATTAGCTGTGTTGAATTGGAGCACAGTGCCACAGAGAGGCACAAAAGCCCCGCAGCTAAGATATTACTTTATACTCTAATCAGAAGTGAAAGAAGCATCACACGCTGCATCTGCTACAGTAAACACACTTTTGTTTTTGTGTTTTGGGTTTAAACACAGATAAAGGTTTGCATTTGGGCCTTTTTGATGACGAGTCACGTCTATTTCCTGTTTTTGTCTTTAAAGCCACACTATGCAACTTTTTCAAATGTTTAAACCATTTTCTTGAGCCAGTATGTGCTAAAATGACCCTTTACAGGATTAATGAAATGTTACTCAGACCCCCACCGCCCTCTGTGGCCAGAATACCGCACTTGCAACTTCAGCCGCCTGCTGGACTTAGAAAAAGGAGCAGACACACCTGGTGCTGCAGTCTGCTTCCAGCATGTTTCCTGCATGTTTTAGACCATGAACACAGCTGATTTGTTTGATTTAGTGATGAACCGCTCCTGTAGACACTAATGAAGGCTGAGGAGACATTTAAGGTGTTAAAAAGACGAACGCACAGCGAGGAGATAATTTTTACATTCGCTTTCGCTAACAAACACTAGGGGGTGCTAAAAACAAGCCAAAACTGCCAAAAGTTCCTTTAAAAATAATAAATCAGCAGATTAAAACATATAGATTATTATTAATTCAGAATCGCTTTGCTGCTGCTTGTTTTACAGGCCTGCTCATATCCATCTTCCCTTTCATTAAAGCATGGTTGAACATCAACAACATCTTTCCATCTTTTGGTAAGATCTTTCATATGATGCATAGGTTTGATCACCACATTAATAAAAGTTGATTAAAATCCCAGAAACGTTTTTCCTTATCTTGACTTGTCAGGAAACTTCAGAGTGCACCCGGCAGTAGTTGATCAACCATCTGAGACACTGAGACGAGAGGGTGAGTTAAAAGCTACCTCGGTGGAGAGGCAGCTAGCATTCGGAGGTCTTTAATACTTTATCATTTTGAAATATTAATGTGAGGCTGAAAATCACAGTTCTCCAGGGATCCTCAAAGTCTTATCAGATGTATGAAAACAAATAATATCACGTTAATTCAATTATAACTAAAATAAAGTCAAAGTTTTCCATGTTTCCTGCTCCAGCATGCCTGAATCAAAATGACCTCCTCACCATGTTGGATTTTGCAGAAGCCTGTTAATTACTCATGCATTTAAATCATGAATCAGTAGGCATGTCATGTGAAACAGCTCTTTTTTTAAAATCTTGCCAGGAACTCAGAGTCAGCTCCAACTGGAACGTTGTAAGAGTCGTATGGGGACATTTGTGGAGGGAGGACCAATGGCTGAACCCAACCCAGATGAGGGGTATGAACCCAAAACTGATAATATCCATGTGCTGTTAATGAGGAAGTTCTGATTTACACATTATCCTTTTCTTTTCAGTCCTTGTAGTTGATGATAACGACATGTTGTGCAGTGACTTCAAAAGAATAAACAAAATGGACAAATTAAAGAAAAAAGAAGAAGTGCCAGGCTTGAAAACAAGTGGACAGCATCTGAAAGATATATTTTTATAATTAGGGGTGGGACTCGATTAAAACATTTAATCTAATTAATTAGAGGCTTTGTAATTAATTAATCTTGATTAATCGCATTTTAATCGTTCAAGAAAATTTGCCCCGAAAGCAATTTTTTAAAATTAAAAATAATGAGACAGAGAATCAAACAATAGTCATTGACATTATTATTGTAAACACAATCCAAAACAGAATAAAAAAATATACATTTATCACTGGCAAAAATAGGACAAACCTAAAAGTACAATACATTTTGATAATTGTATTGTCTTTAAAATAAATAAACAAATAAAATAATAATAATGATAATAATAATAATAATAATAATAATAATAATAATAATAATAATAATAATAATAATAATAATAATAATAATAATAATAATAATGGGATGATAGAATGTGTGTGCAATTTGATTTAGCATCATTAGAGACAGAAATTAAGGTTAAAAACACATGAAGAGGGATTTCTGATCACTCATTCTATTGTAGTTTTAGTTGTGTTTACATAGTCTTGTAGCCAAGGTTCTGAGCTTTCTTTAGAGGTGCAGCTTGACTATATGTATTGGTATTTAGGGCATGCATTTTGCTGCTAAACTTCAATGTACCCCATTTGAGGGACCCTCGGGCTTAAAGGGTTTTAAAAAAAATTTTAACGCAGTATTTCTTTCTAATTAATTAATCATAATTAACGCATTAAATTCCCACCCCTATTTATAACATAAAAAATAAAAATCTATCACACACCTGAAACAGGACCAGAAAGTTGCATCATCCTTCATCTGCTCATCTACTGTCAAGTACAGCTCTTTGGGAATCACAAAATTGGTGCTTTTTTCCCCCCATAGATTCAATTATATAATATAACAAGCTGTTGCTAACAAATATCCTTTTATTTCTTTGCTAATTTGTTACATATCAACACAACACTACCTCCCCGTTTAACTTCAGGAGCCATTTTCTGTGCATTATTCCTGGTTCAGGGTTAAAGTAGCTTAACAAACAAAAACACCAGACGTAAAATAAGTGAAAAAGCAGCCAAAGTCCAAAGATACACATTAAAAAATCAGGAAAACCACTGATCAAAACTAATTTAGAAGATTACAGGTAATATTTGAACCCAACTTGCTGAACAACAACAGAATTTAGTTCTCCTACAGTCTGTTGCACACTGACGCACGCCAGATTAAACCTTTTGCTAATGACTCATGCATGTGTCTGTTGCAGGACTTCAGACATGCCAGATGTCTTATCGAGACGGAAACAGAAACAGTCACCCACTGATCAAGATCTGCCATAATATGCACGACGGAGCAACAGAACTATCCTGTTTTTTTAACCTTTGTGTCAGCTGGAGCGCGGGCTGGGATCAGCTCATCATGTTTGAACGATGTGGTCTAATAAATCAAGAATAAATTATAACAATTCTCATTTGTGTGTTTTCTGTGACACAGTTAGGGCTACATGTTTTATAAATCTAAATCTCTCTAGCTCATTAAAGCAAACATATGCACACAGACAAACAACGCACCTATTACATGCACACAGTGACCTGCACCCCGGCGTGCAACATAATGCCCTTATGCAGGACAGCACCGGGAGAACAGCTGCTGCATGAAAAGCATCGAGGGAAAGATGACTGTGGTCCGACAACAAACATAACGTGCTGTGAAGCTGAATAGAGCTGTATTGGTAAGACTAACAAACGGGAGCCTGAAGAGTCAGTGATGGCTTGATGACAGGCTTCAAATCACAATGCCTTCCTGCACAATCAAGTATTCATCATGTCAAATCCTGACACAAAGATCAAAGCATAAACATTCATGTGAATGTCAGCAAGTTGTACGATTTCACCAAAAATTATCTAAAGAAACACAAAGGTTGTGAGGAAAATGGACAAGTAAAGGACAAAAAAATATTTTACTGTAGATTAACAGAATCTGAAAGCTGTATTTTGAAATGAGCTTAAACAGGACCTGATGCATCATTTACTGAATGAGACATTTGCAGCTAATAGCTCTTATGTAATTATATTGTTGTTGATTAGATTTCCAATTTACGTGTGAAACAATGGTTTTGTAGTGGGACATCCATCTTTACCCAAACATGACTTTCTACTCTGTGGAGTTTTTTTATGGAGTTGGTCCAACCCACAAGGTTCGGGAATGTGTTTATTGGAATTTTAGACCATTCTTCCATAAGTGCATCAATGAGGTCTCAGCTCTAATTCTGTCCAGTCTTCAAGTCAGGACTCTACCTCCAGTCATGTTTGTTATAACACCTGATTCTACTGCTGGTGAAGGCTCTCACTCATCCAGGTCATGGTAATCCAAAAGGGTTCAAATGAAGGCAACTGGACTTCTTTGGTTTCTTGAAGACGTTTCGCTTCTCATCCGAGGAACTTTGTCAATTCTGACTGGAATATGGGAGGGTCGAGCTTATACTGTAGCCTTCTGTTGTTGCTTAACGAGGAGAAACTACCTATGAATACCTCCCCCTCTATTTAATGCAGGTTTTTCCTGTTTGACATAAATAGCTTCCCTAACTCCCCTCTCAAGCCATCCTCTAATATAGATGGTCACACCCTTCTGCGTCTAATCAATACAACGATTCCCTCACAATAGAGGCTAACGACCCAGACGGCTCATCAGGAGGTAGGAGGAGAGGTATGCATAGGCAGTTCCTCCTAGCAACAACAGACCGTTTAAAAGCTTGACTCCCTATTCCAGTCAGAATTGACAAAGCTCCTCGGATGAGAAACAAAACGTCTTCAAGAAACCAAAGAAGTCCAGTTGCCTTCATTTGAATCTCTTTGGATTTCCCGATTCTACTGATTTGAAAGAGTTTCCCAATATTTTTGGCAATATAGTGAACTGCGGTTTAAAAAAAAGCTTTAAAGACTACAAGTAAATCTGGATCATTGGAAGCAAAAGAAAAATCTATAATGGAATTTGTAATTGCAGAAAGTAACGTTAAATTACAACACTCATGAGTCTGCAATAAAGTCTACTACTACTACAAATTAATACAGGTTATGGAAAGCAAAAAACATGAATATTTTAAGTTTTGGGAATTTTTTGTCTGCCATAGTATTTCCTCCTGTTTGTGTGTATTCTTTTTCTGAATTTTACTATTAACTGTTTTTACAGTACTTTGGTAAAGTGCTTCATAAAAAAACTTGATTTGACTTGAATAGAAAACTTAAACAACAAAAAAGACAGATGGTACCAGTCATAAAATAAACCATAATGAAACAACAGCAGAAAAACTAGTAAAACACAAGCTCAGTCATGATAAACCAGATGAAAAGTCAGTTATAAAGTTTTCTAATGTAGAGTTTGCAGTGATTGGCAGCTTGTTGCCATCAAAGGTCTGATGACAGACAGCCGTAAATGATCCAGCAGACCAGCAACACAAGCTGCTGGAAACAGAGCAACAGTCTTCATCTCCATACCCCGCCCCCTACCCACACACACACACACACACACACACACACACACACACACACACACACACACACACACACACACACACACACACACACACACACACACACACACACACAAAACACGCGCGCGCGCGCACATCGAGCTGCGCCCCGGTGATGGATGGATCGGTGACGCGTCAAGAGCGTCGCATCCAGCGGGTCCAGTTGAGGAAAAAGGCTCTGCGCGGCTCGTCAGATCGTAATTAAAGAATCATGAAGCTCACACAGCGACTGTCGGAGGATGTGGCTGATTTTCTCTCCATCTCCGCCGCAGGGGTGACCTGTCAGGTGCGCCTCGCCAGGTCCACAGCAGGAGCGTCAACTCAAAAGAAACGTCGTCTCACCTAAGTGATCTTTTCTCTAATCCTGGATTTTTTTTTTTTGGCGTTCCACAAAAAGTCGGATCGCCGTAACCTTGATTTTCCTGTGACTGAATCGACTTATGCCCTCAGATAAAAAAAAGCTTCAGAAGGGATGCAAAATCTTCGTTTGGCGTTTACGCAGCTGTCATGCTGCCAGCAATTACATGCGACGTATAGACCGAGAGTTACCGAGAAAATCTACCGAGTGAACAATGGGAAAGCCTTCCTCATGTCGACATAAAGGGTAAGACTTTATTTAGGACCATTTTAAACACGCTTAAATGCAAAATCTTACTTTACTTTATTTCTCTTAAAGCTCAGCCTCTGATTTACTGACCAAAAAAATGCAAATTATTAAAATGTTCAGTTTTCTACCTTCTCATCAAGGATAAAAGAAGACATTTGCATTTTTGCAAAGTGTCTGATGTGGTTCTGAATCATGCAGCTGCAGGGAGACTTAACACATTTTAGTTCACAGGTCCAGAGAACACAGAGATGCTCAGGAGGCATGTTTTATTCAGGATTGGTGAGGATGTTTGGAGTGCAAAGGAAAGCACTGGCCTTGGTGTAAAGGCAGCGTTATAAATTCTTTATATTTTTGTAGATCTGCTTTTCTCCAGAGTGCACCCTGAATTTTCCAACGGAGAATGTCACAAAGTTTGGTTATTTATCAGTTTATTTATGAGCTTCAAAAGCCAGTTTTGAACTTTCTTCAAAAGGATTGTCATTATTTTCTGCTTGTCAAGCAGACAAAGTCTCAGTGCTACATTTATGTTCACAGCCTTTCCTCCCATTTGTAATGTAGAGAAGTGGCAGAGCAGTGATGAATGATCAGACCTCAGTGATGGATTACGCGGTCTAAGAGCAAAGACTCTGCCCTCCGCTCATAGCCGGCTGTCAGAACAAGTGACTGCTCAAGTTTATTTTCTCCTTCTGTGTCTTTAAGAAAGATAGAAGATGAAAGCGAGAGGGTCTGGAGGTGACGACATGGTCATCACTGATAGGAACAACGGCACCCCAGCTCCTAAAAAGGAGCCCCAGAAGAAGAAGAAGAGGAAGTCCCGTCCTCACGGCCTCCCGTCTCCAGCCCTTTGCTGCGCCTGTGGCCTATGCATCATGCTGGCAGGACTCAACATCACCCTGGTGGGAGCGTTCGCCTTCAGCACATTGGTGCCTTCTGCCAACCCCCCGATCATCATTGGACCTGTCCTGCTGCTGGTGGCCTTCTCTTTTTTCGGAGCCTGCTGCGTGTGCAGCCGCCTCCCCCCTCCCCACAGCTCACGGGGCTCCAAGGCGGGCGGCAGGGGCACGGGGCTGATGGGACACGGCGGCCTGGCTGGCGGGGCGGCTTTTGAAATAGAGACCAGCGAGCACACCCTGCAGGACACCACAGCCGTGCAACTGAGCCCAACATCTTCCCTTGGGTCGTCAAGGGCCCCCAGCCCAGAAATGGAGGATCCTGGTGCAACCCTGCCAGGGCCTTGCAAGCTGTTCACCATGGAGACCAACGGTCCTAGCTGTGCTCCAGGCACCGCGGTGTACTCGGTTTCTGAAGCAGCAGGTGGGGAGGTGAGGCTCAACCTGCCACGTGAGGAAGTGGCCACCTAGCAGAACCTAGCCCAGAGTTCCTGCTGTGTACATATGCTTCTTCTGAGTCCAGGGGTTGCAGGCATTGATTGTGTCCTTTTGTTTACGTAGTGCCATATGCGGATGTTAGCATGCAAACTTAACCAAACATCAGAGTATTTGTGGATTTTTAGATATCCTACCTCCCTTACAGGTCTGTTCTAAACGAGCGGCATTATAAACAACTTTGTGGTGGGATTTTACTTTCTGCTGCAGCCGCAGCGATCTCATCAGTCGGCGGACGTCTCAGAGGGCTCGAGAGAAAATTTTTGATAATTCATTCATCCTGAAAAGATTACATTTGAAAGGTCAGCAGCTGATCTTGACAGGGAATGTTTGTCATTTTGTGAGCCGTGAATTTGTTTTAGGGGCATGAAATATGAAATTCCATAGGCCACAGGGGTCCCAGAGCAATATCCTCTCACTGCAGATTAAAATCTCGCCACAGACACGTGACGACACACAACTATAGCCAATAGATTTTGCATTTCGTGAAAATGTGCGCAATTTTGAGTCTTAGATGCATTCTTCTTGTGGTTCGATGTGGTTTTTGTCACCTTGCCAACAGTAACACTGTGAATACTGTGATTCACTTCATGTCTGATGAGATTCTGTTGAACTTTCCTGGTATTTACGTCACTGGAAAGCCAAGTTGTTTCTAAAAGTATCTGCTCCCTATCACTGTGATGTCTTCTTGTGAGCCATAAGCCTGAGCGGTCACAGGAGACATTAAAACCCTGATCTCCTTCGAAAGGAACGTTGCCTTAGACTGAAATTTCAGGATTAATCTAATGAGGGCTAAATAAAAGTGCACAACAGCAGTTTTCTTCAGTAAGCCTCTCTTTGACTCTGGATTTCAAGGAAAGAGTTGACTTTTGTTTTTGTACGTGTTTTAAACTGCATGCAAAATGATCTAAATGTTCCGTGTAAATGTAAATCTAAGAGGAGTAGCAGCAGACAGACACAGAGCCACACTCGGACAGTTTTTTTATTGGATCGCGCTAAACAGTGATGCTGAGATCAGTTCTGCATGGATGGACAAAAGATGGAGATGCACACACAACCTGTTGTGGAATGCTGGTGTTGTCTGTGTACTTTTGTTTGTGTGAGACATAAAAAAAGTAAAGAATGAAATATTTTTGTGAGGATTTGAAGTAATCGACCCAAATGTGAATCCTTTAAAGCGTGTAAATAAAAACGATCTTTGGGTAAAATGGGAGAATAGTGGTGTTAATGTGTGGTCATCATTTAGCATTTAGTGTCATTTTGAATTTCTGTGCAGCATTTTAACAAAAAGAAAGCATCTAAAAGCACAGTTTCTCCTTTTTTACCATTAATGTCAGTTAGAATTTAAATAATTCGTCTGATTATGTGTTTTTTTTAAATTTCAGCTTCTAGAAAATCACTGCAATCAAAGTTTGTCCCAAAGCAGCCTTAAACCTCTGAAAAAACCATCTTACAGTCACAGAAATGATAAAAACTCATAATAAACAACTCTGCTAATTAGTCCTCATTCAGATTAACCAGCTCTGGTGTTTAAATCTCAAACAGGCTGGTTGGAAGTCTGCTGTGAGGGATAAAGAAGCGTTTCCTCGCTTCCAAACACATTTGGTCAAGATGGTTGTTGCGAGGAGTTCAACTCCAGCTCCATCTGGCTCCTCTCCTGAGAAGTGTTTAGATGTGAGGACAAAACGTCCCCACTAGATGATGCTAGAGCAGTAGCTTTGATTTTCTGTGCTGTTACATAAAATTTTCCCTTTTTTTTCCTCATCTTGAAGAAAAACATTAAATTAAAACAAGTGTTGCTGGTAAATGTTGCGGTTAGCTCTAGGGTAATGGGGTAATGTGAGTATTACTGTCTAAAACCCCATAATGCAATATGAAGTGATGATTTAACTAAATAAACTCTAATAATTGATATTATGATGTTTTTGAGAATGCTGAGATATGAAAACATGACACTTCAGTTTTCACCAGTGATGATGGAGCCTCTCTTTTGCACATGAAAGGATGAAGCCTCCAATTTGTGGTGTCCTACTTTCCACAGATGAACAAAAAAGGGGGTTGGGAGTTTATTATTATATTTATTAAAGATTGCATTTGATGAGAGACTTGCTCCATAAGTCCCAGTAACAAATACAAGTGATTTGGATGCATTATTTTAAAAAAGCATCTGTTTAGATGACAAAAATGTGGTTTATTTGGGTTTCTAATGCATAGAAAATGGTTTTGATCTATTTCTATCAACTGTAGCAGTGAGGTAAAGAAGTCATAGAAAGCAGATGGTCAGCTGAGGCTTGTTACTAGATGAGCCAGAAGGGGAGCTCAGCCAAGACTCTATAAGTCTGCCATTTCTCTGTGGCACATATTGGGATTTTATGTGATTAGAATCACATCGGAACAGATGATTTCTGAGAGAATAAACATCAAACCACCCCCGTTTTTACTTCGAGCTGCCTCCAAGTTTCTGCAATCTCCCGAGGCCATCATCAAACATGCCTGACCTTCCTGCAGCCTCTGCCTTTTGAATGCAGGGGCTTGTAAAACACATGGATGCTGGAAGACTGAGGATCTTTAGGAGGTGAACAGGTTTGTGGCTGAGCTGTCGTTTGTGCAGAATATTTTTATGTTTATGGTGGGCAAAGTTCAAGGAGACGGGTCACGTTAACCTCTGCATTTTAGCTTACCGCTAAAAAAAACTAGGGTCACCTTTTACCTCTGGTTGTCATCTTGTGACGACACCATGCCCTGAGACAGCTTTATAAACCAATTTTATAATTGAGAAAAAAAGCTGTAAATTTCCTCAAGTGCCCTTCAAACTCTGGCAAACTGTCAAAACACAGTTTTCTCTCAGCTTTTCCACCCATTTTCGAAACAGCCAAGTGGCTCTTTTACAGCTTGCACAGTGCAGGAATGGAAACTTCCTTATTGCTGGTAATAAGTTGCAGTTCTTGGACAGCTCATTTGGCACGAAGCAGTCATGCCAAATGATGGATAATGAATGCTCGGAGCAGACGTGCTGTCTAGGCCTTTGACCTGGATAACTTTTATTTCACCACAGCGTTGAACCCTGAGATGGCAGAACAGAAAACATGTTTATTGAAGAAGAAAAACTCTTAAAAGGACTGCAGGAAAGAACTGTACTTGCATCATGCATGCTTTCATGTCCATGTGAGTGTACAATCTGGATTCATTCACTCAAATAGGAGGCTGCAGTGATGATGGTGAACACACACACACACACACACAGAAACAGCTGACCTCGTATGCATCCACAGCATGTCTTCTTCACTTCATCTGACAAAACAGCTGAAAACACACACATACAGACACCTGCGCTCACAAGCATCCTATCCGCTCTGAACCGGAGCGCGGCGGATCCAGACACTCCTGCTCTGATGCACTCGTGAGCGAGAACACTCAGCGAAATGAGTCGTTAGAGAAGGGAGGGGGATGTGTGTAATCAAGCTGAAAAGATTAGGGGGAAGACGAAGCTGCTGAGGATCCATGAGAACAGACACTGGTTATATAACCCTAACCCAGTTCATTCCGCTTCCAGAGACAAACTGGGAAGGGAGGGTGCGCAAGATCCTTGCATTCAGACCAAAATGTACCAGGTCATTCATTATCTGTGTGCAGGTTTAGATGATGATGTGCAACAAAGATTTAATTGCACACATTTTCTCCAGCTCAGAAAGGATATCACGCTCTACAATTGCTATTACCAACCGTGTGTTCAGGTGTTAATGCCTCCTGCAAAGCTGAGAGGGAGGTGTTTACTTAAGAATGCTCTCTGAGTACCTTTAAACAGCTGATTGATCAGAAAACACACACAGCTTGCTTCTGTTAGTGCTGATAGGGTTGTTTTGGATCTCTGTGTGCTGTGCGAGTGGGCCTCGTGACTGGGGGGCCCTTTTATTTGGTCTATGACAGGAGCAGCTTGGGAGGAAAAAAAATACAAGAGATTTTGATCAAAATCAAACCAGCATCCTAATAGTTGCAGAGCCTTGCATACCAACTACATCTGACAATGGGTCCCTTGCTGTTCTGAACTCCTCCATTCACCCTCGGTAAATAGAAGTATATTCAAGTGGCCGGGCGGTTGCATAAGCGAGCGTTTTACAAATCGATAAGTGGGCCCCGGAAGAGGGGTTGTGCATGAAGAGAGGGTCTGGGAAAATGCATAAATAAGATGCCGGCAACAGGGCAACCATCACTTCTCGCTTCAGGAGAAAATATCAATGCAGGGCTGCCAGATCCATCTTTTTCTTCCTGTGTTCAGCCATAGGACAGTCAGTGCTGCTTCCACATTTGTCTTTTTCGTTTTGTTTTCTTGAAGTTCATCCTCATTTGTTTAATAGACCAAACTAAAATCAACATTTGAGGCAATATTTAAGGATGATGACTTGTCAGATATTCAGGAAACCAAAAAAGCCCAATGTGATTAATAATTGGGATGTTTGCATTAAAATCCACGATTTCACTCTAAAATCGACACCTCTGATAAGATGCTGTGTACAGTGAGTGTCTCAGGCGATGGCGTCTAGGTAGACACCTGTCTGATCTGGTTACAAACCCGCATTATGGTGCCAGGATCTCCTGAGGTGCCCAAGTTTTGGTAAACAACGTGCAGTACCACTTGAATCCAGCAGAGGTCACCTCTGATTCTCAGAATAACCTGGGGACAAAGAATGACAAAACACTCCCAGACTGCTTCAGACTGGTTTCCGTGTTCCACATTTTCGGGAGGCTGTCACACTCAGGAAATCATCATCACATCGGCTCTTTGTGCACTCAGCACGTTGTACCTCTGCACCACGGTGATCACCGCGGGTCACCGGCAGATCACTTAGAAGGAGGACAGTGAATCACCTCTAATTGTTTTATGTGCAGCAGCTGAACTTGTGCTCTTGCAGTAAAGGCAATCCTTTAGTCCAAACAGCCACTTGTACCTTCATCCCAGCGTGCTCTTGCGTCTGCTTTTGTGGGTTTGTAATGCTTTGATGACAGCTTGTTAAGACAGTGATTTTGCTCAAGAAGTGATGATGGGTAGTTTTCTGCTTAGCTGTGCGTTCACCACTTACATATATTACATGATTTAATGATACGATCAGTGAGAGGCGACACTGAACTGTTATTGAAATAAAAGCCCCATAATCCCTGGAATCTGAGGTGTTGAGTTTCATGTTTAGGTAAATAAGGACATTGTGGAGGCGAAACCACCAACAGTGACGGAGAGTCCTGAAAAAGGCCTGGTTTAGTAGAGAGCTGGTGGCTGTCGACACTGACCACCTGTTGAAGAGGGAAGCCATTCTCACAGTGCGCTGGCCTGCTGGTTTTTCTAGCAGTGAATCAGGTTTGCCATGGCAGCGGCTATCGGCACACACGGCACTGTGGGGGTGGCCAGTTGGTGTCAGCACTCATTACCATCCACCGCTTTAGTGGAAGCCTCTTCCAGGAGTCCTTTATAAACAAATAAAAGAGGGATGCTTTACACTTTAATGACTTTCCCACAGAGGCTCTCTCCTGAACAACAAGAGCTGTGCACTGGCTCCAGAGAGTGGAGGAGAGTCCTCACAGCTCGGCACAGGAAGGGAAATACTGAGTCCACTGTCTGCACGACCTGCAAGGCCAGCCAACAAGAAGGAAGGGTGGGATAATCAGATCTTTATGTGGCATGAGGCATACAGGGGACAGCTTAGGCCCCCACAGCCCTCCCCCTCATCACAATTCGATTGTTCCCTGTGGTCACATTGAGACACCCCCACAAAAAAAAATCAAGTGCACTGCATCTGATACCCTCAAAAAACCCCAACCAACCAACCAACCGGCCGACCAACCAGCCGACCGACCGGCCAACTAACCAACCAGTCAACCAACCTACCAGCCAACCAACCAGCCGACCAACCAGCTAACCATCAGACCTCCAGGATAAGGTTGTTTTCCAGGTCCTTTCTCAGATCTTCTGATGGCATTTATTAAAGTAAACATTAGAGATCAAATAGTTCAACCTGTGACCCCCCCCCCCCCCTACCTCTTTAAAAACACCAAATGTAAAAAAAAATTTCCATCTTCTGTTAGTGTTTGGTTTCAGGAATTATGTGCCTAAAACAAGCCATTTCAAAAAGTCCCTGTTTGTGACATCACAAATGGGGAAAGTAGAATAGAACCACCTCTCACGTGCAGGAGACAGCTGCTGCTGGAGGAGCCCAAGTCTCTCCTGATATCAAAACATCTCAGCTTATAGACCCTTTGCGTCTACGTCATCTGATCATTTGGATTTGCCATGATGGACGTCAACAGTGAATTACAGGAGTATTGAATGGAGGGCAATGGTGACTGAAGTTGTTTTTTTTGCCAGTTTAGCGGTTCATTTGATTTAGCACACCTAGGTGGACTCACTTAAAGGTTGAATATGGAACACGAATGCCAAAGCGACATCTATTGTGTGGAGGTTGTAGTTGCAACAATAGAACAAGGCTTTTAGCCGTGGGGATGCCAGGGTTGATGCCAATACATGAAGTGACCAGCCAGCACCATGTCCAGTGATGACTTAAGCTCGCTCTGGTTTTAAAATTTTTCATGGACGCTCCTTTTCTGAGAAGGATAACAACATCTTCTGGGTTCAGAAGCAGCTGCTTGACTTGCCAAGTCCGCCATTTTCCACAGTGCCAGCCTCGCTGAGCCGAAAGGACCGTTTACTGTATTTGGAAACACTCAGTGGTGCCCTCTACTGGCTGGTAGACATAAACATAAATAATGTACTTTCATCTCTAAACGCCCCGTGTAGGTTTTATTTTAAAAAAAATATATATAGCTTTTTATTAAATTGTTCCATTTTCAACCTTTAACAATTAGCTTTTGTATTTACAAAAGCTATGTGTTAACTAGCTTAAGGACGTTAGCTTATGCTCCTGTTAGCTTATGCTCCTGTTAGCTTATGCTCCTGTTAGCTTATGCTCCTGTTAGCTTATGCTGTTCACCGATGTAAACATGTTGCCGACTTTGCCAGAATTCACCCTGCTAGAGCATATACTGGTATCAGAATTTATTAGTTTGATTATTTTGGTCAATCAGACATCCCACTCAGAACCAATGATTACCACACTGAGACAATATTGCTGCAAATAAACATGATCAATTTGGCAGCTCCAGGATAAAAACCCTGAAACCTAGTAGAAAGCTGAGATTTCTCATTTCTTTCTTTTCTAAAAATAGATCAGGTTTAGCTTCTATAAATAGACATACTAAAACCATCAAACCCCGTATCTATTGACAGGAACCACACTGGTCTTTATTAAAAACCATAAGACACTGAGAGTCCGTCAGTGATTGATTTATTCATCAGTGAGCTCTGATAAGGTGGCGCTTCAAGCAGGAGAAACAGACGCTCCGCTTGATTAAAATTTCAGGTTAGGAGATACGATCCTTCTCACACTTGTACCGTTCATGAGGCAGCAATTAAAAACCACTTTGTCATTGTTGTGCTGTCAGAAATGATGCATGTGTCAAGGTCCTGCTAGTTAACAATCCTAATTTCAGCCACGACTTCTTTTGTGTGTCCTATCTGCAGCGTGTCAGCAAACACGGTCCTGTAAAAGTGGATTATAACCAGTGACAGCATGTGTGCTAAAACATAATCCCCCTCATGTAGCTGTAAATCCTCTGTAAAATTGTTTTGTTTGTCTGTGTTTATTACAAGCAGTCATGTGTCCATCCGTCCGTCTACCTTTACTTGACAAAACTCACTCCTGGAGTTACTCAACGTGTAATACATCTAATTTTAAAACCAATTCAACACAGTTTTGTTGCCACAACAAGCAGGTTGTTCATGATGTTCTTTTATGATCTGTTCTCAAAAACTGTGACAAGCAGATGACCTTTCCAGGATGTGGTTTCTTTATTTGTCCAATAATTGTTCTACTTTCATTTCCAACAACACAACTGTGAATATTCTTCTATTTTTTTGTGTTGTTTACTTCTAATCAAATGCTCTTTTCCCCCCTTCTCACACTTAGCGAAAAACAGTATTTTTGATTTAACAATATTTTTTGTTAAGTTTGTGTGTAAGATGAAAAATCTGTGACAAAGTAGAAAAACTACTTATTGTTCGAGGTAAAAAACCCCACTGAAAAAAATACTCACTGAAGGACAGAAGAGGTGATGTAAGCCAGTATGGGACATAAAAGTATTTTTTTATGTTAATGTTGAAGAATAAGATACAGTTATAGGCATGTTTATACACTTATATACAATTATATATTAAAAATGATAAAGTATCTAGTCTTTGTCTAAACTTAAAATGATGTGAATCTCAAATTAACCTTTATATGTTATATTCTATCTTATTTGTATTACATAAGCTTAAATGCAGTGTGTGGAATAAAATTAGTGCATTTTTATATTTTCCATATAAACTAAGAAGACAACTATCAACCATGCTGTAATCAAAACAATCTTTATTATTCATCATCAGCAGATATAAGCACCTCATATTAAATTTTCAAGGTTTGCTTGTCCGGAGCATACAGGTGTGTGTTAACACAATGCAAAAAAGGAATGCCATCAGCACTAAAATCAGATTTGCTTCAAAGGCCCAATGTGTAAAAACCAGACATCATATACGTAGAAGCGACATGGACTGGTGCTGCCTATTGGAGCTGCCGTAGCAGCTGGCCGCCATCTTGGATGGGTCCCCATTCTTCCCCAGTACATTTGTTTCTACTGAGGAAGCTGTTTACCCAACTAAAAAGCACATTTTATTATGCTTTTTTGCTAAATCAGACATATGGTATGGCATCATAATTAAAATATAAATATAATACAGTTAAATAAATTAAAATATTAAATCCCAACAGGTAGGCTAGAAAAGTCAATAGTAATCCCACATGATCTATTTTCAATAGTACGGTGTTTTTTTTTTTTTTTCAACAATAGGCTGCACAAAAAACAGGCATAGTTGCCCAACCTGCGTTGATTCCAGTTGGGTTCGTAGATTGAGGAACACACCCAATATGGCGGCGTTGCTGTTACGCTCTCCAATGGTGCAGCTACGTATTCACGTCTATGGTAAAACATTCTTTAGCACCATGCAGTTCAGAGTAGGTATTGCAGCTACGGTAGCCTACACGCATCAAAAAGGCTTCCAGCCTGCCCTCCAGCGATCAGGTCCATTCTTTATAAATAACACATGAATGCACATCTAAATCTATCCAGATCAATTATCGTTTTTTTTCATTAAAAAGAAAAAACGCAGATCTGTTACTAACTGAGATGTTTTGACAAGTATTAGAAGAGAAAATATTTAGTGTGCATCATTTTTGCTGCTTTTTTTTTTTTTTTCTTTTCTTTTAGGAAATTTGGAAACTAAATGATCAATACCAACTGTTTTCCCAGGAACTCCCAGAGAGTTCACATCAAGATCAGAAAAAATGTTCAAATTTCAGACCTTTTAAACTTCACACATTATGAGCCCAGACTGAACTGGAATTAGATCTGGTTACGTGTATTCACTTCCTGCTAAAAAAAAGTGAGAAAATGAAGACAAAAAATCGAGTGAAACTAAAAACCCTTTATTAGCACGTGTAACGGAGATGCTGATGGAAAACTAAACGTGTTGCTTTTACACTTGGTCATTCAGGTGTGAAACTACCTTCTGATTATTGTCCTCTTATTGCTCTACAGGTAGTTGCAAAGGTCCAGAAAATAAAGACTGAATGACGTAATGAAGTCTTTAAAGTTTTATTTCCCCTTGTCTCATCATCTTTTTATATACAACCTTTTAAAGCCATACTATGCAACTTTTTCATATTTTAAATCATTTTCTTGGGCCAGTATGTGCTAAAATGACCCTTTACAACAGGGGTGTCGGTGCTGGTATCCAGCACGTTTTAATGGTTTCTCTGCTCCAACACACTGGATTCAGTGGTTGAGTCACCTGCGCAATGGCTCATCAGGATCTGCAGAAGCCTGTTGATTGAAATCAGGTGTGTTGAAACAGAGTTAAAACTAAAACGTGCTGGATACCGGCCATCCAGGACTGGAATTGAATACCCTTGCTTTACAAGGATGTCACTCAGACCCCAACTGCCCTCTTTGGCCAGAATATCGCACTTGCAACTTCAGAGTGCCAGTCCGGTCCCTATTGGACTTAGAAAAAAACGTCACATTTATAATTAAATGAAAATTAAGTGATGCTCATGACTCATAAACTACATGCAAGAAGTCTACTTCAGAGGATGCAGGGAAGACTAAAAGGCTGCATAGTGGTGGAGTTGGTGGCAATGTTACATCAAAAAGAAGGTTGCAGATTTGAATTCCTCTCTGCATGGGGTTAGCATGTTCTCCTCATGCATGCGTGGGTTTTCATTGGTGGCTACGGTTTGTGAGACACTTTAGAAGTGTCTGCAAAATAAATAAACATAATATTATTCTGTTAGGTGTAATTTAACATACATAGTATGTAAAACTCTGATCATGTGACACTTTAAACTGAACACAGCATCATTTTTGATATTTTTATGAAATATTTTCAGCTCTGTAAACTCAAACATCACAAATGAAAAATAAATGTCGATAAAAGAACACTCAACGGTTACAGTATGTGCTCATGGCCTATGATTAAAACGTTATAAAAAGCCTCACAGTGGACCTGAAATGGGTTGGGCAACACAAGGAAGCAGCTGTTTCCTTAATGTTCCCTGAATCATGCCATCGTCACAGCTGACTCATGAAGAACAAAGTCACTCCGATTTCATCATTCCCACAGACTGCTTACTTGGTGCTCTGCTGCAGAAAAGCAATTAGAATGATAAATTCTAATTTAGTTTTTATACAAAAATGATGATCTGAAAACGAAAAAACTCCACAATGACGTCTCTGGGGAAAAAAAGGTTAATGTTCTTTGCACATTAACCTTTTGACTGGCAGGTCAGCTTTATATTAAGACCCTCAATGCCCCAAATGAATAAATAAATGCGTAAAAAACATTCAGTGCTTTTTTTCTTAGGTTAGGATTAGGATTAGAGACTGACCCTAATCCTATTAAAAAGTTTAGACCATTAGGATCACAAGTCCCACTTTTTAAAGCCACATTCCTGAACTTTGTGGATATATGCTCTCTGTCGCCCTCTAGAGGCTTGCTGCGTAACGTCACTGTCATAAAATCAAATCTCTCTCTCGGGCATAAGAGGCATGTTTACATTCCTAATGTCAGGCAAAACAATGAAACAAACTTTTCCACCTCCACACATTGAATAAATAGTTTTATCAGGACTGTATAACAACTTTATGCCCGACCAAACACAATAACCCTGGTGAAATAATTTATTACTTACCTATCCATTAGCAGCACGGCTAGGTCAGAGTCCGTAGTTCATGCTGTTCTTTCTAAAAGAGCTCTCAAGCGAGGAAAAGACAGCCCAATAATAACTCTGGTCTTTGCTCTTGCTCTATCGTATTCTCTTTTTCTTTTCCTAGATTCCTCTGATACGGGATTTGTAGCACTCTTTGGTGGATCTGCCACTGCTCAAGTCTCAAAACTGCAGTTCTACGATATACTATTATGGCAAGCCAAAGGGGTGAAAAAATCATGCATTCTTAACGCACGTTCTTGTTTAGAACGCGCGCTTTTTACCCCTTTGGCTTGCCATATGGTGCCATAAAGCAACACGCTATCAGTACTTCTGGTGTCGGGTCGCAGGTGAAAACCTGTATAGTGCGGTAAACAGACGTGGGACCCCCTAACACTATCACAGCTCCAAATATGAACATAATAGATAGTATGCCACCAAAACTTTACAAAAAACATTAATTTAAGGTGTAAAAGTTGCAGAATGTGGCTTTAAAGGGAGTAACGTGTCACACTGGGATGAATTGTGAACAATATTTCTTGCGCATCATATCTGATGTGAAATAGATCGATATACTAACGTATTGTACGTTTAGCAGCAGCAGCAACACCGAACAGCTGACTGAAGTTTTGAAAGTGCAGAAGTAAAATGATTTTCTCTGCAGATTGCCAGAAAAAAATAATACAGACACTTAAAATTACTTTTTCATCTACTGGAAGGTTCCTCTGGAGGTTGGTTTGTTACCGTTCTAAACAACAATAAACTGTAGGTGTGGATCTAAAAGGTGCAAGTGAAACTTTAAAAGTAAGCTTTACTGTTTTCTTCCGATGAGCTCAGAGTGTCTGTGCCCAGCGTCAGTGGCACTCATCCGGTGTTTGGCGTATGGTTGGCCATGTGACACAGTCAGCATGATGGTGAGATCAGCTTAATCAAAAAGCCATAATGACTTCTCACAACCACACAATGAATGGTCCCGTCTGTGGCTCTTTGCATAACGAAGAGCTCGGTGGTGAAGTTTGATAACCTGAAGAGATGAGAAATGGGATTACACCTTCAGAGCTCTATTACTTTCTTGCGTGCAAAGAAAATCAACCACTTGAAACCAATAGGTCGGCTCAGAGGATAACAGGTTTTCTGGGCTTTACAGGAAGGAGATTGTTCTGCAAAGTAAAACAGTACAAAGGGGCGTGTGGTAGGAGAAGAGCACCTGCCTTCAATCCTCACTAAGCTGATCTTCAACCAGGTTTCACCACAATGAAAAGGGGGCCGCTGACCTTGAACGTGCAGCACTGCTTGTTGCAGTGTCTGTTGGTGCAGAATGTACAGTCAAAGGAGCTTACAGCCATCCGCTCTTAATAAGGCTTTGCACTCAACGGGCCTCCCATCCAGAACAATGACCCACCTTTGTGTTTGTTCCTTTTCTCATTGGTGCCGTGAGAACACAGGGAAAGCTCCACGAGCAGGTCAGGGCTAATGAAACCGCTGATGGTATGTATTTTTAGAGGCTTCACAGGTTATTTATGGAACTGACTGCACCAGGAACAATTCATCCTTTTTGAGCTCCGTCAAAGCTAAAGGAAGAGCAGAACTTGCGTAACATTTTGGGACTTTGGGCCACATGTGTTCTGATTTCCTGCTCGTCCGTCTCGCTGCTGCTGGTGCAGAAAGATTGCATTTCAGGGGTTTTGAGGCCGTGCTGCACGAGCAGGAGGTTTCTAACGTTTGAAGTTTGAAAAGAGGCTTTAACCAGCCGCCTAATAATGGCGCTATTGAGATCCGATGGGGCTTCTGAACCAACTGAACTCATTATGAATAAACAAGTCCCTCTTACATAAATAGTGAACAGAGCCAGCTCCAGTTAGTGCTCCAGCCTCGTCCGATGGGCCTCAGAGGTGGACGGCTGAGTGTCAGAGCTGGTTTTGGTCCAGTGATGGGTTCAGATAAGACATCACGTACGTCCTGTCTTCTCTGAAGTGGGAGTAGATCAGAGTCAATGAAGAATACATTTACTTCTTTGGGTTATAAACGGATTAAAGGAAGTTGATCTGATTCTAAAGTGTTTTTTGATTCATGAGGATTATGTGGCTCATAGCTTTTAATAGAAACACCATGCTCATTAGTGCATGACGTCAAAGTATAATTACATTTATTTGAATATTTGATCTGCAAAATAACTGGAAGCTTTTTACATTGTGACAGCTTGGGGACATTTATTAGTCAGGTTTCCATTTATAATTTCTGATTAACATTAAAGAGCAAGTTCTCTGAGAAACAGTTTTTTATTTTTGAAATATGATCGGTCACTCTGAGTTTCACACTCAGGCTAAACGTGAAAACAGTCTTCTTACCCTATCTACATTAGCCACCGATAGAAAATAGACGGTGAAACGCTCAGGTAAGAAAAGCCAGTCAATTCTACATCACACTGTAAAATTAGCATTCATAGACTCACCCATCTTGGTTTGTGACGAGGAAGGCTGTTGTTGATTTAGCGTCCAGGAGAGAGCAAAGCACGTTTTGGCTAGAAGAAGCTAACCGTTAGCATTAGCAACTCTTCAACATGGCAGAACTCCTGCAGGCTTGTGTTATTTGTGGAGATAAAACATCAACGTTGCAAAGTAAACGTAGTCAGTGGAAGATGTTGCTGTTAGCCAATCAGAGTTGAGATGTCAGAAAATCAGGAAATAAGACTACAAAACCTGCCGTCTTCTGCTCCCCTCTGCTTCAGCTAACTTCTACTTCCTGAAACAGAAGCACAAGATTTTTTGCAACAGAGATCGACTTACAAGGCATTCGTTTATACTAGAGACCACTGCAAATGTGTGGAAAAAACAAGTGAACTTGGTCTTTAAAAAACATTCATTTCTTTAAGATCACTTTAAGAAGTGATTTCTGTCCAACTTTTATTTAAGAGAACTGTGGGACGAACTAAAAGATTAACTCTTGTTTTGATCTGCCGTGGCTGATTAACACTTTTTTTGCTTGATGGATGGACTCCACTATACTGGTTGAGGAATGGGATGCCAGAAAGGTGACCAGCATGAGGGGGAGGAGCTAAAATGTTGCGGCTGCACGTGGATCTTCCACATGCTACAGGCCCCTAAATAAAGTGGAAAAAAATGGCCAACATGTGTTTTTTTTATTCAACAAGCAAGAACAAGAGTTAATAGCAAGAGAAAAATCCTGCAGGGGTTTTCAGCACGTTTTTGACGTGTTACCTACACGTTTAGCGAAACAGTTGGTATAATTAAAGGATAATCGTCATAGCTGCATTAATCTGTAGGTGCACTGTCAGTCTTGTTCTCCACATAGAACCACGAGGATCATGTTACCTCTCATTGAGGCGTCACATCTGTTGTGAACTTTACACCACAAACTTTAAACCTTTTAAAAGAAGCACTAAAACTTATTTACGTTATTGTGGGGAAGCTAGTTCCAGAGACCAAAACAGCTTTTTGAAAAAACTGCTAAAAAGTTAGGGAGGGAATACCTCGCCTCAAGCCACTCCACTTTCCTCCGACTTCCACAGCTTCCATGAGTCTGTAAGAAAATCACAAAACGAGTTATTATCATAACAGCTGGAATTCATTTGTCAAATAGGTTGATATTTTTTAACTTTTAAAAATCTTGATCTTAATTAAATTGTCATCACGCTAGTTGCTGTTGCAGCTGCTGCTCAGAAGTTATTTGGTGTGCATTTTAAATGTCACCCAGCTATTCTGGATGTGTGGGACCTCAGAAACACACACAAAAAAAACATTAATTTGAGCAATTAATAATTAAATAATAGATAACAATGCTTTTCCCTTTAGTATTACATCAGTTTTAAAATAAAAATAATAAAATATTACAGGACAAGAAGCCAATGTCAACATAGTGGGGCCTCTGTCTAGCATCTGTTTTATAGTAAAGTACATTCAGAATTGCTAATTGTCTAAAATAAACAAACACCTTACATGTTTTTTTTTGTTGCCATTTTTACCTCTTTCACTTACTTAAAGTAAGAGTAGCTACGATTTAAGCCTAAATGCAGCCTTTTCCCCCCTAACAAAGACACATTTTCCCTATTTTTCACCTGCATGTTTGCCGACGAGCAACCTGACCCTGTTAAAAAGTGCAAAGCTACTTTCCAGTTATAGTCACTTATGAGCGTAGGGTGATAAAGGTGAAAATGAAAGCAGTGCTGCAGTCATACGTGCAATTTGAGCTTAATTACATAATAAAACCTTGTTTTCTGAGTTGAACTGTAAAACTGTTGTTGAGGATCTGACTCATTCACAGAAGAGGCTGTTTGTTCTCTTTGTCTGCAGGTTTTAATTGAGATGGCTAAATGTCAGAATAATGGTGCCTCCAGTCTGTCCTCAGGGCTGCACCCAGTGTACAGGAACAATCGGATGCTTCTGGCCCGACTCGGTCTGGGTTGACTCGGCTGATGTTACACGAACAAGCCGTTATGTGCCAAACTAATGAATTGGGTTCATGCTACCGGACAATTGCCGTCTTATCCAACCGTCCCCATTGACAGCTCCTGTGCTACAATGCTGTCCTCTCCGTGGATACAGTTCCCACGCTACGGTGATCAACCTGGGACATGCTGTGTAGTTAAAAGCGTAAGAGAGCACCAATCTGTGCTTGCACATGTGTTTGTTGAGGCGCTTTAAGCATGCAAAGGGACTGATTAAATAACTCCCAGGGAGCTGGGATGTCTAAACTTAAGATACGCAAAACAGAACCAATCAGAGGAATGGTGCCGCTTTTGTAAGATGTAATAAAAACCCCTAATGGCACGCTGTTGTGAAAACTTCCTTTGGGGAACTAGAACAACAAAGAAGATGTGAAAATGCTTCAGAGGAAGCTGAACCAGACAAAGACGGGATAAACGAGCCAAAGTGCATCCAGGTCAAGGTGTTTTTTTCCAGACATATGCAGCTAAGCTGAGGGTTGTAAACACAAAGAACACAAAGAATTTGCCCAAAAGGCAAAATAGATGGTTTCTAAATCCTTCCCTGCTGACTCAGGAAATTTTTTCTTTAAGAGCATTTAATGTCAAATGGAAAAACCTCTTGAATGAAACTAACGCTGGCATGAATCTTGATTAAATGTTCCGCTGCCATCTGAGCAACATTAAAGTGCAGAGGACTTTTGTTTCATAACTACAAAGGAAATTTCCACAAAGAGGATCCAGATGTGCTCAGTAAAGAGATATGAGCGCTTTTTCATCACAACAGACATCTCTGGGTTTTCAAATTTAATCTTTTAGTTTTTAAAGGAGCTTTTTGATCAACTTTAGTCAAAAACTTGCTCATTTCAAGCTGCAATAGCTAATCTGGAAAACAAATTAGCTTCAAACATCTTTTTCATGCTTTACAACATTCTAACACTGTATAGCTATAAATATATTATGAAGATAAACAAACCCAAAAAGAATTAATAAAGTGGTTATCTTGCATTTGTCTAAAAACCTCCACCAATGACACGTTTCAGACCAAAAGCAACCATTGGACAATCCGGGTGTTGGTCTCGCTGCACCTCATTACGCACTCGCGTATTTAGCATCAGAACACCACTGGTGTGAGAGGTTAGTGGCTCAAGAATATCAGAGAAGGAGAAACAGCCAGCTGCTACCACTTCAACTTTAGGACAAACTACCAGAGTCCCAAAAAGTCACGGACAACAAAAGATGTTTGGACGTAGAAAACGGTGGCTGGTGTTTAGCGCTATCTCGTTTCCTCTGGCATCGTGAGTTTCTGGTTCCGGCAGAAGCGTCTGAGGGAAGATGAGTGTTCCATGACCGTGGTTGCGTTTCAAAACCTAGCTTGTTCTTTAGATTCAATATAGCAGCTTTAAGCAGTAAATTAAGAAATTAAATAGTTTAAAGGTACAATGTGTAAGAAACACACAGTGAAATAATCATAAACAGTCTAATGTCGCAATCATGTTGCAAGGAAGGTTACATTGAAACTGATTTCTTTCACAGACAGCTTTTCTCCTTTCAAACAAGCTAAAGACAGTCTGTGAGCCCACGGGGTTGCCAAATCTGTGCTAGCTAACGCTGCAGCACCAGCACCTGTAATTCAACACCGCCCAGCAAAACACAGCAGCATTTTGGAAAGATCCTAAGCCTGTAACAGGAGTGACCCGGAAGTTATCTCTTACACCCCTAAGAAGCCATGGCATCCTTTTGTTTTACTCTGTCAGGTAAAGAAGGCTAGAGGCTAACATTGAGCTAACATTGAGCTAACAATGCTAACGAAAAATCAGAGGCAAATAGTCGGCTCTATAAATATCTCAAGCTACTTTTTCAATTACTAACAACTTGATCCGGTGGCCTAGTGATAGAGTGTCCGCCCCGGGACTGGGAGATCGGGGTTCGAATCCCGGTAGCGTCATACCAAAGACTTTGAAAAAATGGGATCCAATACCTCCTCGCTTGACACTCAGCATTAAGGAGTTGGATTGGGGGGTTAAACCACCAAATAGTTCCCGAGCGCGGCCGTGTCTGCAGCTCACCGCTCCCCACCACAGGGATGGGTCAAATGCGGAAATGTAATTTCACCAGTGTGTGATGAATACTTGGGACTTTAATTTTACTTCTCAGCTTACTGTGTATGACTCGTCTTGGCTTGTCATCTAGAATCTTCTGACGCTGATCTGTAACTGGCAACAGCCACGAAACTCATGGAACACGAGAAAGTCACTCGTGTGTTTTGAAAATGGGCTGCAGTAACCAAATTTGACCACAGGATGTCAGTCTTACTCCATTCTTACATAATGCACCTTTAATGTTTGTAGTTCTCATTTAATTGTAGTTTTTCAGTTTTCTTGGTGGTTGTTTGAGAGTTTAAATGCAGTGATTAAGTAATTATAATTCATAAACTCCCATCTGTAAAACTGCTTCTCCTCTGGCCACTGGAGGGCAATCCCTAACCTCACAGTTCACTGTGGTTTTACTGGTTTTTGGCACATAACAAGTCGTCCCAGGTCAAAGACCAACAAAGGAAATGACTTCCAAGTTGAAATTACACACTGCCTTTAATGCTGACGCCTTACTATCATTTTCTGACGAATCTTAGTTAAATTAGTGAGAAAAGTGCATATTCCTGTAGATGATTAGATCTGGATGATTCACATCATTTCCCAGCTGGATTACCTGAACCAGTAAAGGTTTTCTGTGTGGAGTTTCAGTCCTCCATTTACTCTGGCTTCCTCCCACTGACTAAAGACGTGCATGTACGTAATTAGTGACTGTTGTGAAAGTGTGAACATGCTGTTGACTGCAGGGATAGATCCTCATAACCCTTTCAGAAAAAAAAGTTACATAAAAACAAGATTAAAACACTGGATTTTTATTGAAGATGCCTTCAAAGCACTGGATTACAAAATTAGGGTCAATACTGCAATTTGGTTCATGAAACATTTAGTAAAGGGTCTTGAAAAAAAAAAAAACTGGTTGTAAATTTAGCCATAATTGATTTACAAAGACCTATAGGTCTGTAGTAATAAATGGATAAATACAAAATAAGAAATGACAAAGCTCCAGGTTACCAAAGCTCATTAGCAGTGTTCGTAAACTCCAACCAGCAGTAATTTGGCTCACAAGACTCTGCAACGTCTATTTAAAGCAACATTCCACAACTTCTACACCTTAAAATTACGCTTTTGTGTAAAGTTTTTGCATCATAGTATCATCTATTATGTTCATTTTCATACCTGTGATAGTGTTGGGGGGTCCCACGTCTGTTTACTGCACTATACAGTTTTTGTGCTTCGGGTAGCAGCAGGATGTACTGACTGGGTGTTGTTTTACGGCAGAATATGGCAAGCCAAAGGGATAAAAAAGTGCACGTTCTAAACACGCGTTATGTCCGCCAAAATGCGCGTCTTGAAAGTTTGAAATCACATCAAAATATAACCCAATTGTTGCTGTTTTTGTCATATTTACCCATTTTTCTATAGGGTAAAGCTGTTTTGCAGATTTGCATTTTTATGGTTTGTTGGTTTATTCTCTGTCTGCTTCTCTGAAGCTGTTTATGTTGTTGATCTGTTTTCTATAATAAGTCATGGCAGTTCTGCAGCTGCAAGACAATATTGTAAAAGATAACTGCAACAAAATGAATCTGTAATAGTTTAAGCTGCATCAATTTGTAGCTTTACTACAATATTTTAAACTATTTTGTTGCAAAGCTTTTCTAAAATGCAGAGCCATTGTTTCACAGTACAGGTGGTCTCCATCCAGTAAAAGTGACACCAAGTTTCTGAGGCGTCGTGTCGAGACGCCAACAAACTCACACGTGCAAAAACATGAAGCCCCACTGAGAGGAAGAAATAAAGGATTTGACCTTCAACCCTCTGTTTCATCCGTTCTTAGACCCTCAAAGCGATATTTGGACCGATTATAATAACATATTTGGTGGAGCAAATAACCAGGAGATTGTTTGACTGTTTTACCGCCATGTGTGAAGAAACCTTCAACCTGTCATAACCGCAAACTGTGCTAGAAATAAAACCACAAGATGGTAAAACTGAAATATTTGTTAATTCAAGATAAGCAGATGCTTTCGTCTGCTGCTGACGTATGTGACTTAGACCACAGCTTCTCTTCACTTCTTTCACAAGGATGAGTGTCAACATTTAGAACAACTCCCATATGAGACTTCGGGGTCAGTTCCCTTTTTTCTTTAGACAAACTGAGTGACGAGAAAGCTGAACACCTAAAGGTTTATTGTTTAGTGTCTAACCCATGGTGCTGGGTTATTGGGATCATATTGTAAATGTTATGTAACAGGACAGACTCAACACTACAGTATGTGTTTCTGAGCTGCATGTGTTCATCGGTTTGTGTTTGATTCACAATCAACTACTCCTTTGGCCTGATTGACAAGTGTTCATAATAACAGAAGAAAACTTTTATCTATCAGGATCACTACTTCATCAATAACTGAGGGCCAGCTGATACTAGATCAACTCATATTCAATCAAAATGAGCACTAACCCTTTGGCTTTAAGTAAATTGCTGATTTAACAACTGGGACGCAATAAACAACAGTCCAGTAATTGTGGGGCTGTGTACAGATTACTCACAGAGGGTACAGACAGACTAGGAATAACCTGACACTTGGTACTTATGGGAGTTTGTACGATGTACTAACAGAAGTAGTACAGGGTTTAGTACAGATTAGTACAGGGAACTTAGGGGCAAAATACTTATGGGTATAAACTAGGTATTTATGAGAGTATGTATGGTACTCACGGGGGTATGTGTAGGACCTGTGGCTGTCCTTTAAAGTATCTTGTTACCCGATATGTGCAGGGTCAAAAGTACTGCAGACGTTCTTTACTTCCGGGTGGACCATCTAAACCATTGGTCCACATAACTGTCATTCTGGTGAAGCTAATCCAGGGCTAGCTTTCACCTTCTGCGCATACGCACTCTGTGCAGAGTGCCTTCACCCCCCCCACCCCCCGCTATCGCCTATTTTCTGCTCAACAGGTAAGCTAATGTTTTGCATGCTGCTTGGAGAAATGCATTTCACTTACGGTCTCACAATTACACATTATGGCCGGGAACTACTTAAATAGGGGATGGTATAGTGTTGCGCAACATGGAGAGGGCGGTTCTTTCCTAAAATTCAGAAGCATCGTATGCATTATCTTTAAGTACGGGGTTCTTACAGGGGTACATATTCAAGAAATTACAAAATACTTATAGGGGTACATACAGCTCCACCTGTGAGAGTAAAACTGTAAGACTTGCTTTCGGCAATCAGACATTGATTCTGACTGCTTTACAGCCAGACAGGACATGGGGAAAACAATACTTATGGGGGTGTAAGCACTGTAAGTACACTGTACATAACCCCAAAAGCTCTTGGTAACATGTTACTCTATAATACATGTTACTAGGTATAATACAAGCCTGAACACCATATGCCCATAAGTGCCCCGGTATACACCCCCATGGCTGCTATATCATGTTAAGCAACTGTTGATGTTCTGACTGTTGACCAAAAAGATCTTTTATAATTTAATGATTTGTCATGAGGTTATTTGGGTAGTCAAGAATATCAGGATTATCAAAACACACAGAGAAAAGAAAAGAGCTAAAAATAGACATTATTTTGCTGATGCTTCACTGAGCTTAAGGGAGAAGTAGCATCCATGGAAACGGAACAAGCACCTAAATAGCAAGATTATAGCTTCATCTTTTTTTTTTTATTTTAGAATGTGTTTTTTTCTCTCACCCACAAAGACAGCAGAAGCTAAACGTCAATCTTGCTAAAATTAAAACTTGTCTGACGTTGTCTTTACTCTATGTTTTTAACCAGGCATTTGTTTTGTCTGGCCTGTTTTAGGAATCTCAAACACGAAGCTGGATTCCTTTACGTCATTCTTTAAAGCTGGAATCTCTCCAGACAGCTTGTGACAGATAGATCAATCGTTCGTAAACAGCCTTTCACATTTCATGGAACTCAAGAATGCAATGGCCACATGCAACCAAACATCTGATCAGAGGTCCATCAAAGATGGATTGTGAGGTCGATAGGCAGATTGGTGCTGCGTCTGCAGCGATGCGGGCGTTGTACCGGTCTGTCGTGGTGAAGAGAGAGCTGAACCAGAAGGCAAAGCTCTCAATTTACCGGTCGATCTACGTTCCTACACTCACCTGTGGTCACGAGCTTTGGGTAGTGACCAAAAGAACGAGATTGCGGATACAAGTGGCCAAAGTGAGTTTTCTCCACAGGGTGTCTGGGCTCTCCCTTAGAGGTAGGGTGAGAAACATCCGAGAGGAGCTTGGAGTAGATCTGCTGCTCCTCCACATCGAGACAAACCAGTTGAGGTGGCTCAGGCATCTGGTTAGGATGCCTCCTGGACGCCTCCCTGCTGGTGACGTTTTCCAGGCACGTCCAACCGGGAGGAGACCTAAAGGAAGACCCAGGACACGCTGGAGGGACTATGGTTCTCAGCTGGCCAGGGAACACCTTGGAATCCCCTCAGAGGAGCTGGCCCAGGAGGCTGGGGAGAGGGAAGTCTGGACCTCTCTGTTTAGGCTGCTGCCCCTGCCACCCCCTGCGATTTCAAATCCTAGAGTTTCACCGTCTATTTTCTATCAGAAGCTAATGCAGGAGATAGGTGTAGGAGACTATTTTCATGTTCAGCCTGCATGAAAAACTCACAGTGACCGATTATAAACAGAAATAATCATTAAAAAATGTTTATTCAGTCAACCACACCTTTAAAAGCAAGTCAATATTACAGATATTATTTTGACTTCAGGACAGCCTTATGTACTTTCTACTAAAGTGTGTTTTATCCACACGCTTGTTTCTTGGCTTCAGCGTAGACAGACATCTGTCTAATCACTGGTGTCTCAGCAGCCTGCTGGGCTCCTGCTGCTGTGACCCTGTTACTCTGAGCAGGTCGCAGACAGACACCAGGAACACGGCCTTATGGGAAAATGCGTCATTCAGCCTGATGTGCATCATTCCGTTTTGATTACAGACTCTGGATTAAAAGACAATCATGTCACTTTGGCGATACAGCAGTTTTTGCACTCACTTCACTTGTTTACTAGACTTGTGTTTGCCCCTCATTAGGGCTTGTGTGTTGGACATGCTAAGGAAAAAAAAGGATTTACTGGGATTAAACCCTTGGAACAGACGAACGGTAGTAAGAAACTTGCTGTGGCACCATCGTATACATGATCAGCCTTTAATCTAGGAGGAGGGTGGTGGAAAGGACACTGCCTTCTCGCAATCATCCCTAAATCTCATGTTTAGAGGGAGGCCTTGGTGAGCGATTAACGTGTCGTCATCTGTGCATTTTCAGGGATTTTTATTTTATTTATCAAAAAAAGAAACTGTGCCACAAATATAGAGCAGACAGAATAAAGGCTTGTGAGAATTATTTTTGTTCTTTATGGTGTGACAATATACACTGCAAACACAAAAATAAGACATCCTAGATCTGAATGAATGAAATATTCTTATTAAAAACTTTGTTTTCTTCATAGTCAAATGTTCTGACAGCAGAATCACACAAAAATTATCAGTAGAAATCAAATGTATCAACCCATGGAGGTCTGGATTTGGACTCACACTCATAACTAAAGTGGAAAAACACACTACAGGCTGATCCAACTTTGATGTAATGTCCTTAAAACAAGTCAAAATGAGGCTCAGTAGTGGGTGTGGCCTCCACGTGTCTGTATGACCTCCCTACAACGCCTGGACATGCTCCTGATGAGGTGGTGGATGGTCTCCTGAGGGATCTCCTCCCAGACCTGGACTAAAGCATCCACCAACTCCTGGACAGTCTGTGGTGCAACGTGGCGTTAGTCAATTGGATTCAGTTCTGGGGAACGGGTGGGACAGTCCATAGCATCAATGCATTCATCTTGCAGGAACTGCTGACACACTCTAGCCACATGAGGTCTAGCATTGTCTTGCATTAGGAGGAACCCAGGGCCAACCGCACCAGCATATGGTCTCATCTCAGTACCTAATGGCAGTCAGGCTACCTCTGGTGAGCACATGGAGGGCTGTGCCACCCCCAAAGAAATGCCACAGACACCATTACTGACCCACTGCCAAACCGGTCATGCTGGAGGATGTTGCAGGCAGCAGAACGTTCTCCACGGCGTCTCCAGACTCTGTCACGTCTGTCACATGCTCAGTGTGAACCTGATTTCACCTGTGAAGAGCACAGTTGGTGAATTTGTCAATCTTGGTGTTCTCTGACTAATGCCAAACGTCCTGCACGGTGTTGGGCTGTAAGCACAACCCCCACCTGTGGACGTCGGGCCCTCATACCACCCTCATGGAGTCTGTTTCTGACCGTTTGAGCAGACACATGCACATTTGTGGCTGGAGGTCATTGTGCAGGGCTGTGGCAGTGCTCCTCCTGTTCCTCCTTGCACAAAGGCAGAGGTAGTGGTCCTGCTGCTGGGTTGTTGCCCTCCTTCAGCCTCCTCCACATCTCCTGATGTACTGGCCTGTCTCCTGGTAGTGCTTCCATGCTCTGGACACTACACTGACAGACAGCAAACCTTCTTGCCACAGCTCGCATTGATGTGCCATCCTGGATGAGCTGCACTACCTGAGCCACTTGTGTGGGTTGTAGACTCCGTCTCATGCTACCACTAGAGTGAAAGCACCGCCAGCATTCAAACGTGACCAAAACATCAGCCAGAAAGCAGGAACTGAGAAGTGGTCTGTGGTCACCATCTGCAAAACCACTCCTTTATTGTGGATCTCTTGCTAATTTCCTATAATTTCCTCCCATTTGCACAACAGCACATGAAATTGATCATCAATCCATGTTGCTTCTTAAGTGGAGAGGTTGATTTCACAGAAGTGTGACTGATCTGGAGTTACATTGTGTTGCTCAAGTGTTCCCTTTATTTTCTGAGCAGTGTACATTTGCCTCATTTTGAAGACGTGATTTTTAGGGTTAGAATGAGTTTCCAGATAATTTCACACATGAGTGTCATGTTTTCTTAAGTTATGGGGCCGTGACTGTGTGTGTTTACTTTAGTCTCTGTGAGATGGCTCTCTGACTCTGACACGCTGTTGGAAATTATGCAAGGACAGCAGGAAATCTGTTTGTGTGATTTAAATCGGCGCTTGATGAGAACAGCGATTAGAGACTGAGTGCAGAGATTTCTGGAGTGATAACAGATCACGAGATATTCTAGAATAAAATAATCATAAAGATGTTTGCTTTAAAAAATGGTCATTGATTTGAGTTTCATGCTGTTTTACATATGGATCATGTAATGTAACACCTTTTATTAGAACGAGTGCTTTTTTTATGGTTTAAGAAAAATATGAAATCAGTAAAAGTTACAGTTAGATTTTTCCAATGACCAGGTTAAAATATCATTTTTCTATATTGATCATATACATTTTTTGACATTTTTGAATTTTAACCGAACAAAAGTCTTTAAAACATTTGTTTTATTAAAAATATATTTTTGACAGAAATATTCTTGTTACAGACACTAAGTGGTTCAGACAAAGTAAAGATCTGATTAAAATGATCTGAAATATAAAAGTAACACTGACAAATAACAGTTTCTCTCAACTGTCAGATTGTGAAGTTTTATCATCAACAGTTGGGAAAGCTTTATAATAATAATATAATAATAAAAAATGGCACATTACCAACATTTTCTTGTAAAACATCCCAGAAAAAAAGGGAAAACATCAAATATTCATCACCTCTAACCACTGTACCGTCATACAGCTCAGACAAATTAGCTACTAGTGTTATTCTCTTACATAAACATACAGAAAATATGCACACTCCAACTAATATTCCAGTATTTTGATGTCTAATTGTTGACATGAATAAAAAATAAACTGGAAATTGAGGTTGAAACAAAACAAGTGCCCCCTGGTGGCTGGTTCCAGCATAGTTTAAGGTCCTGCACCTTCCATGATGACATATGGGATAATTTCCTGATTAAAAATACAACCTAGCAGATTTAATCCTTGTTTAAAATCTTTTTTTATCCTTGCTGCTGTACGTGTTCAAATCTTCATTATTCTGATAGCTGTAAGTAGTTATTTGATGCCTATAAAGCACCATGATCCTGTTGTGTTTTTAGAATAGAATAGAATAGAATAGACTTTATTAATCCAGCAGTGGAGAAATCCACTTGTTACTGCAGCCCAAACACTTAGAAAAAGAAGAAAGAACAGTTACACACATGAGCAGTAAGCTATTGTTGTAACCTTCAAACCACAAAAAAAAATTTGATGCAATGAGAAAAAAATGTAGATGTAACATCCCTGCATTTTTTGGAAAGTGTTTTTAAACCAGGTTCTTGGAATAATCTAACCAAAACATATTAATTCCAAAGCTGTGGTGGTGTTTGCGACAAAACTTTCCCCCCTTTTGAAAGCTTTCAATCTAACAAAAATTAAGTTAAGTCAGTGGTACTCACTCCTGGTCCTGGAGAGCCGGTATCCAGCATGTTTTAGTTTAAACTCTGCTTTGGGTCTCCTCCTGGTTGGACGTGCCCGGAAAACCTCACCAGGGAGGCGTCCAGGAGGCATCCTAACTAGATGCCTGAGCCACCTCAACTGGCTCCTCTCGATGTGAAGGAGCAGCGGGTCTACTCTGAGCCCTTCCCGGATGACCGAGCTTCTCACCCTATCTCTAAGGGAGAGCCCAGACACCCTGCGGAGGAAACTCATTTCGGCCGCTTGTATCTGCGATCTCATTCTTTCGGTCACTACCCAAAGCTCGTGATCATAGGTGAGGGTTGGAACGTAGATCGACCGGTAAATCGAGAGCTTCGCCTTTCGGCTCAGCTCTCTCTACACCACGACAGACCGGTACAACGCCCGCATCACTGCAGACGCAGCACCAATCCGCCTGTCGATCTCACGCTCCACCCTTCCCTCACTCGTGAACAAGACCCCGAGATACTTGAACTCCTCCACTTGGGGCAGGACCTCGCCCCTGACCTAAACTAAAATGTGTTTTCTGCCTGTGAGTGCTATTGGCGTCAAATCATGACCATCAAATGAGGTTTATGCAATACGTAAATGCAATGTAAAAGCCAGCTGCTTCAAATCATGTATGTAAAATCTGATTCCACGTGAACCTCACACATCACAGATAACACGATCCCCGAGGAGTTAAACATCAGTGAGTAAACGCAGGATTTAGAGCAGCTCTGTAACGTTCGTGCTACTGACTGTTCAAATCTCTCTGTTATCTCAGTTTTCTCCTCACACAGCGGAGTGTTCTCAGGCCGCTTGTGTCTGTTGAACTTGCTGATCTGGTTAAAGTGACTCAGAAATGGTGGCACCCAACATGACGAACAGGACAGGATCTGCTTGTCTTTGCCTTTATTTATCCTGCAGGATGAAATAAAAAACGTGCTTCTGTGTGTTTGTTACAAACACTCTACCTTATCTAGTCCGTAACTGACTGTGATTTGCAGTTTTCTTTGTGTGAATTGTGCTGCTGAAGCTACAACGTTTCTGCTTTTATACAGTTTACTAAAACTTTGTTACAATCAAGAAGCGCGGGGACATTTAATCCACGCAACTGTACTCTGTCACCGAATCGGCTTATGTAATAGAACTCGCCCTATCTGCCTCTCAAAGCCAAAACAATCAGAGTTAAGATTAAATAATTATGGTCATAATCCACTTTACCAGCCAGCTTGAGCCTTATCGAAAGCTCAAGTCAAACAATCATTGGTTCTTTTAGTTTTGTAATTAAATCATTTTATGAACTAATTTCAATAAAAGAGCTCTAGATAACAGTGTGTGTGTGTGTGTGTGTGCGTGCATGTGTGTGTGTGTGTGTGTGTGTGTGCAGGTACGTTGATAAAACAGGTCAGTTTCGGTCCTGAAAGGTCATGAGAGGTGTTCAGTGTAAATCTGACAAACGAGCTTCTCCTGTCTCAGCCAGAGAGGACTAGAAGGACGTGGATGGACGGGCAGAGAAGAACAGAGCAGGTCCGTTTTGTCCTGAGTGAGTTTCAGGAAGTGCCCGTTCACCAACCACTGGCTTTACTTGGGTTGTTTGCTTAACGAGTTCAGCCAGGTTTTAATATCCTCCTTGCTGTATTTGTTCTGAAAGGGCAGAGCGGTGCATGATGGGGACAGGACTTGAGCTGTTTAATGAACACATGATACTTTCAGGCTGAAACTCAAAATAATCTCTCTGATCTATCACCTGAAATTAATTGTGGACAGAACAAGTGAAAAATCCCAAATAATGAGGATCTGACATAAAAATATAAACTTTAATTCATGTAAAAGAAGAAAATATTGTTTATTGGGATCTTGTTCTTGCAAGAGTAAAAGTGTCATCAATATGACTCTTTAGTATATTAGTCCTGACTGGATTGCATTTCTTGTTTGCTCAGGAGCTCATGATGACTACAAAGAAGCAAACAAGGAAGGGCAACAGCAAATATTAAAGCTGCAAGCAACGATTTCTGGTTCACACATCTTGATAGTCAGTAACCTCATGATTATCTGAAACAAGCTGAAGTTTATATGATCATGAAGGTCAACGTGTGATGTTCATGAGTTAAACATCTAACTTCCTGTTCTCTGTAGGTGGAGCTAAGGGGATGATGGGGCACTAGCTATGTTTACATGGGCACAAGTAATTGGAATGAATGTCCTATCAGACCCCAAATTCTTCATGTTAACATGTCAATCGTAATATTCTGATCCGATACGGCACATTTGGAATGGTGGTTTTGTCCGATCATCATTCCGATTGACGTCCATGTTCACACCCATTCGGATTGTTGGAGTAAAATAATTGCCACTGCGCATGTGTGCAACTTCAGCGTGACGTCTTTGCAGACGCTCAGGACAAGTCGAAAACATGGCGGGTGGTAAACAGTAGTAGTATTTTTTTACTGGAAACACTACGGGTTGCTCAATATTATTGAACGTCTCGATGGCCAAAAGGCTAGAAATGCCAAGTTATACACTCAAGTGCATCTAAAGATGCAGGAGGCGGGAATTCACCGAAGTATCGACCAAATCAAAAACCGTATTACAAAGCTAGAGAATAAGAAAATAAAATGCAAGGGAAAAGACGTCTGGACAAGATGCCGTTTGGTTACGATTTTTTCCCGCGCATGCTCAACCTATGTTGCATGCATCACGGCGTGATCGGATCATTTCAGTTAGCATCATGTAAACAGAGATTTGGGATTTCCGATCAACCAAGATTTCAATCGGATAGGGAAATTTGGCGCATGTAAACGTAGCTACTGACATGGATATGTTTGGAAAAAGATTCCGATCAAATATCGGAGTCGTTTTCGACGTGGTATTTTGAAATGTCTTTAAAAAAATACCAAAAGTTCAGAAAATGTGACCAAAGTTGACATCTTACTGTAAGAATTAAACCACAGCTCCAAAAGAGGTTTTGTTGAGTTTATGTGGGCCCAAATTATTTCAAGTGTCATTTAAAAAATTGATTCCAGGATTTGCTGCAGAGTCATTTTTACAAACACATCATTTCTGGATGAGAGCCAGTTCAGATCTGTTCAAAGTTTGCTCAATTTGGTGAAATATGTGGAACTTTCACCATCGTTTAGCACCGTGTTACCACCATGAGACAATGAAATTAAACATGACCATGTTACATTTTTTTATTCATTTTAAATTAAATTCTGAACACTTTTCTGTTTTATTAAAAGGCAGCTGCTTTTTCTGTTTCTCATATCTTTTATTCATTTATTTCCTAATGGTAAATGGTCTGTATTTGATATAGCGCCTTCCAGAGTCCTAGAACCCCCCAAGGCACTTTACAACACAATCAGTCATTAACCTATTCACACCCTGGTGGTGATGAGCTACATTGTAGCTACAGCTGCCCTGGGGTGCACTGACGGAGGCGAGGCTGCCGTACACTGGCGCCGCCGGTCCCTCCGACCACCACCAGCAGGCAATGTGGGTTAAGTGTCTTGCCCAAGGACACAACGACAGACTGAGCAGAGCACGAACCTTCAACCTTCTGATTGGCACTCAACTCCTCTGCCACCATCACCCTAACCTCCAATGCACTTGGCTTTAAAAAAATAAAATAACCCCCCCCCCTTCCACACAGGTAAACAAAGTGACAACACTCTTTCAACACAAACACAGGTAAACAACAACAACTGTTGATGGAGACTTGTTTATTTTCTAACTATTCATGTTTCATCTAAATGCAAAATGTTCTTCTAATATGGATAAAACGTGTTTTTATTTACAGAACCGATAGTCAGTGGAAACAACAAGCAATGGCAACACCGCAGACACATCTCAGCAGTTTTTAAACGCTCCCAGGATGGAGAAGTTGCTAACACTACAGTTTTAAAAGTGCTTTATGAATAAGGTTTAGCTATGGTTTAACAGGCCTTCCACACGGTCTGTAGTGTTCGGGTTTCATTAGGATCAGATAAATCCATGAGGAGAATCCGGATCATTCTTATCACAAAAACTAAAGCATGCTTTTTCGGGAATATGGTGGTATGCCTCGCCACAAGGGAAAGTTTATGTTTCAGAGAGTTTTAATATTCTTCTTTTTTTTTTTACAACCACAGCAGCTTATATAACTTTACACACACACACACACACACGCACGCACACACACACACACACACACACACACTTTATTGGTTTGTTAGGGCACATGACTTGCTAATTTCATGAAGTCCGACTCGGTTTCACATCTGAAGTGACGCCATCCAGCTGTCTCGTGCAGCCTTTATAACCCAAACCTCATGACTGTACACAATTACAGAGGTTTCAAAATGAGGCTCTTGCTGGAGCGCTGCACTTGAGTACAGTTTTGTAGATGACATGGATTTTACTCCTCTTTAAATTTCCTCAAGGGTTTCTTTCCAGTTAGTTTCATCGTGCAAAAGACCAATCCCTCTCAGCATTCACTTCAACTTGCTTTACTTTATTCCTCTTGTTGTCTGAGGAGTGAATTTGCATACAGTTGATAAAATCTTTATTTTTATTTTTAATAAAGACATAAGTAATAAAAGCTTTGTTTAGGACAGAGTTTATGAGCATTCACCATTTTGGATTTTTTGAAGCAACACAGAATAGACGTTTCCTCTTTAGCCTTTAACTCACTTCATGTTACTGCCTGAATCTACATGAGGTAAATAAAAAAATGTGCTTTTAAACAAGAAAACACTAATTAAGACAATAAAAGGTAAGTAATCAGGCCTAGTACACATCTATGAGTTTTGCTTTTTGACGTTTTTGAGGTGTAGTCAAGTGTTTTGAAGTGTTTTTTGAAGTGAAATCACAAGATTAGGAAACTTTTGCGGTACATGGTGCAAAAGAAAAGATAAATGATAAGCAAAAATAAGAAATAAGCACAATAAAATAATAATAACATAGGGAGGCAATAATAAGAGAAACGGCTACTATATACAAGGTACTGGTCAAAATGGATCAGTTCAGGTGCAAAACACAAACACAGGGTCAAGTGACTGGAACAAAGCGACTGGAGTGGGCAGTCCTACGACTGTCATTCATGAGTCCAACTGCAGAGGAGAAGAAACTGTTCTTGTGGCGAGAGGTTCTGGTCCGAATGGATCTGAGCCTCCTGCCAGATGGGAGCGAGTCGAAGAGACTGTACCCAGGGTGAGACGGGTCTAGGTGTGACCTGACAGATGAAGTATCTAACAAGGTATAAAAATATGATAAATATTCCCCAAAAAATTGCATCAAGCCCTTTTATATGTTTTCATCCTTTTACATCATGTAGTTTCTCTGCCCAACTTACTAAAATTCATTTTGCAAACAAACTAAAGACAACCCTTATTTTCAGTACAAACAACTATAGATGTGTGTGTCTGAATAGCTAATGAGTGGCAGGTTTGTGGTTTGAAAACAGCAGGAATTTATTTTGGTCTTGGCCTCGCTGAGCTGCATCTGTGTCGCATAAGAAACCTTCAGCCTGATGTCACAACCTGATAAAGCTCTGATACACAGCAGGTATTGACTGTTGCTAAATCCTTCATAGAACCCTCTTTTCAAAACTCCTGACTATTCCTTTAATTTGTGTGCAAGAACAAATGAACCCCAAGGTAACTCTGGCTCTGGGTAGTGAGCTCTCTATGTAATAAACCAATAACCTAATTAACTGAAATGGTTTTGCTGCTCGTTAGGCATGCATGTTGCATAAGAGTGGTCCAAGGTCTGAAACGTTTACCCATTTGTAGCATAGCGTTTAACGTGTCAGTGTTTATGTTTAAACTTCAACATGCAAAGTGTTAATTGTTTACGGTTTATGGTTTCTATTTGCACATTTTGCACCTCAAATGCATCTTTTTTCCATCCAAGTCTCTGAATCCTCTTTTTAACAAGCATTCTTTATTTTCTCTTATGTTTTGCATAGCCCATCATGAAATGGAAAATTACAGCCAAAGTGGTCTTGTGGGGGGTGTTATGGGTCATCTTTTGTTGTGTGTTGGTGGGGACAGCCCATGCAGATAAAGCTGCAGGATTTCACTGGGGGAGGGGAGAACGTCTTGTGAGTTTAGAGCTGGAAAGGGTATTTTTTACTCTGTCAGGCGGTCCAGAACTGTTTGTGACCGGAACTATCGATGAATGAAAGAGTCAAGGTTCATGTTGCTAATTTCAAATTCCATAGTGGATGAACAATTTGTTTTAGTGGAACAAAAGCACAAAGGAGGCCCTGTGGTTGTGCAAAAAGAAAGTTTAATCAAGTGTGGAAAAAAAATCTCAGATTCTGCTGAGCGGTCCAACCAGGTCACAGCGCCAGAACATCCAGGCACCACCTCTTTTACCCGCTGGGTTATTTCCTTCACCCTTTAAATGTGGAAATCACCATGGTTTACCGAAAACGGAGCCGGCATCTGCATGTCATTACAGATTTACTCATTAAATCTTTGCTTTCCCTTTCTGATCTCATTTAACCTGCTCAACTGAAAACGGCGATCGTTCCAGACTGCTCCTTAAGAACAGAGGCAGACTGTATCTGCAGCAGCAGCACGGCCCAAACTGTGTCACTGTGCCATGCAGTTGCAGGACCAATCACAGCACAGGTAAAGGAGAGGCTGAAGGCCTTCCAGCATGAACCCTGTCACACAGCAGCACTCAGCCAATCAGGGTTCTCTTCTAATGATACGGTTTCTGTCTGTGTAAAAATACCGCACACTCACACAGCTAGTTTTTTTATGTTAGTCTCTACCCCTGCAGACAGAGCTGGGTATGAACATGTGTTCCAGAGTAATAATACGAGCACGTGCAAACAGTTTCGACTTGAGCGAAAAAACAAAAAAACAAAACGTGAGAAGGAATCTTTTACTTGGAGGGAAAGTTTAACGACTCCAAACGGTAAACAAGATTCGAATTTTGAAAAACAACAAGGGTTTTTCCTCAAATTTTCTGCAAAAAAACAAAAAATTTGACCTCATTCCGGGTATCCAGTCGTCCAATTTTTTTAATAATGAGATTATTTAAGCTTCTTGCCAAAAACAAAGCTTTGATACAGCAGAGATCCCCGCAGTTTTCCCCTTTGCAGCATTTGTGCACAAAAACAATCATATTGGAACACTGCATCATTCCCCCACTATCTGCAACTTTAAAGCACGGATCCCTTCCTCTGTTCGTCAAGAGGGGAGTCAGTTCTGGTTTGAACCAGCATGATGTGTTACACAACAACAGAACAGAAACTAGAATAATTTTAGCACTGCTCCACTGACTAGAAGGTGAAAACCTCGCTGATTCTTTTCACTTAATATCCTGCTGCTTTGTCATTTTGCAACGAAAAAGGTTTAAAATGTGAGGAAATAATAATAAACGGGTGCAAACTGACAAGAATCGTAAAGCATTATTCAGTCATGGGAGGAGCTCCAATTATCAGACCCCCGTTTCATTATTGTTTCTATTATTTTTACTTACATAACACTGATATGTGTGTATTTTTTCCCTCACACCGCACACAAGGAGTACCGTGATCCAGCCTGTACATTCCGGTGGTTGTCATAGCAACAGGGCAGCATCCCTCTCCATCCTTTGTCCAGTGTCTCCCCCCCGTTCACTTCCCAGGCAGAGGAAGGCGGTTTGGATTCTGCATGCAAATTTAACCCCGTTTGAGTTTTAAAGCAAAAAAAAAAAGGAAGTGGTAGAGAATTTAGTTTGAATGTCATTTAGAGGTTTTGTTACAGATCGCAGCGGTGCGGTGCTCCCCTCATCATGGCAATTAGTCTAAAAGGAACAGAATGTTCAATCAGAATCTAAATCCAAAAATTAAATCAATTTTTACGTTTTTGCAGTTTTTGTGCTCTAAGACAGGGGTTCCCAAATCTGGGGTCCCCACAAGATTGCAGAGGGTCCCCACAATTTTTGTCTTTCCTGAGGTTGTGAGGTTAGCAAGATTTTATTTGTAAAAATTACATTTATTCTTGGACGTGAAAAAGGGGGTCCTCAAAGAAAAATTTTTGGAAACCCCTGCTCTAAGAAAGTGTCCCTGTTTGCTTTTTACTTTGCAAGTTATACTGGGAGCACTGGTCTGAGGTTTGAAGTCAATGATTGGTTTTAGAGAAAATAGACACATTTGCATTTTTGCCAAAAATGAGTGCACTAATGGGTCCAAACTCAAGCACAACTTGTAAATAAGATCAAATCTTTTCCCATTTAGCCCAGAATATTGTTTAAATATAAAAACTGGAAGCCTAGTGTGAGTTTTTTCCTTGCTCAATCATTGCATGTTTAGGAAAACCGTCAAACCACAGAGTCTGTGAATCAAGCAAAGACAGGAACACAACAGGCGGGTAAACATGGTTAACGAGTTCACAAGAGCCCAGAAGAATAGAAAAAACACAAATGTTAGAGTACATCTGTTGGCTGAAGACCAGCCATCATCTCTGACGCAGGAACAAACCTGCCCTTTTACGGTTTGATTGGTTAACTTGTTCCAGGCGCAGCCAGTCAACAAGCTGAGTAAAACCGTGTAGAGTGAAGTTTGAGAAAAGATTTAGGGGAAAGGTCTCAGAAACAAACCCTGTGGCCCTTCCCCCCCAGAGAGGAGAGCACAAAAGAGGTGCATGTTTACGTTATGTGAAACAGGAAAGTTATGTGTCTGAATTCCTGCTTCTGCAAGGATCAAGTTTAAAAGTTCTGAACAAAGAAAGTCTGACCATAAGGACATCTGGTGTCAGAAAATGCCAAAACTTTCTCTTAATCAGATTTGGGCAAAAAACAAACTCATTTTTACTAACAGGAACCAGACGAAATAACTAGTTCCCAGCCATAACAATATGTCCTGCCGTGAAGCTGTTTAACACCAGCGCTTCTTGGAATATTGGCCTCAAGCTGTTGCAGCGAAGGAGTCTAATAACAGTCTCGTGAGTGCACCACTTTCCAGTTACTACCCACGGGGCTACAAAAAAAAAAAACAGAACAAAGCTTCTGTTGAACTTTTGGCAATAAATTATCCAGGCTGCTTGCAGCATGCTTGGCTTAAAGATCATGTTAACCTTTACTAGTTTTTCACACACCTCTGTTTATGGTTCACCATAAAATCCTGCTGCAGCAAATGTTTGAGCAGCTTTTGCAAACTGAAGCAGTTCCTCTGCTTTGTGAAACCACCTTTTAAAAGAAAATTTTTAAATTTTAAAGAAATGCATGAATTAACTAATAATGGTTCCATTTTCCTGCAGCACTAAACACAGAAGAAAAGTTTTAAAGTCAACTAAACCAGCCAAAGCCAGTTTTTCCTGCAACAGCACACCCATATCCTGATTTCTGGCCTCAAGACATTTGCCTGACCCAACCACGGTGTCGTTCTGCTACTCTAGGACTGTACTGGCCTCTCACCAAATCTAAACTCAAATCTTCTCTCGCCCTGCTGCAGGAAGGAAAAAAAATCCCCAACGAATAATTTCAAGTCTAAAAGTCAAGAGTCGAAGAGACGTGTTGTGATAAAAATAAATGTTTTAAGTGTATCAATAAAAAACACCAGGTTCAGCAAACTGAATGTTTTACCAAATCAGGTGGCATTACAACATTGTAGTTAAAGGATAAAACTCCTTGAGGAAATCTACAAATGGCATTAAAGAAAAGATCCACCACATTATAACATGTCTGGGACGTCTACGAGAGTACCGTACGAGCCGACTCACGCTCAGAATCTGAAGACATTACACATCGTTTTAAAAATAGACACTTCATAAAACGAGAGCATTAGTAACATTGAGGACTGGACAGTTGAAAAGTCAGGTCAACACTAATTAACAGTACGTGAACATTTATTACTTTACACATGTCGTCCAGCCTTAGCAGCCCTACTCTGCAGTGCCCTTGTGCTTTAGTTTATTTTAGTCACAGACAGACAAAAGGGAACGATACGGCATGGTTATAAAAACAGTGTTATAAAAGTCCGTCCCCGATAAACACACAGGGAAGGATGTACCCTGACATCACCAGCTCAAAACTACCTGGAATCTCGTCACTTTTTTATGTTTTAAGTTGACCAGCCAACTTTAAACCATTAGCGTTGTGAGTTAAAATCATCTTAGTCGGAGAGAAAAAAATATACAGTACTAGTTAAAATAAAGTCGGGGAGGGCAGTAGGATCAGTCCACGAGTCGAGGGTTTAGTAATCTGTGGGTTCGTCACCCTCCTCGTTCAGCAGACAGGTGCGGATCAGGGCCTCGGTCACGCCGTACGGGTCGCAGTTGGCCGATGGACGGCGGTCTTCAAAGTAGCCCTTCTTCTCCTGGCCGACGTTACGGGGAATGCGGATGCTGGCGCCTCGGTTGGCCACGCCGGCGGAGAACTCGTGGATGTTCGAAGTCTCATGGTGGCCGGTCAGACGGCGGGCGTTGTCCAGACCTCCTTTAGGATCGTAGGCACGTATATGATAGTTGTGTCGCTTTGAAAGCTTCTCAATGGAATCCTCAATGGCTCTGAAAACAGAAACAGGAAATGGTGTCAAAACTGCACAAAACAAAAATGTACTTCTAGGATCTGTCCGCTCACTTTAATCCCCCGTCGTCCCTCATCTCTTTAGTGCTGAAGTTTGTATGGCAGCCTGCACCGTTCCAGTTTCCTGGGATGGGTTTAGGGTCAAATGAGGCAACGACACCAAAATCTTCGCATACCCGATGCAGGATGAAGCGTGCGACCCACAAATGGTCGCCCATGTTGATCCCCTCACAAGGTCCAACCTGAAACTCCCACTAAAACACACAAGAAGAAGCTGATCCTCACCTGATCGGCTATAAAAACCTAAAACACACATTAGGCTCTTATTACCTGAGCAGGCATCACTTCTGCATTTGTTCCACAAATGTTGACTCCAGCATACAGACACGCCCTGTAATGAGCCTCTACGATGTCTCGGCCGTAGGCTTTGTCGGCACCAACTCCACAATAATACGGACCTGGAAGAAATATAAAGTTTTAAAAATGGTGGACAAGGATCAGTCTTGATCCACAATGAAGACAAACTTCAGCTTCTCACCCTGTGGTCCTGGAAAACCATTAGATGGCCAGCCAAATGGATGTCCGTCAGTGCCCAGGATGGTGTACTCCTGCTCCATGCCAAACCAAGGATGCTGGTCCCCCACCATCTCCATCACCTTGTTGCACGTGATGCGGAGGTTGGTTTCTGCAGAGGGGAAAAGAGAACGAGTTAGCAACTTTTTACTTATTTCAATTGGTGTCAGATATTATCGGCATCAATGTAATATTGGAAATTATCGGTAACAGTTCATTCTCATTTAATTACAACTTATACATACCATGCACATATTATAAATCTTATTTTTCTGCCACTTCTCTTACTCAAAATGTCAAAATATGACAAATTCAAACTCTGGTTGTTGTTGGTGTTTAAAAAAGCCAATATTGCACATTTTTGCTTTATTCCATCAACCTTCCTGTTCACTATGCTTGAGAATGAATGAGGATTTGATGGCAGTGAAGAGCGTATTGGATTCTGATGGTAGTCCAGTTCATGTCAGGACTTGACCCTTTAGTAAAAACCAACTCCAGCAACAATTCAAGGCTCCAGATTCCTGTGCAATCCAACCAAACTGAATAGAGCCGAGGTTCCTTTACCAGCAGGTTTGCGGTTGTACTTCAGGACTTCACACAGAACCAGCTTGTTGGGGTCTTTGCGGAATGGATCACGAAACATGGCAGAAGGGATCAGATACATATCGCTGTTGGAGCCCTCTGATTGGTAGGTACTAGAGCCATCAAAGTTCCACTCTGGAAGATCTGAAACAAGGCAGGAAACAGGGACATAAACACTGCAGAGGGGACTCAGAGCACCAGCTGTGGATTAACGGAACTCAGATTCTACCTTCGATGCTTTTCGGCTCAGAATCAAGAGTCCTCGTTTTGCATCGGAGCCCCTCTCCTGTTCCATCAATCCAGATGTACATGGCTTGGACTTTCTCCCCCTGCGGGAGCTTCATGTACTCCTGCTTGACAGCTTTACTCAAGCAGGCGCTGGCGGACGTGGCCATCTTATTTGCTACTATAACACACCTGGAAAGGAGCAGAGGACAGCAGGTAAGAAATAAGGGGTGCGCAGTGGACCACATGTTGCATAACAAGGATTTGAGGGAGGGGGGTGCGTCAAAAACCCACAAAAACACCGCCATTGTTTTGGGTTTTCCAGAAGGGGGAGGGTGATGAAAACCACGCTGAGAACGCAAAATAAGACACATTTCCAGTTTATTCCCATTTTCAGGGCGACTTTCCACCGCGTGACTAATGGTTAAATTTATGTCTGTGGGAATTTAGGGGTGACGCTGAAAACTACAGATAAGAAACCAGTTCGAGCCGAACGCATCCTTAATCTACACTGTTGAAGCAATCATGATTACAAATAATGACGGCAAGGGAGGTGGCATTACATCATCTGCTTCCTGGAAACAAATACTCATAAAATAAGACATTAACACAATTAAAACTGGATTATAAGAAACCAAACAGGCTAATTTACTTAATGCTGCCAGTTAAAAAGGTTCCGTTTGAATTCATTAATAACTCGAGATTCATTTCAGGAACAATAAAGAGTTCAAGTTGCGCTCCTGCCCTGCTGGACCGGAAAGAAACAACAGATTTAAAATGAGTAAATAAAAGAGGTAACGTTACCTGGAGAAACGAGGAAATTGAAATAAAAACTAAAGGACTGAGAGGTCCAATGTGTGGTTCGGTGTTGGGTCGCTAGTGGCTCTCTCATTCTCCGGTACCAGCGCGAGCCAGAGAGCCGGCTTTATAAGAGCTCGCGCGGGGCCGCGCGCGTCTTTGATTGGTCAGCAAGAACATGCGGGTCGGTGATTGGTCGGCTCAAAGGCTCCCCGGCAGCACCTGAGCCGCTGGGAGAGGGCTTTATCTCGTTTAAATAAACTTATTCAAAGGGGCTTTTGGGATAAACACTGAAACCAAAGGATGGGAAGGGAATCAGAACCGGGAAAAAACCATGGGTGATGTTGGTGATGGACGCAAAGCCGTGTGGGACAAAATGTGCTCCAGCAGAGTCCAGGCGCTGATTAGCCAGAGGCGCCATCGTGTGGTGGAAGTAGGGTAGCGCAGGGAACTGGGCTCAGTAGCAGAAAACTTATAAAAAAATTATATAAAATTTGTGGAATTTAATTCATTTAATTGCAATATACAAGCATGATACATTAACATGTGTAAAACGCACTTTTCAGAAATATAATTTTCACATAATAAAGAAGCATTTTCCATCTCCTAGCCAAATATAAACAGTTCAAGAGAAATTTGTTTAAAACTTGTGTCCAACTTTGCTCCTCAGAAGTCCCCATGAGTCATATTTGTTTTCTTGCTCCAACTCACCTGATTCAATGGTTAAATTACCTGTTCAGCAGCAGGTAGCTCTGTAGAAACCCACAGATTTAACTCAGGTGTGCTGAAGCAGAGAAACTCCTAAAAACACACATCCTTGACGACCAAGGTCTGGTTTAAATCATGAGCCTTTTGGAGTTGTCGTCATTTGCCACACAAGGCCAGGTCACAACATTTAAAGTTTTAATAAAGTAAAAGTCAGTTTTGTTCCTAGATGGCCTCCACTTATGTAGTAGCTCCAGCATGCCTAATTAAGTGGCTAAGTCACCTGTGAGATGCTCAAAACTTATCATGCAAAGGAAATGTCTCCAGTAGAAAGGCTCAATCTTACCTAGTGCTGTTTTCAGTGTGTCAGGTCTGACTTTTAGTAACAGTTACAGGAAATGGTCTCCAGAAGGTCAAACGCTCATCTGCTGCTCCTGGTCTGAGTTTAACCAGCTGGTCTGTCAGGAACAGGCCAATCTTACAGCTGATGTGAAATTAGCACAGGTGTGTTAATGAGGGCTGCATTCCACTTCTGCCCACACATGTGATTTATTTGTAGAGCATTGTCCAAATTTGGAATTAACCCTTGTTGAATTAGATCTATTTTTAATGCTTTAACTCGGGAATAATTCAGTGTCTATATATCTAGATATATAGACACACATTTCTTTTGAAGAGATGATAATTGTAATTTATTTGGACAAACATGAGGTTGGATTTGCAGATGAGCTAGTAGTAGGTCTGCTGTTAGAGTAACATGTGGTTTCTCCACTCAAAACAAATTATTCCAAGGAAAACAAAATCTCCTCAAAGGACAGTAAATCCTGGGGGGAAAATCCCCAAGTTTAAGAACTTCCTCAAACCCTGGAGCTGGGTTCTAACGCGGGACCACCCAGGACTCTGGTGAAGTTTAGCTTTGTGCTCTCATTAGACACAGATTTAACAAACTGCAGACCTTTTTAATTCAAACATGCTTCCTATCCCTCTGGCAGTGTTGTGTCCTGGATTTAAAACATCATCGTTCCTCTGGATGTTGTTGTTTTTTGAATCAAAGTGTGAACGGCTCCTGGCTGCTTTATGCATCACCTGAGTAAACATGTTAGCACATATCAGACATTTGAACGTGTGAAGGTCTCGTCACATCATGATGGCGAGAGCTTCTCTGTTTGTGGGTCTGTTACAGCGCCACCCAGTGGACGGAAAGCTCCAGAACCATTATGGGAGAACTTGTTTTGTTTGTTGTTCTGATATTTTACTAAAAGCATCTATCTGCCTGGGTGGTAAAAAAGAAAGATATTTAATTCATTTTATCTAATAAAATACTGAATGTTGTTAAAATTAGAATGACGTCACAAGTTCATAGTAACATTTGTCACCTCTTAATTATTCTAACTGGCATGCCTCAAATAAATAATGAAGCCCTCTCTCTCTCTCTCTCTCTCTCTCTCTCTCTCTCTCTCTCTGTAAACAAAAAGAAGGGAAACTTACAATCGGCCCCTTAAAAACTCTTTCTCATAATTGGATTTACCTGTGCATGGAGGTCAAAGGTCACTGAGCTTACCAAACCAATTTTGAGTTCCAATAATTAGTTCTAAAGGTTTTGGAATCAATAAAATGACAACAGTGCCCAAATTTATGCACCTGCCTAATTTTGTTTAACCGATTATTGTTTCACCTCTGAAATATCACTGTGTGTCTCCTATATGATATATTTAACCCTAACCAACGATTTATACAGGGAAATCATGAAGATTAACGAGGCTGCTCAAACTTTCACATCCTGTAAAATAAGTAACCACAAACTCATTAAGCGTACATTTAACAGACAGGAAAGATTATTATCACTGAACAATACCATGAACCTGCTGAACTTGCACCACCTGGGTTGTTATCCTCTCAGGTGTATGCTGAAACATTTGAACAGGTTCTGCTGTGAACTCCTCCCTTTAGAACCGTGAAGTCTCCGATTACAGAAAAAGAAAACTCCCGACAGGCTGGTGAAGCAGCTTGTGTCGTGGCCTCGGGGTAAACCTGACACTGACTAATTGTTGACAGCTCGACGTGTTTTGTCTGTTCGAGCACAAACAGCAGCCTTCCCAGAACTGAGTTTCACAGTGGTGATGGTGGTGGTGTAGTTGTGAGCTTGTTTCACTTCACTGATGCTAAATATTGATTAACAATGTAGGTTAAGATCATTTATGGAATAAAAAGGTGTCATAAAAGTGTTTCTATCATTATAATGCATAATAGTTTTATAGAATTTCATATACCAGTCAATAGTGCTATTTTAGAGCCCTTTTGTTTTGGAAAATAAAAAATAAAGACTTGTATGCACATTATTTATCTGTTTCTGATAAAGGTCAATAAAAACCCTAAATTTCCAAAGTTTATGTTAAGAAAGCCAGTCAAATTCTATGTTGTCATTACTATTTTTTTCCTTTCATAAGTACAGTTAGCCTGATTATCATTGATTGTGCATGGGCTAAAACGTTTGGAAGTTGATCTCTGTGCCTTTAATAATTTGTGTCTCCTCCTCTCTCACTTCTAAAGTTAACGTGGAACACGCGGAAGGACAATTTGATGCACAAAGCTGAAAAGATCTTCCATCGATTTGCTTCATCCCCACTAGAGTCACAAGAGGCTGGTGTTTTATCTCCAGCAGTCATCGAGCGAGAGGTGGGGAAACCCTGGACACACACACACACACACACACACACACACACACACACACACACACACACACACACACACACACACACACACACACACACACACACACACACACACACGAAATATATGTTCTTGGTCTGTAAGATCTTGTTCAACCTCTGTTTGTGTTTATTTTTCCTGGCGATAGGGGGCAGTATATACCTAATCATTGCAAGCAAGCGGTATTTTTGTGCTCAAGTAAGACCTTAGCAACGGATGGCCATTAGGGTCAAAAATCAGTGGGAGTGCAGCCTCCAGCAAAATGACAAGCACATCAGACTCCCTTTCATCACTGGCAGCACGTGAAGAGGTAAATGTTTACAACAAAAATGTTTATAAATAGCGAAAGTTTTGTAACCGTTTGTTACAAATCAGTAAAAGCATTTTGCCCTCACGGGCTCCCGTAGGAGGAAACACGACATCCAATATGGTATCGCCCAGAGACCTGCTCCCATGTGTTTTTGACCCGATTTTTATGGTTATTTGTTTTGAAGCCGCCAATATTTTTCAACAACTGGGCATCATTTAACTCATTTTCAACAACATTTCGATGGAAATTTCCAGAGATTAACGGTAAAAACTACACATTGTCTCTTTAACTTCCACACCAGGATAAAAATCAGTGAAAATGCGTCTTTTTAAACTTTTTTATTCATTTAGATAAATGGAAGTGATGTAATTAATGGCAAAAACAAATTATTGTAATAATAATTTATGCTAATAAATTAAAACTTTTTATTGAATTTCCCCAAATTTTTAAGATTTTTTTATTTTATATTAGCAGTTTTTTTTAATGGGGATGTTTTGATTAAATATAAAAAACAAAATGTGCTCCACTAAGTTGATGCTTTTTGCACAAAGAAAACAAATTGAAATGCAGTAAAATTAAAGTCCAACAGAGGGCAACAGCTACTCGTGTAAAAATAATGGGCACATCTTGAGTTCATGGTAATTTCAAAGGCAACTGTCACCATTTAAATTGGACACAAACTAAAGCACATGCTTACATTTTTATTTATAGAGAAACTTTCCTCTCGTTTTCTATTCATCAAATTAAAACAACGTACATTGTTTTATTTGTCTCCGTACTTTATCCATCCACATAGAAGGATTTTGGGTAAAGTTTTTTGAAGATCTGTTACTCACCTCAGAGGTTGATAAATAACCCTCTTTACACCTTCAGCCTTTTAACAATTAGGCTCTAACCTCTCCATCCCTCGGTCGTCATATATCACCGTGTCCTCCAAACCACAAAACAGCACTCCACCTTAAAAATTAATAAGGCTGACAACATATTTGTCAGTATTTCAATGCCCAGCGTGTCCTCTGTGTCTCATCAGTCCAGCTGTAAATCAGAACCAGGACTAGCCTCCAGGGAACACGTTCCCCTGAACCTCCTTCAAAGTTCTTAATATGGAGCATCATTAAGCAAACAACCTGCCATAACAATTATTGGCAGAGGAGCATGAAAAACTGCCCATCGTTCACATGAAAATGAAGCAGGAGCTGCTGCATTTGCCAGATTTTTGTCTGCGTGTGTCGTTTGGGCGAGGGTGAAGGCAGAGCAGCATGAGGCATCATGGGTTATATTTAATCCAGCCTCGCTGTTCTTTGGGATAATAACTTTTTTGCTCCATTCCATGACTTGTCTGTCATCTTGACATGGCAATATCTCCCAACTCCACTGTTTCATAGTCAGTTTCATTTATTTCCAAATACCATTTCACACCCTGCTGGCTTTAACTAGGTATTATACAGCGAGAGGGGAGTGCGCTGCAGATTGAATCGTGACAGAGACAACAACGTTTCTGGTGAAAAATAAGAGAATATTGCAAGTGGGAGAGTTTATAAAGTAGAAATTTGGGGCTTCAGTCTGTGAGTCTCATGTTATATTGTATATGTGCAGCTTTAGTTTGTTTTCATGTTGAATAGTCACAGTGTTTGCTGGATTGACATGCTCCAATTTCATTATCGGTCATTAATTTTGTCTTGCAAGTGCTTTTGCTCTATTTAGCAGTCAGTTGCTTTTCTGTTTTAACTGAAACCTTTGCAAAGCGTGGACATTTAAGCCCTGATCATTGAATAGTTAACCTGTATTAAACTACTGCAACACAACACTTCAGATTAAAATTCCATTAGTCAGGAGTGATTCAATAAAGGCAGATTAGCTAGGCACCATTACACAGAATATAAAAATTATTGAGGTAAACAAAGAACATGCACTAATTTTTAACTTTAATACACTTTACTAGAAATAAAGGGTGCAATTTACATCTCGTTTAGAGAATAAAGTATAGGATTATCAATATCAAAATTCATTTGAGTTTTTTTTAAAGGTACAATAAGTAAGGAGTTTACAGTGTACATTAAACACTCTAATATCCCAATTGTGTTGGAAGGAAGGTTATGTTGAAACACATTTCTTTCTCAGCCGGCTGGGGGGTTGATTTTCTCCTCTCAAAAAAGCTAAAAAGGGACATAGTTTTTGTTTAAAACCTGTGAACCCGCTGGGTTGCCATGTCTGCGCTAGCTAATGCTTCAGCACCGGCATTTGTAATTCGACATTGGCCGTCGAAACGTAGCAGTGTTTTGTAAAGATAAAAGGAGCAACCAAGAAGTTACTTCTTGTAACCCTAAGAAGCCACCTCATCTGTTTGTTTTACTCAATTCGATATTACAGTGAAATGTATTAATCTACTTACTGTGTATGAATCGTCTTCGCTTGTCATCTAGAGTCTTCTGGCACTGATAAGTATCTAGCAACAGCCGTGAAACTCAGAATGGGAGAGAGAAAGTTGCGTGTTTCTAATTTGGACTGCAGTACCCAAATTTGACCACAGGATGTCATTCTTACTTTATTCTTACATTGTGCGCCTTTAAATTATAATTGTAACCTGTATAAAACGTATTATCTTGAAAGTCTTTGTAAAAATTGGAAGACTCTGAAAAAATATCAAAGAAAAAGTAAAAGATATCTATTGCTACAGAGAACGTACGTTAATAAAAGAAAACAAATCAAGCCTAAGCTAATTTATGACACTAAACACATCTGTGAAAGATGATTTGATTGACACGCATCATACTCTGAGCTGATGTAGCTAGGAGCTAATTGAGCTAATTGAGCTAACCAAAGCTAACAGAGATTAGCAGCTGCTATTAGCCAGAAAACCGCAGAGCGACTGCTACCCTAACTTCTAGGCTGTAACACTTTTAACATTAGGCCGAGGCTAGGCCTTCCTTTGAGCAAACAGGGGGGCAAGCTGCTAGCGTTAGCGCTGATGGCTCTTTTTCTGTCAATTATTTGGACACGCCCCTAATTAATCATAAATTCAAGCTTTAATTACATCTATATGGGAGAGTTAAAAAATGTCACTCCTGTCAGAATTGTCAAGATGGTAAATCTAATAAACCTAAAATGGTTTATTGAACCAGGCTGTAAGCATGTCTATTTCTGCGGTAAAGTTAGCATTTTTAACATGGGAGTCAATGGGAAGTTGCTCTTTTCTGGAGCCAGCCCCTAGTGCAGTGGTTCTCAATTAGAGGGGTGTGGATTTCTCCATCTGGATAGCTCCAAACTTGGGTGGTGGGGCCCAAAAACCATATGTATAAATAATTGACAAACACTGCCCTAGTGGATGAGGGGGTGGACTGCATTTGTTGCCACTTCCGTGTTCGCTTCACTTACGGCAGGCGGAGTTTGCCCCCTTGCTTTTAACACACAAGCAGACTTTTATTGTATTTTTCTGTTTCAAATCTGCTTTGTTATCAGTTAAAGTTACAGTGGAAAATTTGGAAAACAAATGAGCTTAAAACATTTTTTTAACAATGTTCTAACTTTGTATAGCTATAAATATATTGCGAAGATTAAAAAAAAAAAAAAATTAATGAAGTAGTTCTTTTGCATTTGTCTAAAAACCACCAATAGTTGCTTTCAGACCAAAAGCAACCATTGGACCACCCGGTTGTCAGTCTGGCTGAACCGCTGCACTTCCCTGCGTCCTCCACTCATTACACACTCGTGTATTTAGCCACAGAACACCACTGGTGTGAAAGGTTCACAGCTCAATAATAGGTCCGCTTTCACTTACGCTCTAGATTACACATATGTTGTACTTCAATTCAAATGATAAATAATTATGTGTGTTTCGACAATGTCTGTCACATAATTTGAGATTTAATAACTTGTAAAAATTTGTAATTAAAAGACTACAAATCAGAAGTTGCATATATGATGACGCTGCAGAATCTGCGTAGCTACCACATCCACACGGCCAGATTTATAGTGGTTTCTCCATGTTTAATGCTCCTTCTTCTGTCCTTGAAGAAGGATGCAAATCTTGGTTTTTTGCATTGACCGAAAGTAGATGGGTGTGAGTTAGGCTCCCTATTGGTGAAAATTTTAGTTCCACATATTCTGTCAGCTTGAGGCTAGCATGCTCCACATGCTGCCTGTGTGCATTTACAAGTTTGGAGGTCCATCTGATATATTATTTGCATGTAAGTAGTATATTGCAGCTCATTGGAAGCCTTTGCTATATGAATACTCATATCAGCCACATGTGCAGCTTTAATAGTTCCACCTGAAACCACATGCTATCAGAGGCGAGTGGCTTTCAGCCACAGAGTCAATCAGCTGTTTTGCAATTTAAAACCTTCAGATATTTAAAGATTAGACAAAAACAAAAACTAAACAGGTTAATGTGCTCAAACGTTCTCAGTCGTAATAGTTCAATGTTGTCATGTGTAATATGTTTTTACCTCTCAAAGATTCTCGTATTTTAATCAATTATTTCCAATTTAAAGGGACACTAGTCAGTTTTGGCTTGTTTTTAGCACCCCCTAGTGTTCGTTGGTGAAAGCGAACGTAAAAACGTATCTCCTCGCTGTGCGTTTGTCTTTTTAACACCTTAATCTAACTGCTGAAATGTCTCTCCAGCCTTAGTTTCTATGGGAGTGATTCATCACTAAATGAACAAATCAGCTGTGTTCATGATCTAAAACATGCAGGAAACGTGCTGGAACCAGACCGGATCGGCAACTCTGAAGTTGCAAGTGGAATATTCTGGCCACAGGGGGCAACAGGGGCTGGATGGCCTTTCATTAACCCTGTAAAGGGTCATTTTAGCACATACTGGCTCAAGAAAATAATTAAAAAATATAAAAAAGTTGCAGTGTCCCTTTAAGTACCAAAATTACTCCCAAGTATTCATTCAACCAACACAAATCTGGGTTCAGTCCTCAGATTTGAGTGTAGAGGTTGTTGGATGATGATGTCACATCTGTGATGAAAGTGAACACAAGCAGGGTCACAGATTTATAAATAAAAAAATTACACGTTGTTTAGCAAATGAAAACCACGGCTATGGGTAAAGGTAAAGATGGATGAAGATAGAAAAGCGATTTCTGAAGTTGAGCTGCTGAATCGGACTAATTTATCTAATTCTGCTGTAAACGTTTTGTCCCTATTACACACTCTCACCTCTAATATCCGTTTCCTATCAGTAAAATTAACAGTCTGGGATATTTCTGTCATTTATTTACTCTGCTGCTGTAATTGCACTCTGACGCACACAGGAGTCTTCATCTGGACGGATCACCTGCGGATGTGTGTGCCGTGTTGCCCGCAGGTGGTCCTGCCCGTGGCTCGGTGGGTGAGCGTGGTATAATCCCTGCTGCCACTGCTGCTGACATATCAGAGCTGTTTATTAAGAGGATGACAACTCTATCAAGCCCCATAAGCGGGCCCTCGTGCACAGGAGTTCTTTTGTTACTTTCAGGGAAGGTGTCATCAATCTTGCTGCCACGCTACTCTCTTGAGCTGTTGATGGCAAACACGATTCCTCCCTTTCTGCCTGGCCTCTCCCGCCTCGCCGTCTGGATCCAGGCGTGGCACGAAGAGGGGAACGGAGGAGATAGGAGGACTTTCCCCGAGAGTGCCTTTTCTTGACAGGCGACAGAGCGGACCGTTTGGACACCAGGGGTGGATACATGGGACCGTGTAATGAAAAGACGTTGACAGGACCTGCTTGCTCTGTAATGAAGGTCCTCTTGAGCTGTGAATGGATACACACATCTTTCACGCTTTTGTCTTCCTGCCTTTCCCACAGAATCAATCTCATCCATTTGAAACCAAAAAGGAAAAAAAAAAAGAGACGGTGTAAGAAAAGCATCCGAGACAACGGATCGTGGTGTTAAACATTTACATGCAAGGACGTGGTGTGAATTTTTAATGAAACAGTAACTAAGTTGTTTTACACCAGCCAGATCCTGCCTGCATTAGCTCACGAAGCAGGATTTTCACCTCCTTCCTTGTCTGTCAGCGTTACTCAAGAGTCAGTGCGGCTCACAGAGATGGACTATGATGTATGTACTCCACTTCAGCATCGACTGAGGTCACAGACTCCATAAATGTCTGAGACAAGTCTGATATTTTAATCTCTTTTTAGTTGGGGGGATGTTGGACCTTTGCCCAATCAATACGCAGGCCAGCAGCCTTGCCAAGATATCTCATGGTAACTTTTCATTGTTCTGTCTGGGAGCTGAAATGTCAACCAGAATAGTGATGCTCAAACTGGAGCTGAAATACGTCTGTCTGCAGTCAAAGAACATCCTTCTTTTATGACCCAGAAGCTTCTGACAATAATGAACATAGAAAATGCCAAAGATGCCTGAGGGGGAGCGGGCAGACTGACACCTGAAATTTCCCCTTTTTTTGTGCTCTCAAATCAAATCCAACCTGTTTAATTCATCAGTCAACAATAGGCAGAGTGTTGCGGGGGGGCTTCCTTTGTGAGCAGCCAAAAATATCAAGACACTCTCTCACATTAACATTGCTAATTTGTTTGCCAATGCTTTCCAAGGCTGTGAATAATTGGCTGCGAGATATTGTTTGTTCAGGTGTTCCACATAATTGAATTCTGTATTGAAAATACTGCGGTTGAATGTTGGAGGAATACTGAAAAGAACCCCGTGAGACGTTTTCTTTCTTTGAAAAAGCCTCTGATTGGTGCAGATTAATTCCTGTCCCGGCGTAGCGACAAGTCATGATTGCTACACATTAATTTTCTGGCTAATGTACAACGCGTGCACGCTTTGAATGATAGAACAACTCGTGTTCAGCAGTTTCCAATTAATGTCCTGTTGTTGAAGCTTCTTTTGTGGCTTCTTTTTTTATTTTTTGAGATGATATGCTTTCCTTTTGCGCATGCTGACCTTTTGAAACTCACAGATTGAATTCATGCATCCATTATTCCAGCCAAAGCGCCGCTTTTGTCAGCAATCCTCTGTGCGCTCTGTGCTGATAAGCATGTTAATGCGTGTTGCTGCTCGGCGAGGGCCCGAATGCACATGTGGAAGTGATATCCAGCTGGACACGCGTGTTGACAGAGCCGGATGATGTATTTGATCAGGGTTAGTTGTGAGGGAGGTTTGATTCAGCTGCACGATGCTGACCTAACGCCTCGACTCAATCAGTCACCTTGTCCTCCCCTTGACTCCTCACCCTCTGGTCCTCCTTCCCCGCCACAAAGGACCCAAGAAAAACAATCCTGGAGCTGGAGACCCTCCGTGTGCTCTAACTCCTGTCTGGAAAGAAATAATTTAGGTCTGGAATCAGTGCTTGTTTTGTTTTTTCAGTCAAAAATTCAATCCCAGAAAACACGTCTGCAGCAGTAAAAATTTTAATTAAACTGGAAATCGTGTCAAATATCTCCTGACTTTTGAGATGTCAAAAAACATCGGTTGACAGAACAAATCATGTTGAGTTGGAACACCCAAAAATAGAAGTTTTGATTAAAGAAGGAGTTATCAATCTGAGCTCAAAAGAGGAGCTAGCTTTCAAACACACCAGGTCATGCTGAGCGCTGCGACACATATGAGGAAAAAAAAATAGAACGCTTTTCATAGCTCAGGAGGAAGCAGAGAAGCTAAAATAATTACAAATTCACACTAAATCTCTTCTTAAAACAGTTCTTGGTGCTACAACTCCCCTTCATCAGGCCCATGCAGCACAAAATAGTTTGTATGCTTTAATAAGGTTTTTGTACAGACGGGCTCGTCTGAATTGCTGATCATGATCTCCTTGGATTTTCACCCAAAATCATCTCTAGGAATGATCTGGAAACGAGAATATACCCTGTCAGAGTAGTCGTGTGCATAAAAATGCTTTGTTGATGTCGGAGGAGAATGGGCAGACTGGTTCTAGATTGGGGGTGTCCAAACTTTTCAAGACGAGGTCCAAAGTCATCAAGTTACATTTTTTTATTTATTTAAAAAATGCAAAGTCATTTTATGGTGAGTATTTTCATTGCACTGCTCAAAAAGGCCTAAAAAAGAACAATAGTGTAAATCTGAGCATTAAAAACCTCAATCTACGTTTCATCATTCTAAAACTGCAAATGGCTCCACCGAGCCGAACTTTAGACACGCCTGTTCTAGATGATAAAATGGCATCAGTCTGTAGAATACCATGAACATGCAGAACCTCGATGCAGATGGACTTCAGCAGCAGAAGACCACTCCTGTCTGCTTAGAGCAGGAAAATCAAGCTATACGATTGAGACAGGATCAGCAGAACTGGTCCATAAGAAACTGAAAAAACCTTTTAGATGAGCCTCAAGTTCAGCCCTGAGGAATGTTTCCAATTCATCCATTTTCATCCGCTTATCTGGAGTCGGGTCGCGGGGGCAGCAGCCTAAGTAGGGAGGCCCAGACTTGACTCTCCCCAGCCACTTGGGCCAGCTCCTCCGGGGGAATCTCAAGGTGTTCCCTGGCCAGCCGAGAGACATAGTCCCTCCAGCGTGTCCTGGGTCTTCCCTTGGGTCTCCTCACAGTTTTTACGTGTCCGGAAAACCTCACCAGGGAGGCATCCTGACCAGATGGCCGAGCCACCTCAACTGGCTCCTCTCGATGTGGAGAAGCAGCAAATCTACTCCCAGTTGAGGTGTTTCCAGTTCAGTTAAGTTATTTATCTATAAATCTATAAAGCACCTTCCTGCCACCAATCAAAGTATCCCAAGGTGCTGAACACAATACAATGAGCTCCTATAGAAACAACATAGCATAAAAGAAAAAAATGCATTGAATAAAATTGTATTAAATAAAATTAAAGTGCACCATGTTTTAAAAACAGAATAAAAATCAAGCAATACTCAAGAACATCAGTATTTAACGACCACACCTCACTTAAAAAGAACCAGTCGAGCCAATATTAGAAAAATAAGAGCAGTTAGACGCTTTAATGAGTCACGGACGTGAAAAATTAGGGCAGATCTGAGGATGAAGGGGGTCCAACTGGTCCAAATAAAGTGCTCGGTGAGAAAATTCCCCCAGATAAATGTAGACAAAACAAATTCAGGGAACCAAACTTGCTTATGTGCACTTTAACAAAGAAGTGCAGCAGAGTTTAAACGGTGAATACACACATATCCACACAGAGGTTGGGCGAGCTCGTTGCACTTCTCGCTCTGTTTGAGCTGTTCCTAGGAGCTCCGGCGGAGTGGTGGAGTGTATTTTTCCTTACTGAAGTCGAGGGGGGGGGGGGGGCTGTCAGTGGGCACCGTTGCCATGGAGGACTCTGCTTGATGTGTAACAATGTTTAAGGTGGGTGGTGCATGTCAAAGTAACATCCACATTAAAGCCAGAACCAAAGGCGTTGCAGCAGAATGTTGCGTTGTAACGACGAGATGAATAAAACTCACCTGTCAGTGATATTAATGCTGTTAACGTAGAGTTTACTGCTCTTATTGGTCCGCCAAAGCTGCCTTTCCTACATCTGGTCCCTTCAGGGTAATCAGAGCTCCTCTCAGGTTTCTGTTTACACAGGCAGCTTTGTGTGTGTGTGTGTGTGTGTGTGCGTGCGTGTGCTTAAATCTCCGGTCTGATAATCAGTGACAGAGACGTTACAGTAGTGTGACAGAGTTCTATTTGCCATACCTGACATCTTCATCCCATCACTTTCCCCGTGTGTTTTTATTTATTTTTCTGCAACTTATCAAGCGCTGGCATCTGCGCCGTTTCCAGGCGGATACACCGCAGCGGACTGGGAATTCTGAAAGGGCCATAGCAGCTCAAGCAGGTGGAGAAAACTAAGAGCTGTTTACAGGGAAGAAAGGGAGGGGGAACGAAGGAATTAGTTGCCTCTCAGAGTCGAGTATTTGAAGTGTTTAGCAGACACGCTGTCAGATTCAGAGGTTAGAGGGGACGATTGTATCGACAGGCTTTATTTGCTGGTTAAAAGTGAAAAAGAGTCGGAAAGCAGGAAAGTGCTTCTGATGCAGAAACGCGCTATAAATCACCAGATGCAGTTGGTGCTGAGTGAAAAATGAAAGCAAAGAAACACCTGCTGAACATGTGGCCCGTTCTCTCGACTCTGTTTAAAATGTTCTCACAACAACAGACAACGTCCATTTTAATTTGTCCCACATGGCTCTGAAGTAAACTTGGAGTTATTGTGTAAAAGTAGAAACGCCAGCTCCTATAAGCTATAAATACTCTGATTATGATTTATGGAAGACATGTTTAGCATTCTCAGAGAAATGCATGGGAAGAATGCCACAGACCTTAAAACGTGCATCAATTAAAATGATTTGTTTGTTTGGTGATTCAGCAGCTTGAGTTTACATTAACAGTGACTGACAGAGTCACGTAAACTCTTTCTGTATGTTTAAACAATCACATGCCACGTGTTTGAGTTCTTCAGTCGTCACCACTCATTTGCACCGTCACAAATGATAAACTCCTTTAGTGGGTGCTGAAAAGTGTTGGAAGATCAGGGAAGTTAAATAAAAATAACTCAAACGGCTCATAATTAGCCTGATTGTTTTATAGAAAGTAAAAAAAAAGTATCACCTTGTAATGATTATAGTTGGACTGAATAATCACAATAGACATAAATGGCAATTTAAAAATTATATTATATATGTAATTGTCCTGGTTTGGTCTGCAGGTGCAGATCCCAAAAGTCAAAATCCAGTCCATAATCCAAAAATGTGAACCCTTGAAACAGGAAAAGGGTAAAAAAAATTTACTGACGGCAAAAAAAACAAACTCCAGGGCCTACAAATCAAATGAGGGCTGGGCACAAGAACCAGAGTTGAAGCAGGCTGGCATGGGGAAAAAATCCATGAGCTGAAGGTATAAATATAATCAAGGGCGAGGCAAAAAGACACGGTCAATAACTTGGTGGAAAACCATGATGCGTGGAACGCTGGAATGTTGGCTGCAGAGAGTCTGGCTTTGGGAGAGACTGAGGAGAGCTGATTTGCTGTGAGTTACAGATGAGATATATTTGCTGTCCATGAGGGATGGCGTACGTGGGACAGGCAAAAAGAGCCTTAAAAATAAGAATCTCTGAGCACAAAACCACAATAAGGAACCAGGATAATGCGATGGCCCGCCATTAAGGAGGAAAACCATGGATCGGCAGCATCACTCAGATTTTGGGGGATTGAAAATACTCGACTCCTATCAGAAAAGGTGATGTCATTAACGTCCTCCTGAGAAGGGAGGCATTTTGGAACCAACACCACCTACAGGGATCAACAAAGAGAACAGTCTCTCCTACTTCCTGTAGCTCTTACTTAGGATTGGAGTAGATCGTAACTATTGGCAGAGCATGATAACTTGATGTATTTTAGTCATTCTCTTTCTTTTTCACACAGTATGCTTTTATAGCTAAAACTATCAGGCCTTGGCTTTATCCAACAGTGCTTGATCATCTTTTCTATTTTGTTTTATCCACAGGTTCTGTGATTCTGATCATGCTCATTGATGCCCTGATTGCTTGGACTCTGGCTCCTCCCATTTGGGAGCTCTAGTCCAATAGGTGAGTTCTTCCTGATGTGATTCACCTGTATATAATGAAGCTGTCTTTTTGTTCAGATGTAACTCTGACGAAGACACATCCAGTGTTGAAAAGTTAGCTTCCTGTTTTTTACTCTCACCTAATAAATCTTGGCTCACCTGAGTGCTTCGGCCTTCTGGTTTTTTACAGATGAGAGGCATTTGTATGATTGCAGCATTCAGCTGCACACGATTAAACATAAAGATACGAGGAGGATGAACCAGATAGAATAATTTGTTCTTTCAAATCAGTTCAATTCAACTCACTTTATTTATAGCGCCAATCCACAACAAGAGTGGTCTCAAGGCACTTTACAAAGTAAACGTTCCAATTGAACCTTCTTATCAGTGCATTGAGTTCAGTTCATTATTCCAACTAGTTAAAAGTTTTCTATCTAAGGAAACCTAGTAGATTACAGCAATCATCATACTAAGCAAGCATGTAGTGACAGTGGAGAGGAAAACTCACTTTTAAAGCAACATGCTTTTTTTGTAAAGTTTTTGCGTCATAGTATTATCTATTATGTTCATTTTCATACCTGTGATAGTGTTGGGGGGTCCCACGTCTGTTTACTGCACTATACAGTTTTTGAGCTTCGGGTAGCCGCAGGATGTACTGACTGGGTGTCCTTTTATGACAACATATGGCAAGCCAAAGGGAGAAAAAATGCATGCGTTCTAAACGCGCATTATGTCTGCCAAAATGCGCCTCCTGAACACGCGTTTTGACGCCAAAGAGGGCAAAAACTCACGTGTTCTAAAGCGAGCATTATGTCCGCCAAAACGCGCGTCTTGAACGTGCGTTTTGGCGGACATAATGCGAGTTTAGAACGCGCATTTTTTTATCCATTTGGCTTGCCATAATTGTATAACGTAGACTTGTTGTAGCAGCGGCAGATTCACCAAAGAAAGCTAGAAATCCCTTATCAGAGGAATATAGGAAAAGAAAAGAAGAACGTGATAGAGCAAGAGCAAAGACCAGAGTTATTATTGGGCCGTCTTTTCCTCGCTGGAGAGCTCTTTTAGAAAGAACGGCATGAACTACGGACTCTGACCTAGCCGTGCTGCTAATAGCTAGGTAAGTAATAAATTATTTCACCGGGTTATTGTGTTTGGTCGGGCATAAAGTTGTTATACAGTCCTGATAAAACTATTTATTCAATGTGTGGAGTTGGAAAAGTTTGTTTTCGTTGTTTTGCCTGACATTAGGAATGTAAACATGCCTCTTATGCCCGAGAGAGAGATTTAATGTTACGACAGTGACGTTACGCAACAAGCCTCTAGAGGGCGACAGAGACCATATAACTGCAAAGTTGCGGAATGCTGCTTTAACAGGAAACCTCCAACAGAACCTGGATCAGTATGTTGCAGCCAACTGGGGGTTTGAGAGAACAGATCAGATACACAAAAAAATGAACAGATGAGCTAGTAGTAGTACTTCTGTGTTAAAGAAAGTAAAAAGTTATTATCAGGGGAGGGAGCGTGTTCAGTGGTTGGCTGTAGTGTGCCAGCCGAGTTTGATAATAAAGACTAAACCTGTGTAAAACAAATCTAAATGCAAGAATCCAAACTGCTATATTGTTGCTTTGCATTGTGTGAAATTATAACATTTATGTTTGCATTTGTTCACAAAATCAATTATAAGAAGAGTGGTGGCGTTTTTCATCCATTGTATCACCTAATACCATTTAGGTTTTGACATGCCTACAAGGCTGGATAAGTAGTCACCATTTTTTTTTAACATTCACTGATGCTTCACCGTTTTTTAACCTGGAAATTCAAGTTTTTCAGAGCCAGATTGAAGAATTGTGCATGTTTTCATTTTTAAAGGGATAGTTCAGAATGTTTAAAGTAATGTTGGACACAGAATTCCTGAGTAGCTGTGTCTTACATTTAGTAGCTGTTTTTGGAGATTTGACATTAGAAGCTGTTAGCTTGACTTCTGCTGTCCACTGCATCCACTCAGCACACATGGTACTAATGCAGAAAAATATATAAATTCTTCCTAACTTTTTGTATTGATGCACGTTTGAAAAATTCAAGTCATCGTGACATTTCTTCCTCTACTCTACCTTTTACTGTCCAAGATGGCGCCGGTGTGCTTGGCTTGCCGTTTTGGGCTAGAGATGTTCTTTGTTTTATTGTTTTTATCTGGTTTTATTCGTGATGCAAACTCTCTGCTGATATATGAGCGTCAACAGCTTCTGGATCTCAAGATTTCTGCCGGAGACTCAACGGGATTTTATAGAGATGGACAGAAGGCTTTGCCCCCATTTCTGGCTTCAGTTCCGCCGTACCTGTGCCGTGTTCCAGCGCCGCCGCCCTGGAGGAGGCAACGCCGCAGAGGGAAGAGAGGAGGAAGGCTGGCGAAAATGAAGCTCTGTCGGGCGCCCTTCCCGGTTCGGGTGAATGGCGCGTTTTGCTCCCTGGATCCTCGACGGCTGATAAACCCCCCTGACACCTGGCTGGTGCCTGTTGCGGACTCGGATTGCCTGGATCGGGCCCGGCTGTGCGGTGCTTATTCATCGCGTCATCGGCAACACGGAGTTAATTTTAACAATCTGCAGTACTTTCGCAAAGCTTCGGGGACATCCAACAACTTGGGGAAGCCGACTGTTGTCAAGTTTGGATTGGTCAACGCGAGGTCTCTGTCAAACAAGACTGTTATTATCAAGGATTTCTTCACATCTAATAGTCTGGATCTTCTCTGTGTCACGGAGGTTTGGACAACGCCAGAAAGTGAGTCTAGCACCTTTTCTGAATTGCTGCCTCCTAAGTGCTGCTACTTTAATTCTTCACGTGTCTCGGGACGTGGAGGGGGAACTGCTACAGTATTTAAAGACTCCTTCAAATGTAAGCGTTTTCGCCTACCTCGAAGTTTCTCCAGTTTTGAATGTCATCTCTTTGAACTTGGGAGGCATGATCCTGTGCTGTGTATGGTAATGTATCGTCCCCCGCGATACAACAAAGACTTTCTAACTGAGTTTGCTGGACTTTTAGCAGAAGTGTTGCCTGCTTATGATAAGCTGCTCATATTAGGAGATTTTAACATTCACGTGTGTTGTCCTGATAGACCCATGGTGAATGAATTTTTGAGAATTGTGGACTCTTGTAATTTGGTGCAGCATGTTCTTGAACCGACTCAGGAGCAGGGACATGTCCTTGATCTTGTTTTAACATCTGGTCTGTCTGTTTCTGACCTTGAGATTTGTGAAGCTGTTTTCTCAGATCATAAGCCTGTACTTTTTAAAGTAGTCTTCTCTGAGAATGATTTGAAATCATGTGCTCCTCCTCGGCAGGTTAGGATTGTTAACCCCTCAACTGCCCCCCGTTTTTGTGATGCATTTAATGTGATTTCTGATAACCTAGATTCTTTTTCTGACGATGTAAATGAACTTAGCTCACAGTTCCATGATTGCTGCAGCACCATTATGGATTCAGTGGCCCCGTTGCAGCTCAGGAAGCCCAGGGCTAAACTTGAGCCGTGGATGAATGAATCCACGCGCAATGCAAGAAGACAATGTCGAATGGCTGAGAGGAAATGGAAAAAGGATAGACTACTGATTTCTTTCCAGATGCTAAGAAATGCTCTTCATCACTATCAGGCTGTAGTGACGGAGGAAAGGAGGAAATATTTTTCAGAAATCATTCAGTCTGCCTGCAATAAGCCACGTGTTCTTTTTAGTGTTTTAGATCATGTCCTCAATGTCTCTCAACCTGCAGAAATTGAGGCCTCCCAGGGGCTGTGTGAATCATTTTTGACTTTTTTCATTGATAAAATATTGAACATTAGAGCTCAGATACCGTCATTTCCTCATCAGGCTGCTNGCGTGCGTGTGCTTAAATCTCCGGTCTGATAATCAGTGACAGAGACGTTACAGTAGTGTGACAGAGTTCTATTTGCCATACCTGACATCTTCATCCCATCACTTTCCCCGTGTGTTTTTATTTATTTTTCTGCAACTTATCAAGCGCTGGCATCTGCGCCGTTTCCAGGCGGATACACCGCAGCGGACTGGGAATTCTGAAAGGGCCATAGCAGCTCAAGCAGGTGGAGAAAACTAAGAGCTGTTTACAGGGAAGAAAGGGAGGGGGAACGAAGGAATTAGTTGCCTCTCAGAGTCGAGTATTTGAAGTGTTTAGCAGACACGCTGTCAGATTCAGAGGTTAGAGGGGACGATTGTATCGACAGGCTTTATTTGCTGGTTAAAAGTGAAAAAGAGACGGAAAGCAGGAAAGTGCTTCTGATGCAGAAACGCGCTATAAATCACCAGATGCAGTTGGTGCTGAGTGAAAAATGAAAGCAAAGAAACACCTGCTGAACATGTGGCCCGTTCTCTCGACTCTGTTTAAAATGTTCTCACAACAACAGACAACGTCCATTTTAATTTGTCCCACATGGCTCTGAAGTAAACTTGGAGTTATTGTGTAAAAGTAGAAACGCCAGCTCCTATAAGCTATAAATACTCTGATTATGATTTATGGAAGACATGTTTAGCATTCTCAGAGAAATGCATGGGAAGAATGCCACAGACCTTAAAACGTGCATCAGTTAAAATGATTTGTTTGTTTGGTGATTCAGCAGCTTGAGTTTACATTAACAGTGACTGACAGAGTCACGTAAACTCTTTCTGTATGTTTAAACAATCACATGCCACGTGTTTGAGTTCTTCAGTCGTCACCACTCTCATTTGCACCGTCACAAATTATAAACTCCTTTAGTGGGTGCTGAAAAGTGTTGGAAGATCAGGGAAGTTAAATAAAAATAACTCAAACGGCTCATAATTAGCCTGATTGTTTTATAGAAAGTAAAAAAAAAGTATCACCTTGTAATGATTATAGTTGGACTAAATAATCACAATAGACATAAATGGCAATTTAAAAATTATATATATAATAGTCCTGGTTTGGTCTGCAGGTGCAGATCCCAAAAGTCAAAATCCAGTCCATAATCCAAAAATGTGAACCCTTGAAACAGGAAAAGGGTAAAAAAAAATGTACTGACGGCAAAAAAAAAAAAAACAAAACTCCAGGGCCTACAAATCAAATGAGGGCTGGGCACAAGAACCAGAGTTGAAGCAGGCTGGCATGGGGAAAAAATCCATGAGCTGAAGGTATAAGTTTAATCAAGGGCGAGGCAAAAAGACACGGTCAATAACTTGGTGGAAAACCATGATGCGTGGAACGCTGGAATGTTGGCTGCAGAGAGTCTGGCTTTGGGAGAGACTGAGGAGAGCTGATTTGCTGTGAGTTACAGATGAGATATATTTGCTGTCCATGAGGGATGGCGTACGGGGGACAGGCAAAAAGAGCCTTAAAAATAAGAATCTCTGAGCACAAAACCACGATAAGGACCCAGGATTATGCGATGGCCCGCCATTAAGGAGGAAAACCAGGGATCAGCAGCATCACTCAGATTTTGGGGGATTGAAAATACTCGACTCCTATCAGAAAAGGTGATGTCATTAACGTCCTCCTGAGAAGGGAGGCATTTTGGATTCATACGCTCAACACCACCTTCAGGGATCAACGCAGAGAACAGTCTTTCCTACTTCCTGTAGCTCTTACTTAGGATTGGAGTAGATCGTATCTATTGGCAGAGCATGATAACTTGATGTATTTTAGTCATTCTCTTTCTTTTTCACACAGTATGCTTTTATAGCTGAAACTATCAGGCCTTTATCCAACAGTGCCTGATCATCTTTCCTATTTTGTTTTACTCACAGGTTCTGTGATTCTGATCATGCTCATTGATACCCTAATTGCTTGGACTCTGGCTCCTCCCATTTGGGAGCTCTAGTCCAATAGGTGAGTTCTTCCTGATGTGATTCACCTGTATATAATGAAGCTGCCTTTTTGTTCAGATGTATCTCTGATGAAGACACATCCAGTGTTGAAAAGTTAGCTTCCTGTTTTTTACTCTCACCTAATAAATCTTGGCTCACCTGAGTGCTTCGGCCTTCTGGTTTTTTACAGATGAGAGGCATTTGTATGATTGCAGCATTCAGCTGCACACGATTAAACATAAAGACACGAGGAGGAAGATGAACCAGATAGAATAATTTGTTCTTTCAAATCAGTTCAATTCAACTCACTTTATTTATAGCGCCAATCCACAACAAGAGTGGTCTCAAGGCACTGTACAAAGTAAATGTTCCAATTGAACCTTCTTATCAGTGCATTGAGTTCAGTTCATTATTCCAACTAGTTAAAAGTTTTCTATCTAAGGAAACCTAGTAGATTGCATCTAGTCACTGACTTGTGTCAGTGACCTTACAGCAATCATCATACTAAGCAAGCATGTAGCGACAGTGGAGAGGAAAACTCACTTTTAAAGCGACATTCTGCAACTTTTACACCTCAAAATTATGCTTTTTGTAAAGTTTTTGCGTCATAGTATCATCTATTATGTTCATTTTCATACCTGTGATAGTGTTGGGGGGTCCCACGTCTGTTTACTGCACTATACAGTTTTTGAGCTTCGGGTAGCCGCAGGATGTACTGACTGGGTGTCCTTTTACGACAACATATGGCAAGCCAAAGGGAGAAAAAATGTGCGCGTTCTAAACGCGCATTATGTCCGCCAAAATGCGCGTCCTGAACACGCGTTTTGACGCCAAAGGGGGCAAAAACTCACGTGTTCTAAAGCGAGCATTATGTCCGCCAAAACGCGCGTCTTGAACAAGCATTTTGGCGGACATAATGCGAGTTTAGAACGCGCATTTTTTTTATCAGCAGCACACATGGTACTAATGCAGAAAAATATTTAAATTCTTCCTAAATTTTTGTATTGATGCACGTTTGAAAAATTTAAGTCATCGTGACATTTCTTCCTCTACTCAACTTTTCTGCACATCATAAGAAATTAGATCATATCTGCTCAAAATGACTTTATTATCTGATTAATTCCTTTGTTTCCGTTATTGAATGACACACTGAGGGTCATATTTCCTCTTACAATGAAACATGTACAGTGTTTTGGAAATAGTTGGAACGCTGTTGGATCGTGATTGTGCTACAAAAACAACACTTGTCAGCTCAATGGTAGATTGTGAAATGATAATTGCATCACTGATTTTTTTTTTAAATCTCTCCCTTAAAACCACTCCAAACAGATTTCAGAATGATTTCCGTACGGCATTCCTGCACTTTCTGGTGAGAGCTTCATGCAACCGGTGTTTATGATGCAAACTAAGAGAGATTTGTGTTACTTTACTGAGGCTTTTCGGTTGGCAGCGGCCTGTGATTCCTGACCTCCTCTATTCTTTGTCACCACCGACTTTGTACCCTGTTCTCTCCAGTCTCCGTGGCGACCAGCGCCGCATGCTATTGTGCTGATGTTTGTCCACAGCTAAGGTATCGCCTGTGAGTTTAATGGACCTCCCAGTCTGGCGCAGACCCCCCCTCTTCTTCAGAGCTGAGCGGCTGGGCCCTGCCACCGTTTGTCCCCGGGTGTCGGCGATTGGAGGCAGGGTGTGGAGATGAGATACAGCTGATAATGGCTGCTTTGTTCCTCTGCTAGATGTGTAGAAGTTGTCCTCCTGTGGACCAGGAGACGCCTGGTCAAACAGAGACGCACAAAGGATCTGGAAACGGCTGGCCCATTCTCCACAGTCTGTGGCGCTGCCAGCATACGCCACCATCTAGCCTGAGTGAATTACTACCCTCACAACCTTTCACACGTATAAAAGCACTCCTTCACTCAGTTGGAACACTGACATTTGCTTTTAGTCAGACACAAAAGATTTTTAATGCAGATTTNTGGATTGCCTGTGGGAGATCTTGGAACCCTTAAAACCCTCGGGTTCACCTACTGACGTGATTCCTCCCCGCCTGTTTAAGGAGGTTTTTTCCTCTGTGGGCCCTTGGGTTCTTACAATGGTTAACAGTAGCCTTTCATCTGGTGTGGTTCCAGAATCTTGGAAACATGCCATCGTCCAGCCACTACTCAAAAAGCCTGGTCTTGACCCCTCTACCATGTCTAATTATAGGCCTATTTCTAAACTTCCATTCCTTTCTAAGGTTCTGGAAAAAGTGGTGTATTTGCAACTGACTGAGTTTTTGCATGTGAATGATATTTGTGAAAAATTCCAGTCAGGTTTTAAAAAGGCGCATAGCACAGAGTCTGCACTGCTCAGGGTCTTAAATGATATTTTTTTAGCTACTGACTCTGGAGATTTTATGGTTCTGGTGCTGTTGGACTTGTCTGCTGCCTTTGACACCGTGGACCACAGTCTCCTGATTTCTAGGCTGCAACATTTTGTTGGGGTGCGAGGAGTTGCTTTGGACTGGTTTGTGTCCTACTTGGCTGAGAGGTCGTTTAGTGTATCTCTAGGTGGCTTTACGTCATCTCATTCCCCTCTCTTATGCGGGGTTCCTCAAGGATCTGTGCTTGGCCCTCTGTTATTCTCCCTTTATTTGCTGCCTCTGGGTTCTATTTTTAGGAAACATGGGTGTTCTTTTCACTTGTATGCAGACGACACCCAAGTTTACATTCCCATTAAACGTGGCCTGCCTAATTCATTAGATCCTCTCCTAAACTGCCTCGATGAGGTTAAATCTTGGATGTCGGCTAATTTTTTACACTTCAATAATGATAAGACTGAGGTCATGCTTTTTAGTCCCAGTGTGTCCAGTGCACGTTGTTCAGCTGACCTTGGTCGATTGGCCCCATTTCTGAAACCTGTAGTGACCAATCTGGGAGTTCTGCTTGACAGTGACCTAGTTCTGGACAAGCAAATTAGTGCTGTAACAAAGGCAAGTTTTTATCATTTAAGGAGGATTGCCAAGGTTAAGCATGTGCTCTCCAAGCATGACTTTGAGACAGTGATTCACGCGTTTATTACTTCACGACTGGACTATTGCAATTCACTGTACCTTGGTCTCCCTCAGTCTCACCTCTCCCGTCTTCAAATGGTGCAAAATGCAGCAGCACGCCTATTGACGGGTTTGAGAAAGAGGGATCACATCACCCCAATTTTGGCTTCCCTGCACTGGCTGCCTGTTGATTTTAGGGTTCAGTTTAAGGTGCTTTTGTTGGCTTTTAAAGCTCTCCATGGCCTTGCCCCGCAGTATCTCTCTGAGCTTTTAATTGTTCACTCCCCTTCTCGGTCCCTGAGGTCGGCTGACCAGCTTCTCCTGGAGGTGCCGAGAACAAAGCGGAGGCTCAGGGGTGACAGAGCTTTCTCCGTAGCAGCCCCAAGGTTGTGGAATACACTGCCAATTCAGATTAGGATGGCTCCCTCATTCTCTGCTTTTAAATCGCTATTAAAGACTCATCTGTTTTCAGTCGCTTTTAATTCAGTTTGAGAGTGCATCTGTTTTTAGTTGCTTTTAATTTAGTTTGAATTACTTGTTTTTATGTTTTGTTTTTATTTATTTTATTATGAGGCTTTTATCATAACTTATTTTCAGCATTATAGCAAATTGCTGTTGTTTTTATTGTTTTTAATTTGGTTTGTTAAGCACTTTGGTCAGCTTTATGCTGTTTGTAAAGCGCTTTATAAATAAAGTTGACTTGACTTGACTTGACTTGACTTACTCAACTTTTCTGCAAATCATAAGAAATGAGATCATATCTGCTCAAAATGACTTTATTATCTGATTAATTCTTTTGTTTCCGTTATTGAATGACACACTGAGGGTCATATTTCCTCTTACAATGAAACATGTACAGTGTTTTGGAAATAGTTGGAACGCTGTTGGATCGTGATTGTGCTACAAAAATAACACTTGTCAGCTCAATGGTAGATTGTGAAATGATAATTGCATCACTGATTTTTTTTTTTAAATCTCTCCCTTAAAACCACTCCAAACAGATTTCAGAATGATTTCCGTACGGCATTCCTGCACTTTCTGGTGAGAGCTTCATGCAACCGGTGTTTATGATGCAAACTAAGAGAGATTTGTGTTACTTTACTGAGGCTTTTCGGTTGGCAGCGGCCTGTGATTCCTGACCTCCTCTATTCTTTGTCACCACCGACTTTGTACCCTGTTCTCTCCAGTCTCCGTGGCGACCAGCGCCGCATGCTATTGTGCTGATGTTTGTCCACAGCTAAGGTATCGCCTGTGAGTTTAATGGACCTCCCAGTCTGGCGCAGACCCCCCTTCTTCTTCAGAGCTGAGCGGCTGGGCCCTGCCACCGTTTGTCCCCGGGTGTCGGCGATTGGAGGCAGGGTGTGGAGATGAGATACAGCTGATAATGGCTGCTTTGTTCCTCTGCTAGATGTGTAGAAGTTGTCCTCCTGTGGACCAGGAGACGCCTGGTCAAACAGAGACGCACAAAGGATCTGGAAACGGCTGGCCCATTCTCCACAGTCTGTGGCGCTGCCAGCATACGCCACCATCTAGCCTGAGTGAATTACTACCCTCACAACCTTTCACACGTATAAAAGCACTCCTTCACTCAGTTGGAACACTGACATTTGCTTTTAGTCAGACACAAAAGATTTTTAATGCAGATTTTTTTTCGATGATTACTCTGAGGTCATGTACACCGTCAAATCAGCATGGGGGCATTCTTAATTCAGTGGTAGAGAAACCACGCAGACGTTACACAATGCCGTGTTGAATTAATACCAAAGTTCCACCAGATTTGAGATCAAAGTGAAAGTGCCTGATTTAGCTAGTGGTATGCTAGTTTTTGAGTGACAAATTAGGCCCAAAGCAGCCTCAACGTCTGCACAAGTGAGAAGAAATCAGAGCAAATCATTCTCTGCAGAAACATGGCTGCACAGTGAACAGTCATGCTTTGTAGCTTTGGGGGAAAACTGGTAAATTTAACACCTAAACCTTTAGAATGCTAAGAAATAATCTTATCCACATCCATCGGCTGCTCTTTCAAACTCTTTAGCATCCCCCCTCCCGGCTTCTATTTTCATGCTGATGACACACTTTTCTTCTCTCAGTGCTACTGAATATTTACTTCATCACTGTCCTTTTGGAACTAGATCTGTTGTGTGCCACCTTGTAAGAGCGTGACACGGAGTTTGCTGATACCAGAAAGGGAGAAAACTCCCCCGTCACACGCCACGACACCGTTCACAAGTCCCTCAAGTTTTCTAAAAAGTTTCTGCACATCCCTTGCACAGCTACTCCACCAGTCGTGCCAGCAGCTGTTTGTGGGACACAAACAGGATGCACACCAGCGGTAAAGGATGCCACACGCTTTTGTTGAAATGCAGCAGTTTTTGTTCGTCCTATCATGTTTGGAGCAGATTACAGTGTGTCCACACATCCTCGCTCCCCAGGGCGGCGTCTCTTTGCTTCAGGTATTGTGACCGTGCAGGCGGGCTGGTGGCCCCGGGCCCCCCGGGCACTTTGGAGAGGAGCGGACAGTGGCTGCGTTTGTTTGCTGTTGAAAAGGATTACAGGACCTGACGGCCATGATTAATCACCCAGAGGCAGACATCTGAATGCAGCCGGGGAAAGGTTCAACTTTTTAATTCATCCCGCACACAATCTATTCACACCAGCTGTTGGCGCTGCTCTCCCTCATCGCCGCGCTCTTTCTTCTCGGTGACCATTGCCTTCCACTGTCTTTCTCTCCCCATTTATGGCTCACGTAATTATCTGGGGACGCAGTTGCTGTAATTGTGGGGGTGCCTGGACAACGCTCTATTTTTATTGGAGATGGGTTTCTTTCTTCTTTGCGGGAGAACAGTTAATTGACTTTGTTAATGCTTTTGGGGATCAGTGATTTCTCAACAACAAATGACCTTTATGGAGCTCTGCGGCACATATTGTTTATTGTGTGTGTGTGTGTGTGTGTGTTGATCCGATGTGACCTTTTCCAGCGTCAGGTGTGTTTGCGCACGGGCAGAGACATATTTCCCCCTCAAAGCTCCTTTTTTCCAAAACACTTCAGATTCATAAACATTTCCGCGCCGCTCCCGTTTTGACGCGCAGCTGAAATCCCGTGTTTTGAATAAATTTCACATCTCGCCCGTGTTCGCATCCACTCATATGAGCGGGGCCTCCTCATTAAGACTCAGCAGGTTATGTGATGGTATTGCCGGAATCCCTGGAGCAAAATGAACAGGGACAGCTACACTGCTTAATGCAAGGTAGCCTAGCAACAGATAGCTGGGATGGCGGTGGAAACATACCCTCATATTTATGTTTACATGAGAGAATGATTTGTCTGTCAGCCTGATGGATCCTAATGTTCTCCTCTCTCCGGGGCTTTTCTTGCGCTGCACGCAGGCCTGACACTTACCCTGAAGGACATGCACCACCTTCTCAAACACGCATGAATACTTAATACCGTTAGACTGCATTTATGCAAAGAATGGAAATGGCACTGGAATGGGAGGGAGGGGGGTAAAATGCATCAAAACATGACACGGTGTGCATCACAAACATTGAGGGGGGCTGTAGAGAATGACGGCAGACATAAGAAAAGACAGAGTGGCATATTGTTTCTCTTCGTATTTCTTCTAACAGCATGCACGTAATGAGATTAGAGTTGAATAGAAAGCAGTAGTTTCAAGTGCCTGGCGACCGTTGACAACTGACAATATAAACTCACGTCACTTCCAGCAAGTACAGAGCTATATGACTTGATAGAGTCTGTCTTTACTGTATGTCCAGCTCCTCCAGGGACAGACTACATCAACTCAATTAGCCTGGCACAGCCTGAGTATCAGCACCATAGATTAGATTTCACCCTGCCTTGTTTTCCAGAGAGCGGCCCGCACAATAATATCCATCTATACGATTTTTTTTTTTTCGCTGAGAAAAAATGATGATAGTCAGAGCAGATATAAGCTCCCGGTGTCATGTGGGTAAAAGGCTAGGAGAGATATAAAGGAGCCTTTTTTTTGTTAGTGGATAGGCATGTCCCAGTGCATCCTGGGAACTTGTTTCCATAGTTACATCAATGTTGTTGAAGTGAGGAGGTATTCCGGCGAGTGATCTTTTACACGAGCCGCGCTCCTTTGTTATTGATTTTCATCCCACGTTTAAAAAAAAACAGCAGTGCACGCCGCCTGTGAGAGATTGTAGAAGTAATAAAGGGGTGAGATGTGTCGGAAATGTGGAAAGAGGAGACAAAACCTCTCGGAAAGCAAGGAGAGGTTCTGAGATGTCATGTTTAGGTCCTTTCAGGGCCAACGCTGGGGGCCCCACAAACCACAAAACGGAGGAGGCTTAAAACTAATCACCGCCGGTAACAGTCAATGATCGCCGTGTTGTTAGCCACATGCCTGCGTGCTCCCGTGAAATCCCCACAACAGTGTGCTGCGTGCTGTAACGCTAATGACTCTGAAAAGAGAGTTAATCACTGCAGCGCGGTTAGCCACATGCTCGCCTCTTGCAGCGTGTTTGGTGTGTTCCAGGGGTTAGCAAAACACTGGCGTAACACATGATCGCTCTTTATGAGGCTGGGGCCTGCAAGAGGGAGAGGGGCCCAGAGACGATGCTAAAAAGACGGTAATGACAGCCATTCACCGCAATCCAATTATGCAAAAGGGAGTCTAAACAATTCCATCATCCCCTAAATTAGATTGTCCTAACGAGATAAAGGCACCAATTAATCCTGAATTAATTTCTACAGCTCATTTTCCCCAGAAAACACTCTAATATGCAAATGCCAAGGAGAGACAGAGAGGCATCCTTCTGCAGAGGGCTTTTTTTCTTCACCTCTGCTTGCTGGATGCTCACAATCAGGACAAATATGAACAAATATATAAAATGTAACGCTGCTATAAAGATAAATGCATGGTTTCCCATCTTTAAAAGAAAAGCGACCAATGGATTTGTTTAGTTCTCTGGTGATTCAGGTCTTTGAGTTGCACCCATGCATCTCAAGGCTGCGTTTCTCTCTAAGCGATCTCTTTACATGCAAATTGTCCAAAATCATAGCACAGCCATTGTCTGGGAGTTATGTGGACGGTGATTTTTGTCAGATGACGTTATGGTTGCAACTTGAGCGCTTGAAAGTGGCTCGAGCGTATGCTGCAGCGCCAGCAAACGTGTTGTCCTAATGGGCTGCTTTTCGCCGTGTGATGACAGCAAGTGAAAAATATGCAAATGAGAGCAGCTTTATTGGGAATTTGGCTCTCTGGAAACACACCGTACGAGAGCTGTAGAGGGATGACACCGGCTGATATAAGACTGAATGCAAATGGCACATGATGACATCATCTGGCAACATTTATCTGCTTTTCGAGCAGGTTTGAGCTATTTTCCAATGGAAATGGTTTTGCAACACTTTCACCAAGCGTCTGGGTGGAAGGGTGTCAATTCAGGCTGCAGTCGGAAGCTACTTTGCAAATGTTAACACAAGACAATGGAAATGCGACGCGTTTGTTTACGTCTATGACTCAATAGAATGAAACGTGTTTAGAATTTTTAACCAAATTTTCTGTTAATTGGAAGCATCGGTATCTTCCAAATGCACGGGCGAAAGCAGTAAACACATTTGTTTTTGATAGAATCGACTTCTTCTTTGTAGTTCTTCTGATGGTTGGTGGATTTTGAAACGTGGCCGTAGGCACAGCAGAGACTCAGGATGACAGATGCACAAAAACACAGCTGCATCATTGGTTGTTGTTTGAGAATCTCCACAAGGTCGCTTTGCATCTCTTTGTGGTCGTTTTGTCACTCTGTGTGGGCACTCTGTGATTTATTTTCTCTTCTCTTTTTGAGGCGGTTTCTCATCTTATTGTAGTCTGTACCCAGCAGGTCTGTTCTGTATTCCACCCACAGAGGAAATGTTGTTCTCTACATAATTTCATGGAATTAAAAGTTTTGGTTTATTTTTCTTCCAGATGCCGGTACATCTTGGAATATTTTGACTTTTAATTCCTGCAGGTATTTTCTTTAGGGTTTCGGTGAAGTTTGCTACAGACCGGTGGGTTGCACACTGGCGCTTGCACATGTCTGCTCATTTGAAAACAAAGCAATTAAAACATATTTTTTCATCATAATCATCATTATCATTTTCACCCCCTTAATTGTCTTGCTGCCAGCTGTCTCCAGTTGTTATAATTGAGCGATCTGACATATTCTCTTGATAGTGGCGGAGATGCCGATGTTTTTGTTCAAAATTAACCAATTTAGGCTTCGTGAGAATAATATTCCGTTACATTGATGTTTAAACCTGGATTTTTTCCTTGTTTTGATAATGACGGACATCTTAATGAACCCGGTTCACATTTGGGTTTTGTTTGCAGTATCTTATCGATCGGCAGCGAGGCTGCACCACCTGTGTGCACGCCCCCCCCCCCCGCTGCAAGTGATGATAGAAAACAACCAGGCTGTCAGTTGCCAAGCAATATTCACAACCACTGGGCCACATCAGCTAATTACCAGCAGAAATCACGTATTGACAGATGGGCCTATGCATATTGATCGGCCGGCTCTGCCACGTTCTAAATCACCAAACGCTAATGAATCATTTTCCGTTTCGGAGAGAAGAGAAAAAGCATCAGTCTCCTTCCTGACGTCGTACCTTTGCTGCACAAAGTGTGTAAATACACACACATCAAGCTTTACTCCAATGACTGCTCATATACACACCTCAAAGCCCTCTGTTCACCCCCTGTGTGTCTCATCTCTCTGTCTGTCTCCCACCATCTTTCTCACCTCTGCCATCTCTCTCTCTCTCCTTCTGTGGTTATTTTTCATGGCGGCGGGCCGGTGGAGGCAGTAAATACCCCTCTCCTCAGACTGCAGACCCAGAGTGACCCTGCAACCCCTCCGTCTCTGATGCTTCACCCAAGGTCTCTCGTTCCAAGGTCCCTGTGATGCAGCGCTCCGGCTGCAGCGTACGCCCTGTAATTCACCAGCCTGCTAGATCGCCTGCCAGGAGCTATTGATTTTTGTTTCCCCAATCTCCAAGAGAGAGGGAAAGAAAAGATTAAAAACACTTTGTCAGTTTGGGAGGGAATAAGAATTTTGCGCAGAGGGATACCTAGGAGGGCACGGGGTCAGAGCTGAGACACTGTACGTCTTTATGGCTTTAACTGTTTCCACGCCAACAACATCTCCATCTCTGACTCTCAAAATCTTTTTATCTTACTTTTTTGCCAAAACAGTAAAAAGAAGAAGAAGTGTATGTTTTACTGTTCAATAAATAATTGCATGCAGGGCATGAAAAGATAAGTCAGTGCATTGTTGTCTTTGGCTCTCACCCTTTAACTGTTTTGCTTTCATTTTCTTGAGTAAACTGCATACAGAAGTTCACAGAACAACACCTCTATCTTTTTTGTCTTTCTTGAGCATCCTGCTGTTTAGGAGGTTGCTGCTATTTGGGTTTGGTTACCTGTTTTGCACCAAAGTAAAGTTTGCAGCATGTACCACAATGTCTTTAGTCCAGTTAGCATTAAGCAGATGGATCAGTGACCGCTAAAACCAACGAACAAGTATATCTGGCCACATAAAAACAATAAAAACAAAGGTTTTAAGCCTCGCCTGCTCAGATTTTTTTTTATTTTTCTACCACACAATCAATATTTTTTATTTGTAATAGTTGTAAACAGTTATTTTATGATTTAAAGGGAACATATTGTGCAAAACTCACCTTTTGCGTCCTTTTGTGTTGCCATGTGGGTCTCTACTGCCTCAAACACTCCAAATGAGAAAAAAGCCATCCATTCTTTTCTGTTAGTGTTTGATTTTAGGAATAATGTGCCGTAAACAAGCTGTTTTAAAAAGTCCTTCACTGTGATGTCACAAACAGGGAAATTAGCATAAAGAACCTCTCACCTGAAGTAGAGCTTGTGCTGCTGGAGGAGTAGCAGCTCTACTCTGAACCCCTCCCAGATATCAGATCTTCTCAGCTAATAGCAGCCTGAACAGGAGACGGGTGGGCGTGGCCAGCTCCAGCTTGTTTTCTTAAAGTGACAGAGTCCTGAAACGGCTCGTTCAGGATAAAACTGCTGAGATTCCTTAATGTGAGAGAGATGTAGTGCAAAGAATATAAACATATTTTGTTTCAACCATAGAACTATTATAAGTTACGATAAAAAAAGGCATAATATGTGTTCTTTAAAGGCACACTTGGCAGTTTTGCTTGCCCCATCCTGAGTGAGCACACGTTGGGTGTTTTCCATTTGCAAGGCGGTGCCGTCTTGCTAGCACATAAACATTGGAAACAATTGGAACACGCCTTGGCAGTTCCTGATGATGTATCGCCTAGGCAACCGGGGCAGGACCAAGGCATCAAGGCGAGGGTCCTTGCAATTGGAAAACACCCGTTGATCCCAACAATACAACATGGCCACGCCCACAAATGAGAGATTTGACTTTTTGACAGTTTGCAGAATCCATCAACCATTTTTACGCATCGTTGAATCAAACAGATTTTCCTCGACACGTGTGCAGCATATGTTAAAGACCTGCTATAGGATCTTATTTTACACTTAACCATCCCTAACCATGTATTTTTTATAACTAATCCAACTAAAACAAGTTGCAAGCCAGCAACAAAAAACAAAGGGAAAGTCTCCAGCAATAAATCTGCCATCCCCTCTACTCTGGTGATGCTGAAAGCTGCAAACATAAATTTAGTATCAGTTTCACATTAGACAGTGTCACACTGTAGCTTTCTGGGGTTTTTACTTTCACCCCCGTGACATCGCTCCACCTAATCCAGCTGGGGAGAATGTGCGTAATGTTGCTAACTATCAGACAGACAAACCCACAAACGAAACTGATCGCATACCTCTGCCTTGGCTCCCGGCTTGGCCGAGGAAATAGGAAATGACAATTTACCTTCATTGCTTAAAATTAGATTAGTGCCTGAAAGCATCAGATTGCTGTTCTGCATGTAAATGTTCTGACGACTCGTGAGAGGAGTTTTTAAACATTTCTGACTTTTTGGTCCTTCCCATCAAACGAGCTAAATGATGGATTGAAAACCTACGTGTTCCGAGTTCTTCGGTTCCTTGTTTTAGTCATCTCACACACACACACACACACACACACACACACACACACACACACACACACACACACACACTGCTGATGTGATGCCAATACATTACCCCATCAGATTGTGTTACGCATGGACGACTCTTATCATTTCACCCTAACTTTCAGCTAAATGTGGAGAATGTTTTTTCCCCAGACATTAGGGTTTGGTAATGGTGCCTTTCAGGGCCACTCTATTTTCTGAAATGAAATATTCATTCATTGGCGAGGACAGTCTTAGAGGAAGTCTGTCTGAGATGTGAATTCATGGTTCCAGCAGACATTTCTTCAATATTTGATGGGCCATCAGAGCTCTGTGTTTAATACTGCACACTTGTTCCAAATATTCATTTTCGCTCCGTTTTGCTGCTCTTTCTGTAGTTTTTAAACGTCTTATTTAGTTAACCGAATAAGACGTTAAGATGTGAGCAAAAACACCTTCCAGGATGACATCTTTTCCTGACATATTTCATATAAATCATAAATCTTTTTTCACGTTTTTTTTTCTTTTCAACAGGTTACCCACTTCTAAGTCCAATTTGTTGTGTGAAGCCATCAGCAAGTGCGCACTAAATCAGCTTGATTGCTTGCCAAGAGGAAGATAAAGGGCTCGGAGGTGGGTACAGTAATCCGAGGAGAGCGGGTGGTCTGCTTCAAGGCATATCGTTTTATTCTCTCATGCATATTCACTTCTAAGCCTCTGAGTATGCAGATTAGACTTGTTTGAACAGCACAGTCTCCAATCACATCCTAGTTTTCCTCTCTTTTTTCCCCCCTGCTCTTTCTGCACCCTGCTGTGCCGGAGCGTTGGCACGCTGAATGTTACATGCAAGGTTGGGTATGTGTAGGGGGAGATTTTTTTTATTTTTTATTTATTTTCTTGCTTGTTTGCAAGTTTTTGGGGGCAGGCGATTTTTTTTTTTGTGTACGTGCATGCATGAATGAGTATTTGGCTGCGTGTGTGCTTGGTGTTGTATGTGTGTAGGTATAGCGTTTGCCAGACACATGGCTTTGTCTCGTCCTGGCACCGCGCTCGACTCACCAGATGTTCTCCGTTTTTATCATCCTCCACTTTCACCGCGTTCTTTGAGGTTTGGGGAATTTGTGAAGCTGACATTCAACCTGCTCTGTTGTTTTCTGCTGTTTTGTGGAGAAAACAATGAGCTCTTGAAAGCTGTTTTTGTGTTTTTATGTAAAAAAATAAAAGAAAGAAGATGAATCCAGGCTTCCTCCAGG
>SSNS01000321.1:148820-153820 GCA_006937985.1 Aphyosemion australe | reverse complement strand
CTGCAGCTCTCTCTGGGACGAGCTGTTTGACCCCGGTCCGGTGGGAAAAACACAAACTGTGAAATGTTTTATTAAACTTCAGGTGTCACGTTTGCCTTCTGTGCAAAGCTCCATTCATCTATTTAGCCTTTGAATACAGTTTATGACTCATTAGCATGCTTTAATACAGTATAAACAGCATTTTCTTGAATAATATTTAGATCATTTCTAAAGTTTCTTTGACTCTTTTTCTTGTTTGTTTAATTTCTTCCACAAATAAATCATATTTTTTGGTATAATTTGTCTTTCTCTGTTTTTATCAGCGCAGCCTCACTGGAAAACTGTAAACACAACACAACTGAACAAATTCAACTAGTTCACGTTCCTGTTGGGAATACCATTAACATTTTTTGTATTCTTTGAAAAACAACTCTGCAACTTTTGGAGGAAAACACACACTATTTATAGGAGTGTTTTCACATCAAAATTCATTTGCAAATATAATCAAATCCCACTTTAAATAAAATCTGAATATTAATGCAGAACAACACATTTGGATTTAATGCAGGGAAAAATATGCAATGCCAAATGTTTCTCTCTCTCTTTCGTTAAGTTGCTTTATCTGAAATACAGAAATCAGAGTCATAAACAAGGTTTTATTTATTCTGTTCTGAGTTTACTTTCCCAACAGCATCCAACTTGTAAGGTCATTTCAGTTTATTGGCTTACACTGGAATAAATTTGAATTTAAAGTGAAAGGAACAAGCTCTTTAGATCATATTTCACACTAATCAATTCTGCTTTGATTTTTAAATCAGAGCTAAGGAGGCGTTGGGGAAGTTTTCTGAGTCGTTTACACCGATCTGGATGTGGAGAATCATCGCAAAGAGCTTTTTATTCAGATTTTATGAATGCTTTACTGTAAATTATGCACCTCCACAACTCCTTCTTCCCATTGTCACCCTGATAATCACTGAGCCAGATAAAAGGAGAGTAGATGTTGGACTTTTATTTCATGGCTGCACTGTGCAGTCTTGCAACTCCTGAGTGTCAGACGTTATCACCACCACTACCCTCAACCTCACCCTGCCCCTTGTGACAATTACCAGCCTACCTCCCTATTCAGCACGTAATGAGAAAACTGACTGATCGATTTCTGTCGGGCCAGTAAAAGAAAGCACAGACCAGCCTCTGAGGCACGTAAGTGCTCTGTGTCCGTGTTATGACTCGGATTTTTCAAGCGTAAACGGCTAAAGACAAAGCTACAATCAACAAACATGTTTCTGCTGTCATGATTTGCAAAAGGTTACAACACAGATGATTTAGCAAATCTGAATCATTTGTGTTGACAAATAAATATATACTTGTATAAGAAGTTTCACAAATACCATCTGAAGAATTGTGAAATATTGACAATTTCTTTGCAAAAATGAATGAAAACATTTTATAGATTTTACATTTTGCATTATAACTGATTTATGATCATATGAAAACAATTAAACCAGAAACAAAGTATTTTTATATCTACTAATCTTTGCTTTTCTCTTTACATCACCCAGAATTCACCTCATTGCACCAACCGAAAAATGGTTTAAGACGAACCATTTTGACATTAGAACTTGTCAAACCGGAAAAAAAACATCATTTTATTGTCAATGATTTATTGTCAGCTCTATTAAAGCTGCTATAGCAAATCAACAGAACAAGCTAGGTTTTGAACACAAGCAGGGTCATGTTTTTCATATAGGGATGCAGCGATACCACGTTTTTCCAAACCGATACGATACCGATACTTGGATCTGAATACTCGCTGATACTGATTACTGATACCGATACTTCTACCACACAAAAAAATGCAATGAATTTGAATACAGGCTTTATTTTCTTCTCTGCTTTCAACAGGAAAATACGGTGAGTTAGATAAAAAATAAAATATATTAATGGAGATCACAAAACTAAAATATTGGGTGAAAAATAAACATTTTCTGTGAAATCATTGCACAGTTTTCTACAAACAAAATGAACAAAGCATGCAATAGTGTGGACTCTGAACTAAGCTTTTTTGGGAAACATGAGCGGCAGGTTCTTTTTGATGAAAACAATCATCTCTGCATTTTCAGGTGTGAACCTGTTTCTGCTTTCATTCACAATGTTTTAAACAGCTCCCCCTATTGGTCAATATAGAAAACTACAACAGAAATGACAAGTCACAGTGAAGCCACTTTCAGGCAACTGGTATCGGTACCTGGTATCTGTTAACTTTTACCGATACCGATACTGGTATTATTATCGGTATTGGTGCATCCCTATATCGCAGTCCTTTATGGAGGAAATTCCAATCAAATTTTTTATCAAGCCTCCCACGGGCCGAATGATCAACCACACAGCAAAAATGATCAATCTGCTTCGCTAAATCCTCCTCCAAGTGTGCAAAAACAATCAATTTATAGGCAAAATACGTTGTTTCTTGCCACCCAAAACCCAGGATGCAATGCAAAAAACATAAACATTGACGTCACAAAAAATCCCCCTATTGAGCCGCGAACCTCTCTGTTGCAAAATACGGGAGTGCGTAATGAATGAAGGACCCAGGAAGGTGAGGAAGTGCGGCAGTTTGGCGAAACACAGCTATGCTATGTTAGAACGTTGTATGAAAAAAATGTTTCCTAATTGGCTATTGCAACTTTAAATTTCATAACAATAAACAAGAATACAAAACACAAAGATGAACCGTAAAACCTCACTGAAAATACATTTCTATATTGTTCCTTCTAATGCAACGCTTAAAGGCCAAGTTTACTGAAAAACTGTTTTTTACTCATTAATTTTGAAATACGGTGGGTCACTCTGAGTTTAACATGCAGGCTAAATGTGAAAATAGTCTTCTACCCCTATTTCCTGTGTTAGCCACCAATATTAAATAGACAGGGAAACTCTTGGGTCAAAAAAAACTACACAGATCATAATGTAAAATTAACATTCATGGACTCACCCACCTCATAGTGACCAGGGAAGCCTGTTGTTGATTTAGCGTCCAGAAGAGAACATAGTGTGCCTCGGTTGGTATAAGCTAACGTTAACATTAGCAACTCCTCCCATAACAGAACTCCTTTAGGCTTGAGTATAGAAATAAAACATCAACATTGTAGAGCAAACAGAGTCAGTATTAGAATTGCATTGCTGTTAGCCAATCAGAGACGAGATGTCAGAATATCATGAATATTATTGAGTAAGAATCCAAAAAAAACTAAGAAAATTCTTAAAGGTGCAATGTGAATGAATATGTGAATAACATCCTGTGGTCAAATGTGGCTACTGCAGTCCATTTTCATAAACAAAAACTCATTTTCACACTACTGTTCCGTGAGTTTCATGGCTGTTGCCAGTAGATAAATACGTTGTCATACCTGGTGTTAGCACTCTCGTGTTTTACGGTAGGGAGCACTTAGCACACTTATTATGGTAAAACTCCTCCAGCATTAGAGGAATTTGCCATCTTGCTGTTACAGTTCTGAACGACTCATTAAAGGAAGCAAAACCCACGGCTGTTACTCATTATTCACTTCAGTTAGCTTAAGATATTTTTAGAGCCGACCATTTGCTTCTAATTTATCATTAGCATTGTTAGCTCAACATTAGCCTCGAGCCTTTTTTACCCAATATTAGAGTAAAACAAAAGGATGCTGTGGCTTCTTAAGGGTACAAGAAATAACTTCTGGGTCACTCCTGTTTACTGGCCTTGGTTCTTTAAACAATTCTGGGGCCTTTTGCCTGCTGGTGTCAAATTACAAATGCTGGTGCTGCAGCGTATTATTGGTGTAAACACTTACTACATTCCTCTTTAGTTTTGTTTTAAAGGATCAAAACTGACAACCCCCCAGCCAGCTGAGAAGGAAATCTTTCAATGTAACCTTCCTTCCATGATCGAGACATTAGACGGTTATTGTAAAATTCTTACATATTGCTCCTTTAAGAGGAGCTAACCGTTAGTCTGCTTTTCTCAGTTATTCAGTTCATATTGGAAGTTAATTGATGTTTACTTGTGTGTCACATAGAATGATAGTGGTTTTAAAGCATTTAAATAACTATTTACCATGTATTGGCTACATTGATTCGAACTGTGATTTCTAAGCCTTCCTGATCAGGGGAGGTTCTAGACTAACATTAGAGAGGGCGCCAGGCAGGGCCAACTGCTCTGTTAGAGAGGCCCATTTGTTAAAAAATAAATAAATAAATAACATTGCAAACATTGCCTTTAATATTTTCAAAATTTAGTGTGTAATTAAAACAATATGATAACAGATAAAATAGCTTTTCAATCATTTCAAAATATAACTATTTTGCAGAAATACTTAAAAATCTTAGTAGTCTATCTCAGTGATAAGAAGAAACCGTATTTGTCTCAGCATCATCTCAGCATTAAATATAAAAAAATCCTTGAAAATCATTAATTCGTAGACTCTCACCTCATCAGGGGGGCCACAGGGGGCACTGGCCCTCCCCTAGGACTACCCCTGTTCCTCATCCAATACAAAGCTTTACTCCTGATTAAGTTCTAATTTATTTTCAATGACACTTATAAACAGCCATCAGTGTGCAACATTAGTCAAATCTTACCTTTGATTAACTATGAAACCGCTTTATTTCACTCACAAAATCGTATTTATTGGCCGTGTTCTGCAAAGCATAGTGACTGTTATGTGTCTGTTTCACAACGGAAGGAATAAGGAATGCCTTCTATAAACTGCATCATGTTTCAATAAATTCATCTTGATTTATTGGTCCTTTGACTGATTACAAGAATGTAAATATTCAGCAGGAAAATATATAGTCCGGGTGACAGACAGAGGGTCTCCCGCAAAGCACCGGCACGCCGCCCTGTTGGGTCAGAGCTCCATTGCCACTCACAATTATTTATTAGGCTACATATTCACTCTCTATCCATCACCTGCATTGCCACCCGGTCCGGTCACATCTCTTAATGTTTATTACAGTGTCCCACCTCTGTCTCTTATACACAT